>CM061750.1:85924061-86413222 GCA_030979885.1 Lolium multiflorum
TAATGTTTACAATATGTCTTTCATGTGAGTTTGCCACTTGTTCATCCTTGAGTTGCTTCAAATAACCTTGCTAGCTAAACCTTGTATCGAGAGGGAATACTTCTCATGCATCCAAATCCTTGAGCCAACTACTATGCCATTTGTAATACCATACCTACTACATGGTATTTTCCGCCATTCAAAGTAAATTGCTTGAGTGCTACCTTTAAAATTCCGTCATTCACCTTTGCAATATATAGCTCATGGGACAAAATAGCCTTAAAAACTATCGTAGTATTGAATATGTACTTATGCACTTTATATTTTATTAAGTTCTTTGTTGTGCGATAACCATGAGTCTGGGACGCCGTCAACTATTATTGAATATCATGAGTTGCTATGCATGTCGTCTTGTGCGAAGGATCTATCATTTTAGTGGTTGGGGCATGCAAAATTGTTAGAGAAGAACATTGGAGCGCTAACTAAAGCCATGAACCATGGTTGAAGTTTGATTTTGGACATATATCCTCCAATCTCATATGAGAATAAACTTTGCTACCATGCTTATACATTCCAGAGAGGAGTCCATTATCTTGTTGTCCATGTTGTCCCGGTATGGATGTCTAAGTTGAGAATAATCAAAAGCGAGAAATCCCGAAATGCGAGCATTCTCCTTAGACCTTTGTACGGGCGGCATGGAGGTACTGCTGTGACACTTGGTTGAAACATGGCATGCGAAGATCAGGTAGTCTAAGCTAAGTAGGATGAGGTGCGGGCACTATTAGTATACTATGCATGAGGCTTTTAAATTAGATATAATTTACATAACTCACATGCTTTATTACTACCGTTGACAAAAATTGTTTCATGTTTTCAAAATAAAAGCTCTAGCACAAATGTGTCGATGCTTTTCCTCTTTGAAGGACCATTCTTTTACTTTTTATTGTTGAGTCGGTTTACCTATCTCCTTCCCACCTAGAAGCAAACACTTGTGTGAGCTATTGCATTGATTCCTACATACTTGCATATTAGCATTTATACTACTTTATGTTGACAATATCCATGAGATATACATGTTATAAGTTAAGCAACCGCTGGGAACTTAATCTTCCTATGTGTTGCTTCAACACCTTTACTTTGATTTGTGGCTTTATGAGTTATCTTATGCAAGACACATTGATGCTTGTCTTGAAGTACTATTCATGAAAGTCTTTGCTTTATGATTCGATTGTTTACTCATGTCATTACCTTTGCTTTGATCGCTGCATTCATTACATATGTTTACAAATAGTATGATCAAGATTATGATGGCATGTCACTTCGGAAATTATCTTTGTTATCGTTTTACCTGCTCGGGACGAGGCGAACTAAGCAGGGATGCGATACGTCTCCAACGTATCGATAATTTCTTATGTTCCATGCTACTTTATTGATGATACTTACATGTTTTATCACATTATATGTCATATTTATGGAAATTCTGGAACTAACCTATTAACAAGATGCCGAAGAGCTTGTTGTTGTTTTCCGGTGTTTTTGGTTCGAGAAATCCTAGTAAAGAAATATTCTCGGAATTGAATGAAACAAAAGCCGAAGTCCTTTCCACGAAGCTTCGAGAAGACAGAAGAGATAACGAAGTGGGGCCACGAAGGGCCGCCACCATAGGGCGGTGGCGCGGCCAGGCCCTGAGCCGCGCCGGCCTACTGGGCCCTCGTGTGGCCCCCACGCGTTGACCCTCATACACCTACTTAAGCTTCGCGAAACCCCTGAGGCGAGAAACCACGATACGGAAAACCTTGCGGAGGCGCCCGCCGCGAATCCCATCTGGGGGATTCTGGAGATCGCCTCCGGCACCACGCGGAGAGGGGATTCATCTCCCGGAGACTCTACACCGCCATGGTCGCCTCGGGTGATGAGTGAGTAGTTCACCCCCTGGACCATGGGTCCATAGCAGTAGCTAGATGGTCGTCTTCTCCTTGTTGTGCTTCATTGTTGGATCTTGTGAGCTGCCTAACATGATCAAGATCATCTACTCTGTAATACTATATGTTGTGTTTGTCGGGATCAGATAGATAGAGTACTATGATTATGGTGATTATCAATCTTGTTCATGTGTTGTTTATGATCTTGCATGCTCTCCGTTTCTAGTAGAGGCTGGGGCAAGTTTTTACTCTTAACTCCAGAGGGAGTATTTATGCTCGATAGTGGGTTAAATGCATAATTGAATGGGGCTTGATGGCAATTTAGGTTGTGGATGTCTTTGTGCCACTAGGGATAAAACATTGATGCTATGTCTAAGGATGTAGTTGTTGATTACATTACGCACCATACTTAATGCAATTATGCATTTGCTTTGCAACTTAATACTTTAAGGGGTAAGTTTGTGCTGAAGGTGGACTTTTTAAGCATAGATCAGTTGGATGGCGATCTATATGCTTTGTCGTAATGCCCAATTAAATCTCACTATATTTATCATATCATGTATATGCATTGCCTCTCTATTTGTCAATTGCCCAGTTGTAATTTGTTCACCCAACATGCTTTTATCTTATGGGAGAGACACCTCTTGTGGACCCCGGTCCTATTCTTTATAGCATACAATCTACTGCAATTGTGTTTACTGTTTTCTTTGCAAACATCTTCCACTCAATACGTTTAATCCTTTGTTGACAAGCGGTGAGATTAGACAACCTCATTTCGTTGGGAGCAAAAAGTCCAGGTGTGTTGTGCGAGGTTCCGCGTTCTCGGAATCCACGGTGTTGCGCCGCATCACATTTCGCGACCATCAACCTTCAACGTGCTTCTTGGCTCTACCTGGTTCGATTAAACCTTGGTTTCATGCGGAGGGAACTTGCCCTTGTGCGCATCATACCTTCCTCTTGGGGTTCCCAACGGACGTGTACATCTGCGCATCATGCACCCATAAGGACGCTCGGTTAACTCCCACGTTCCATTAGCCAAGATGGAATCCATCTCGCTTTGAACCGCTTCCTTCCAGTAGTCTGCATCAGGAGATGCGAGAGCTTCTGAAATGGTAGTGGGAGTATCATCCACAAGATACACAATGAAATCATTACCAAAAGACTTTGCAGTCCTTTGTCTCTTACTCCTTGTTGGAGCTTCATTGTCATCCTCATCAGAATCTGAACTCTCATCATCAGATTCCTCATCAGACTCCATAGGAGTTTCATGTATTGGATCAGATTCCCAACTAGACATGCCATGCATATCTCTCATAGGAAATATATCCTCAAAGAATGTAGCATCTCTTGATTCAAAGATGGTGCCAACATTCATGTCGTCCACTCCAGATTTCACCACAAGAAATCTATAAGCAATGCTATGAGAAGCATAGCCGAGAAAGACACAGTCCACGGTTTTTGGTCCAAGCTTTCGCTTCTTGGTGATTGGCAAATTCACTTTAGCCAAACAACCCCAAGTTCGTAGGTAGGAGAGTGATGGCCTTTTCTTTTCCCATTCCTCATAAGGGGTAATCTCTTTATTCTTGGTTGGAACACGGTTTAGGACATGACATGAAGTCAATATAGCCTCCCCCACCATTCCTTGGATAAACCCGAAACATCTAACATGGCGTTAACCAAATCTGTTAGAGTACGGTTTTTCCTTTCCGCAATCCCATTGGATTGTGGGGAATTGGGAGGCGTCCTCTCATGGATTATACCATGTTCCGCACAGAATAAATTGAACTCATTAGAAAAGTACTCTCCACCACGATCGGACCGAACCCTTTTAATCTTTCTTTCAAGTTGGTTCTCAACTTCAGCCTTATAGATTTTAAAGAAATCAAGAGCCTCATCTTTAGTTTTCAGGAGATACACATAACATTACCTAGTGGAATCATCAATCAAAGTCATGAAATATTTCTTTCCGCCTCTTGTCAACTCACCATTCATCTCACATAGATCTGAATGTATGAGCTCTAGTGGTGCCAAGTTTCTTTCCTTCGCAGGCTTGTGAGGCTTGCGGGGCTTGCTTTGCTTGCACACAAGCATGGCACTTAGAGCCTTTGACAAAGGTGAATTTCGGAATTAAACTCATATCAGCAAGCCGCGTCATACAACCGAAATTAACATGACAAAGTCGTGAATGCCAAACATTAGTTTCATTAACACTAGTGCTTACATGGTTCACAACATTATCACAGAAGTCTTCTAGAGAGAAGCGCAACATTCCCTCACATTCATATCCCTTTCCAACAAAAGTTCCATACTTAGACAGTACAACTTTATTGGACTCAAACACCAACTTAAACCCATCTTTCATAAGACGGGAGCCACTAACGAGATTCTTCTTGATAGAAGGGACATGCAGCACGTTCTTCAGTTGCACGATCTTTCCCGAAGTAAACTTCAGATCTACCGTGCCAACACCACGAACAGTAGCATGTAACCCATTCCCCATCATTACTGAGGAACCCGTGCCTGGTAAGAGGTAAACATGGAGATGTCAGCACACACATGAACATTGGCACCTGTATCAACCCACCATTCTGTGGGCTGAAACACCGAAAGAACAGTAGGTAATATATTACCATACCCTGTAGTTCCTTCCTCTGTGTTACCAATGACCATGTTGATAGAAGTTGAGTTCTGTCCAGCTTGACATTTCTTTCCTTTGCGTTGTGGACAGCGATTAGCCCAATGGCCCGTCTCGCCACACACCCAGCAAGGATCTTTCTTCTCCGTTTTCCCCTTCTTCTTGAAGTTGGTAGTCTGGGAGACTCCCTTGTTCTTTCCCTTGGACTTGTGGGCATTTTTCTGCACCATATTGGCAGCAGAACGTCCCTCGGTTCCTCCAGTGTGTTTGTCTTTTGCCCTCGCCTTCTCCTCAACATCCAGAGATCCCATGATATTCTCAACAGAGAACTCATGCCTCTGATGTTTCAAAGAAGTGGCAAAGTTCCTCCATGAGGGGGAAGCTTAGCGACAATGCATCCCGCGACAAACTTGTCCGGTAGCACACACTTGAGGAGCTCCAGTTCCTTTGCCATGATCTGTATCTCATGAGCCTGTTCTACTACAGATCGGTTCTCAACCATTCTGTAGTCATTGAACTGCTCCATAGCATACAGTTCACCTCCGGCATCGGCACACCAAACTTAGCATCCAGTGCATCCCACAGTTCCTTCCCATTTCGTATGTGCAGATAAGCGTCAACCAACTTGTCTCCAAGCACACTTAGGACGGCACCCACAAAGATTACGGTGGCATCCCCGAACGCTTTATCCTCTTCAGGAAGCGGACCTCTGGGAATACCTTCCGCAACTCGGTGCACGCCCATAGCAGTGAGCCACAAGAGGGTCTTATTCTGCCATCTCTTGAAATGAGATCCCGTAAACGGGCTCGGTTTAAGCGCAGCAGCAAAACCAGACGGTGAAAATTGCCTATGCATATAAGGTTTTTGGATTGTTGGATTATTAGGCAATTTCCGTATGAGATTAATTACCGAAAGCAACGTTACAGTGCACAAGCATACTTAACCACGCATCAGACTAAGCATATGCATCGATCTGAACATGGAACAGTAAGCGATTGCAAGGTAGGAGAGGAAAGCACGTACATCGCGACGGGAAGGTCGCACCAAAGGCAAGCAGCACCACCATGGGTATTGTTGATCATCGCCCATGGTGTAGTCGGATCGTCGATGAAGCAGCCGATCCGTCGAAGAAGAGCACGAACGATGAGCAAGCGTCGCGCAGACGCTCCCAAACCTTATCGCCGTCTCCGGTGCGGGATCTCAACGGACGGAGTTTCGGAGGCCTGCTCTCCCGGACGGCTGTGCACGCAGTCGCCGGGATGGGAAGACTAGAGAGTAGCGCAGCAAAAGGAACTTCTTTGTAAGAGAGATGAACTGTAGCGTATGAGACTCCAGATCTGATCCGTCTCTTGGTATAGCCTGGGAGGAGAGCCGACCGCGTTGACAAGCGTAGGAAGCGGGGACACGCGGCGAGCATGCACATGCAGGTCGACACGTACCCAACTCAGTTGGTGCACCAAGCAAAAATTTAGGCTTCCTTGAGTGTGTCTCGAACTCGAACTCGAGTCACGAAACGCGACGTGCGTGCGTGACGAGGGACGGAGGAGCGGGGGCGGCGGAGGAGGAGGAGTGCGCGAGGGCTCCTTCTATTCTCACTCACTTGGAAGGACTAGAACAGCAGCCCTTATATACCACTCCAACTCACTCCCAACTAGCAATGTGGGACTAAACTTTGTCCCTCAAGGCTGTCCCAAGCTGCCAACGTGATGGGCCTTGAGATTTCAAGAATTGTAGACTATATGGGCTGCCTTACTGGGCTGCAGCCCATCTACATCTAACAATCCCCCACCAGATCTCATATGCACATCAGATGGCACATTAGTTCCATTTACTGTTTAATATACCTGCACTTCGGTGGAGACTGTTAAGTTGAACTTCCACTTAGGCAAGGTGCTACGCTTGACTACAACCTGAACAATGGACTATGCCTTGAATTGTCAGTCTTTGTGCAGCAAGTTTCGCTCAATGCCGGCACGGTACTAGGCTACCATAGCCTTCCCCTCGGGTGGAGCTTATAAGTCATACTCTCGGCCCTTCATGAGCTTACTAGAGATTCACCCAAATCTCCCACACTATGACCAGTAGTGTCGCTCGTATAGGTGTGTTCTTCAAAAGATCGCCTGTAGGACGGCGTCTTCGCTCATCAAGAGCCGCTTAGAACACATTAAGACATTGTCAACCTGCCTTACATTAGCTATGAGAGAATTGCATCTGCAGCGGAGTGGGAGTATTAAATTTTCTCTCAACTCAGTTACTCCGGTTTGTTTTCCCAGGTCCTACTTCACGGAATTTCCGATTACATAGGTTGGGTTACCCCCTCGGCAACTCAAGTGGGTCTCAAACCCATCTCCCTCGATGCAAGGTCTATCGTATTTCTTGATAGTCCTTTTGTGAAAGGATCTGCAGATTCTTAGCACTTTGGATATAATCCAATGCTATCACTCCGGAGTTCTTCAGTTTTCTGACAGACTTCAATCTCCTCTTGATATGTTTGGAACTTTTCATGTTATCCTTAGAACTTTTCACTTTGATAATCACAGTTTGATTATCACAGTTCATGAGGATAGCCGGTATTGGTTTTTCAACCATGGGCAAGTCCATCAAGAGCTCACGAAGCCATTCCGCTTTGACAGTAGCTGTATCTAATGCTGTGAGTTCTGCTTCCATAGTTGACCTTGTTAAGATGGTCTGCTTGCAAGACTTCCAGGAAACAGCGCCACCACCAAGAGTGAAAACATATCCACTTGTGGCCTTCATTTTAGCATCAGAAATCCAATTGGAATCACTATACCCTTCTAGTACTCTTGGATACCCGGTATAATGAATTCCATAACTCATGGTTCCTTTTAGATAGCGCATCACTCTCTCAAGAGCATGCCATGATCATCTCCGGGTTGGCCACAAACCGGCTAAGTTCATACATCAAACGAGATATCAGGCCTCGTAGCGCAAGCTAAATACATGAGTGAACCGATGATTTGAGAGTATCTCAACTGATCTCTAGTTGCCTTTTCATTCTTTCGAAGCAAGACACTAGGATCATAAGGTGTGAGAGAAGATTTGCAATCAGCATAACCAAATCTGCTCAACACCTTCTCAACATAATGAGATTGCACAAGTGTAATCCCATTATTCTCATCTCTCAATAACTTGATGTTTAATATAACATCAGCTTCTCCAAGATCTTTCATCTCAAACACTGAGATAAGAAGGTTTTGACCTCCTCAATCACTTTGAGACTTGTCCCAAGAATTAGTATGTCATCCACATACAAGCATAGGACAACTCCCTCACCCCCACCATGGCGGTAGTACACACATTTGTCGGCTTCATTAACAACAAAGCCCACAGATGTCAAAGTTCTTTCAAACTTCTCATGCCATTGTTTGGGCGCTTGTTTGAGGCCATACAAGGATTTCTTTAATTTACACACCTTTCTTTCTTGACCTTGTAGTACGAAACCATCAGGCTGTTCCATGTAAATTTCCTCGTCCAACTCTCCATTTAGGAAAGCCGTCTTAACGTCCATTTGATGAACGAGAAGACCGTGTGAGGCAGCCAATGACAGTAGTACTCGAATGGTGGTCAATCTCGCCACAGGTGAGTATGTATCGAAGAAATCTTCGCCTTCCTTTTGGGTATAGCCTTTGGCTACAAGCCGAGCTTTGTACTTTTCAATAGTACCATCAGCTCGAAGCTTCTTCTTAAATACCCATTTACATCCTACAGGTTTGCACCCATAAGGACGCTCAGTTAACTCCCACGTTCCATTAGCCAAGATGGAATCCATCTCGCTTTGAACCGCTTCCTTCCAGTAGTCTGCATCGGGAGATGCGAGAGCTTCTGAAATGGTAGTGGGAGTATCATCCACAAGATACACAATGAAATCATTACCAAAGGACTTTGCAGTCCTTTGTCTCTTACTCCTTGTTGGAGCTTCATTGTCATCCTCATCAGAATCTGAACTCTCATCATCAGATTCCTCATCAGACTCCATAGGAGTTTCATGTATTGGATCAGATTCCCAACTAGACATGCCATGCATATCTCTCATAGGAAATATATCCTCAAAGAATGTAGCATCTCTTGATTCAAAGATGGTGCCAACATTCATGTCGTCCACTCCAGATTTCACCACAAAAAATCTATAAGCAATGCTATGAGAAGCATAGCCGAGAAAGACACAATCCACGGTTTTTGGTCCAAGCTTTCGCTTCTTGGTGATTGGCAAATTCACTTTAGCCAAACAACCCCAAGTTCGTAGGTAGGAGAGTGATGGCCTTTTCTTTTCCCATTCCTCATAAGGGGTAATCTCTTTATTCTTGGTTGGAACACGGTTTAGGACATGACATGAAGTCAATATAGCCTCCCCCACCATTCCTTGGATAAACCCGAAACATCTAACATGGCGTTAACCAAATCTGTTAGAGTACGGTTTTTCCTTTCCGCAATCCCATTGGATTGTGGGGAATTGGGAGGCGTCCTCTCATGGATTATACCATGTTCCGCACAGAATAAATTGAACTCATTAGAAAAGTACTCTCCACCACGATCGGACCGAACCCTTTTAATCTTTCTTTCAAGTTGGTTCTCAACTTCAGCCTTATAGATTTTAAAGAAATCAAGAGCCTCATCTTTAGTTTTCAGGAGATACACATAACAGTACCTAGTGGAATCATCAATCAAAGTCATGAAATATTTCTTTCCGCCTCTTGTCAACTCACCATTCATCTCACATAGATCTGAATGTATGAGCTCTAGTGGTGCCAAGTTTCTTTCCTTCGCAGGCTTGTGAGGCTTGCGAGGCTGCTTTGCTTGCACACAAGTATGGCACTTAGAGCCTTTGACAAAGGTGAATTTCGGAATTAAACTCATATCAGCAAGCCGCGTCATACAACCAAAATTAACATGACAAAGTCGTGAATGCCAAACATTAGTTTCATTAACACTAGTGCTTACATGGTTCACAACATTATCACAGAAGTCTTCTAGAGAGAAGCGCAACATTCCCTCACATTCATATCCCTTTCCAACAAAAGTTCCATACTTAGACAGTACAACTTTATTGGACTCAAACACCAACTTAAACCCATCTTTCATAAGACGGGAGCCACTAACGAGATTCTTCTTGATAGAAGGGACATGCAGCACGTTCTTCAGTTGCACGATCTTTCCCGAAGTAAACTTCAGATCTACCGTGCCAACACCACGAACAGTAGCATGTAACCCATTCCCCATCATTACTGAGGAACCTCGTGCCGATAAGAGGTAAACATGGAGATGTCAGCACACACATGAACATTGGCACCTGTATCAACCCACCATTCTGTGGGCTGAAACACCGAAAGAACAGTAGGTAATATATTACCATACCCTGTAGTTCCTTCCTCTGTGTTACCAATGACCATGTTGACAGAAGTTGAGTTCTGTCCAGCTTGACATTTCTTTCCTTTGCGTTGTGGACAGCGATTAGCCCAATGGCCCGTCTCGCCACACACCCAGCAAGGATCTTTCTTCTCCGTTTTCCCCTTCTTCTTGAAGTTGGTAGTCTGGGAGACTCCCTTGTTCTTTCCCTTGGACTTGTGGGCATTTTTCTGCACCATATTGGCGGCAGAACGTCCCTCGGTTCCTCCAGTGTGTTTGTCTTTTGCCCTCGCCTTCTCCTCAACATCCAGAGATCCCATGATATTCTCAACAGAGAACTCATGCCTCTGATGTTTCAGAGAAGTGGCAAAGTTCCTCCATGAAGGGGGAAGCTTAGCGACAATGCATCCCGCGACAAACTTGTCCGGTAGCACACACTTGAGGAGCTCAAGTTCCTTTGCCATGATCTGTATCTCATGAGCCTGTTCTACTACAGATCGGTTCTCAACCATTCTGTAGTCATTGAACTGCTCCATAGCATACAGTTCACCTCCGGCATCGGCAGCACCAAACTTAGCATCCAGTGCATCCCACAGTTCCTTCCCATTTCGTATGTGCAGATAAGCGTCAACCAACTTGTCTCCAAGCACACTTAGGACGGCACCCACAAAGATTACGGTGGCATCCCCGAACGCTTTATCCTCTTCAGGAGTAAGCGGACCTCTGGGAATACCTTCCGCAACTCGGTGCACGCCCATAGCAGTGAGCCACAAGAGGGTCTTATTCTGCCATCTCTTGAAATGAGATCCCGTAAACGGGCTCGGTTTAAGCGCAGCAGCAAAACCAGACGGTGAAAATTGCCTATGCATATAAGGTTTTTGGATTGTTGGATTATTAGGCAATTTCCGTATGAGATTAATTACCGAAAGCAACATTACAGATGCACAAGCATACTTAACCACGCACATCAGACTAAGCACATGCATCAGATCTGAACATGGAACAAGTAGCAGTGCAAGGTAGGAGAGGAAAAGCACGTACATCGCGACCGGGAAGGTCGCACCAGCAGCAGCACCACCACCATGGGTATTGTTGATGTCGCCCATGGTGTAGTCGGATCTGTCGATGAAGCAGCCGATCCGTCGAAGAAGAGCACGAACAGTGGCGAGCAGTCGCGCCGAGACGCTCCCCAAAAACCTTATCGCCCGTCTCCCGGTGCAGGATCTCAACGGACGGAGTTTCGGAGGCCTGCTCTCCCGGACGGCTGTGCACGCAGTCGCCGGGATGGGGAAGACTAGAGAGTAGCGCAGCAAAAGGAACTTCTTTGTAAGAGATGAACTGTAGCGTATGAGACTCCAGATCGATCCGTCTCTTGGTATAGCCTGGGAGGAGAGCCGACCGCGTTGACACGCGTAGGAAGCCAGGGACACGCGGCGAGCATGCACATGCAGGTCGACACGTACCCAACTCAGTTGGTGCACCAAGCAAAAATTAAGGCTTCCTTGAGTGTGTCTCGAACTCGAACTCGAGTCACGAAACGCGACGTGCGTGCGTGACGAGACGAGGCGAGCGGGCGGGCGGAGGAGGAGGAGTGCGCGAGGGCTCCTTCTATTCTCACTCACTTGGAAGGAGTAGAACAGCATCCCTTATATACCACTCCAACTCACTCCCAACTAGCAATGTGGGACTAAACTTTGTCCCTCAAGGCTGTCCCAAGCTGCCAACGTGATGGGCCTTGAGATTTCAGGAATTGTAGACTATATGGGCTGCCTTACTGGGCTGCAGCCCATCTACATCTAACAATCCCCCACCAGATCTCATATGCACATCAGATGGCACATTAGTTCCATTTACTGTTTAATATACCTGCACTTCGGTGGAGACTGTTAAGTTGAACTTCCACTTAGGCAAGGTGCTACGCTTGACTACAACCGAACAATGGACTATGCCTTGAATTGTCAGTCTTTGTGCAGCAAGTTTCGCTCAATGCCGGCACGGTACTAGGCTACCATAGCCTTCCCCTCGGGTGGAGCTTATAAGTCATACTCCTCGGCCCTTCATGAGCTTACTAGAGATTCACCCAAATCTCCCACACTATGACCAGTAGTGTCGCTCGTATAGGTGTGTTCTTCAAAAGATCGCCCTGTAGGCCAGCGTCTTCGCTCATCAAGAGCCGCTTAGAACACATTAAGACATTGTCAACCTGCCTTACAGTAGCTATGAGAGAATTGCATCTGCAGCGGAGTGGGAGTATTAAATTTTCTCTCAACTCAGTTACTCCGGTTTGTTTTCCCAGGTCCTACTTCACGGAATTTCCGATTACATAGGTTGGGTTACCCCCTCGGCAATTCAAGTGGGTCTCAAACCCATCTCCCTCGATGCAAGGTCTATCGTATTTCTTGATAGTCCTTTTGTGAAAGGATCTGCCAGATTCTTAGCACTTTGGATATAATCCAATGCTATCACTCCGGAGTTCTTCAGTTTTCTGACAGACTTCAATCTCCTCTTGATATGTTTGGAACTTTTCATGTTATCCTTAGAACTTTTCACTTTGATAATCACAGTTTGATTATCACAGTTCATGAGGATAGCCGGTATTGGTTTTTCAACCATGGGCAAGTCCATCAAGAGCTCACGAAGCCATTCCGCTTCGACAGTAGCAGTATCTAATGCTGTGAGTTCTGCTTCCATAGTTGACCTTGTTAAGATGGTCTGCTTGCAAGACTTCCAGGAAACAGCGCCACCACCAAGAGTGAAAACATATCCACTTGTGGCCTTCATTTTAGCATCAGAAATCCAATTGGAATCACTATACCCTTCTAGTACTCTTGGATACCCGGTATAATGAATTCCATAACTCATGGTTCCTTTAGATAGCGCATCACTCTCTCAAGAGCATGCCAATGATCATCTCCCGGGTTGGCCACAAACCGGCTAAGTTTGCATACAGCAAACGAGATATCAGGCCTCGTAGCGCAAGCTAAATACATGAGTGAACCGATGATTTGAGAGTATCTCAACTGATCTCTAGTTGCCTTTTCATTCTTTCGAAGCAAGACACTAGGATCATAAGGTGTGAGAGAAGATTTGCAATCAGCATAACCAAATCTGCTCAACACCTTCTCAACATAATGAGATTGCACAAGTGTAATCCCATTATTCTCATCTCTCAATAACTTGATGTTTAATATAACATCAGCTTCTCCAAGATCTTTCATCTCGAAACACTGAGATAAAAAGGTTTTGACCTCCTCAATCACTTTGAGACTTGTCCCAAGAATTAGTATGTCATCCACATACAAGCATAGGACAACTCCCTCACCCCCACCATGGCGGTAGTACACACATTTGTCGGCTTCATTAACAACAAAGCCCACAGATGTCAAAGTTCTTTCAAACTTCTCATGCCATTGTTTGGGCGCTTGTTTGAGGCCATACAAGGATTTCTTTAATTTACACACCTTTCTTTCTTGACCTTGTAGTACGAAACCATCAGGCTGTTCCATGTAAATTTCCTCGTCCAACTCTCCATTTAGGAAAGCCGTCTTAACGTCCATTTGATGAACGAGAAGACCGTGTGAGGCAGCCAATGACAGTAGTACACGAATGGTGGTCAATCTCGCCACAGGTGAGTATGTATCGAAGAAATCTTCGCCTTCCTTTTGGGTATAGCCTTTGGCTACAAGCCGAGCTTTGTACTTTTCAATAGTACCATCAGCTCGAAGCTTCTTCTTAAATACCCATTTACATCCTACAGGTTTGCACCCATAAGGACGCTCAGTTAACTCCCACGTTCCATTAGCCAAGATGGAATCCATCTCGCTTTGAACCGCTTCCTTCCAGTAGTCTGCATCAGGAGATGCGAGAGCTTCTGAAATGGTAGTGGGAGTATCATCCACAAGATACACAATGAAATCATTACCAAAAGACTTTGCAGTCCTTTGTCTCTTACTCCTTGTTGGAGCTTCATTGTCATCCTCATCAGAATCTGAACTCTCATCATCAGATTCCTCATCAGACTCCATAGGAGTTTCATGTATTGGATCAGATTCCCAACTAGACATGCCATGCATATCTCTCATAGGAAATATATCCTCAAAGAATGTAGCATCTCTTGATTCAAAGATGGTGCCAACATTCATGTCGTCCACTCCAGATTTCACCACAAGAAATCTATAAGCAATGCTATGAGAAGCATAGCCAAGAAAGACACAGTCCACGGTTTTTGGTCCAAGCTTTCGCTTCTTGGTGATTGGCAAATTCACTTTAGCCAAACAACCCCAAGTTCGTAGGTAGGAGAGTGATGGCCTTTTCTTTTCCCATTCCTCATAAGGGGTAATCTCTTTATTCTTGGTTGGAACACGGTTTAGGACATGACATGAAGTCAATATAGCCTCCCCCACCATTCCTTGGATAAACCCGAAACATCTAACATGGCGTTAACCAAATCTGTTAGAGTACGGTTTTTCCTTTCCGCAATCCCATTGGATTGTGGGGAATTGGGAGGCGTCCTCTCATGGATTATACCATGTTCCGCACAGAATAAATTGAACTCATTAGAAAAGTACTCTCCACCATGGTCGGACCGAACCCTTTTAATCTTTCTTTCAAGTTGGTTCTCAACTTCAGCCTTATAGATTTTAAAGAAATCAAGAGCCTCATCTTTAGTTTTCAGGAGATACACATAACAGTACCTAGTGGAATCATCAATCAAAGTCATGAAATATTTCTTTCCGCCTCTTGTCAACTCACCATTCATCTCACATAGATCTGAATGTATGAGCTCTAGTGGTGCCAAGTTTCTTTCCTTCGCAGGCTTGTGAGGCTTGCGAGGCTGCTTTGCTTGCACACAAGCATGGCACTTAGAGCCTTTGACAAAGGTGAATTTCGGAATTAAACTCATATCAGCAAGCCGCGTCATACAACCAAAATTAACATGACAAAGTCGTGAATGCCAAACATTAGTTTCATTAACACTAGTGCTTACATGGTTCACAACATTATCACAGAAGTCTTCTAGAGAGAAGCGCAACATTCCCTCACATTCATATCCCTTTCCAACAAAAGTTCCATACTTAGACAGTACAACTTTATTGGACTCAAACACCAACTTAAACCCATCTTTCATAAGACGGGAGCCACTAACGAGATTCTTCTTGATAGAAGGGACATGCAACACGTTCTTCAGTTGCACGATCTTTCCCGAAGTAAACTTCAGATCTACCGTGCCAACACCACGAACAGTAGCATGTAACCCATTCCCCATCATTACTGAGGAACCTCGTGCCTGATAAGAGGTAAACATGGAGATGTCAGCACACACATGAACATTGGCACTGTATCAACCCACCATTCTGTGGGCTGAAACACCGAAAGAACAGTAGGTAATATATTACCATACCCTGTAGTTCCTTCCTCTGTGTTACCAATGACCATGTTGATAGAAGTTGAGTTCTGTCCAGCTTGACATTTCTTTCCTTTGCGTTGTGGACAGCGATTAGCCCAATGGCCCGTCTCGCCACACACCCAGCAAGGATCTTTCTTCTCCGTTTCCCCTTCTTCTTGAAGTTGGTAGTCTGGGAGACTCCCTTGTTCTTTCCCTTGGACTTGTGGGCATTTTTCTGCACCATATTGGCAGCAGAACGTCCCTCGGTTCCTCCAGTGTGTTTGTCTTTTGCCCTCGCCTTCTCCTCAACATCCAGAGATCCCATGATATTCTCAACAGAGAACTCATGCCTCTGATGTTTCAGAGAAGTGGCAAAGTTCCTCCATGAAGGGGGAAGCTTAGCGACAATGCATCCCGCGACAAACTTGTCCGGTAGCACACACTTGAGGAGCTCAAGTTCCTTTGCCATGATCTGTATCTCATGAGCCTGTTCTACTACAGATCGGTTCTCAACCATTCTGTAGTCATTGAACTGCTCCATAGCATACAGTTCACCTCCGGCATCGGCAGCACCAAACTTAGCATCCAGTGCATCCCACAGTTCCTTCCCATTTCGTATGTGCAGATAAGCGTCAACCAACTTGTCTCCAAGCACACTTAGGACGGCACCCACAAAGATTACGGTGGCATCCCCGAACGCTTTATCCTCTTCAGGAGTAAGCGGACCTCTGGGAATACCTTCCGCAACTCGGTGCACGCCCATAGCAGTGAGCCACAAGAGGGTCTTATTCTGCCATCTTTTGAAATGAGATCCCGTAAACGGGCTCGGTTTAAGCGCAGCAGCAAAACCAGACGGTGAAAATTGCCTATGCATATAAGGTTTTTGGATTGTTGGATTATTAGGCAATTTCCGTATGAGATTAATTACCGAAAGCAACATTACAGATGCACAAGCATACTTAACCACGCACATCAGACTAAGCACATGCATCAGATCTGAACATGGAACAAGTAGCAGTGCAAGGTAGGAGAGGAAAAGCACGTACATCGTGACCGGGAAGGTCGCACCAGCAGCACCACCACCATGGGTATTGTTGAAGTCGCTCATGGTGTAGTCGGATCTGTCGATGAAGCAGCCAATCCGTCGAAGAAGAGCACGAACAGTAGCGGCAGTGCGCCGAGACGCTCCTAAAAACCTTATCGCCTCTCCCGGTGCAGGATCTCAACGGACGGAGTTTCGGAGGCCTGCTCTCCCGGACGGCTGTGCACGCAGTCGCCGGGATGGGGAAGACTAGAGAGTAGCGCAGCAAAAGGAACTTCTTTGTAAGAGAGATGAGCTGTAGCGTATGAGACTCCAGATCTGATCTGTCTCTTGGTGCACCAAGCAAAAATTTAGGCTTCCTTGAGTGTGTCTCGAACTCGAACTCGAGTCACGAAACGCGACGTGCGTGCGTGACGAGACGAGGCGGGGCGGGCGGAGGAGGAGGAGTGCGAGGGCTCCTTCTATTCTCACTCACTTGGAAGGAGTAGAACAACAGCCCTTATATACCACTCCAACTCACTCCCAACTAGCAATGTGGGACTAAACTTTGTCCCTCAAGGCTGTCCCAAGCTGCCAACGTGATGGGCCTTGAGATTTCAGGAATTGTAGACTATATGGGCTGCCTTACTGGGCTGCAGCCCATCTACATCTAACACTCCGCGATATTAATACATGCTTTTATTAAAAAAAACAAGTTACAATGGGCGAGAGGTGAGCCGTGTGTACCGCTAGACAAGAATCATTGCCAACAAAATATCCTCATACTCGAGCCCTCAAGGGGAATGAGACGAGGCTACTATATCCACCATCCAATCTTCTGTGGAGGTAAGGTCGACCACTAGCTTTTTTTTTGGTTAGGGAGTTTTTACAAACTCGTCAAAGACTCATCAAGAAGAAAAAACAAAGTAAAAAAGTTACACCCAGCCTTCACATAATAAGATGTACACAACCCACATGCAAGAAACGTTAAGCTAGACGAAACCTCTTAACATGCGGCAAAAAAAAAGCATCCTAATGAAACCGAGGGTCGATACATAAATTCCGCCGTCATCCATGCTGGGTAAGACCTGCTTGATAGTCAGCTCCAGTTGGATACACCGCGTCATGAAGAGCTTCTCGTGTTCTGACGGTTACAAATGGTACAAAGTGCAAATCCACTGGGTATGCAAGCACATAATCTGCAGGGGAGGAAGGATCTTTTTCATTTTTATCAAACACAACATCGTTAATACGAGGTCACATAGCTCAACATAAGGTTGTTGCTGCAACAAGGATATATTTTAAAATTTTGATGGATTGTTGTAGCCAACTGCCAAACAGATTTGCAACATACCTTAGTTGGCACGAATCTGATGCAACCTGAATTATAGACCACCCTACACCGTGAATCTGCATTTGAAATAGATATGCCTAATTGTCTCATCTTGGTGACAAAACAACGATGTTTACTACCATGCTAATTCCGTTTTCGCGAAATTATCCTTTGGTAGAATAACACCCATCTTAAATACCAAGGAAATATACCACTGTTTAATGAGACCTTGATTTTCCAGAATTTATAATCATTAATTTGTGCGACTATATGGACTAACATGGACAAATGTATGGTACAATGAATTGACGGAGAAGATTTCATTGGCATGTAAATTTAATAGAACAAGTCATGTGCAGGCGTCAAACCCACCTCAACAAGACACACTAACAAATCATTTTTTTTTTTTGAACAAGCTAACAAATCATTCTAACGTACCAATGTATTTTTGATCATGTAACCCAAAAACCAACTGTAACAATTTTATGTCTAACTCTATAATATTACATGGATATTGAGAAATCAACGAAGAAATTCCCGCCATTTAGCCTTTCAAAAATAAACTTGATAGCCATTGCACTTGAGATATAGCCTTGTAACCTTTCGCAAAACATTCTGCCACAACCCATCCCCGATGAGATGTTTAAACAACCTTCCGCGAGTAAAATGATGTTTTGACTCTAAATCATGGATTCATAATCCACCTTGGTCATTTATACGACATACAATAGTCCATTTTTGAAGACAGTAACATTTATTTTGTTAATCTCTTTGCCAATTGAACATGGACCGACAATAGTTCAATTTTTATAAACATCTTTTCGTGCAAGGAAGAAAGACAACATTGTCAACATTTATAGAACCAAATTGGTAATCACATAATTGATTGATACATCCATAAAGTATCTATGCATTTTGAAGTTAAATATATTATAATGTTTCCCGAAAATTCAATTCGGCTCCCGGGTGCATATGCTCCCTCTACCAAGAAATCATAATTTGAAGTGTCAAGAAAATTTGAAAATAAATTCTACATGTACATATCCACAATATATGTGTGTTCGTCAAGTTTCGCAAAAATATCAATATTTTTTGTGATTTATGTAAAAAAGAGAAAATTTATCTTGAGAAAAGCCTTATTTTTAAGACTGGATTTTGTTATTTTTACACACGCCACACGATAAGTTAATTTTTATGAAATTGCTTTGTGAGCGCGTAGCACATGAACATGTACGTGCAATTTCTTTGTTTCATTTTTAATTTTTTTAAAATATGTGCAAGATGCATTTCAAAATAAAGGGAGCATATGCTTCCATGTGCCAAAACACCGCTCCCGTTTCCTTTGTACTTTCCTTGATTATTGGTACTTTTCACCAAATCCCATTTATTTCTTATTTAATTATGGAACTAATTGTATATTGTTGAGTTTCATGATTTTTTTAGACGTGATTTTCACGTTAAATAGGATTAGCGCTAGAACCACGTGAGAGGTTGCACAAAGAGACAAGATGGTCCCCAGCATGGGTTGCCCCTACCCAACACCAAGAGGGGGGTGCACCACCCATTGTCCAACGACTCTGTCTTGAACTAAACACCATATACCCCTTGAAAACATCTAACGAGGATAGCAATGATACAACACATAACACAAAATAGAGAAGAAAGATTCCACTAGTGGAACAAGATTGGAGGGGGGAACATCGTTGAAATCTCCCATCTTTGCATCTCAATTGGCTCCATCGACTCCTCCATTGTTTCCATGATGAATTGGGAGTAGTGCACCCCAAGTTATGGGTTTGTGAACGTATCTTCATCAAAATCTCTATGCTCTATATTGTTTTAGAACTATATGCTCAGCTTCCCTACATGATTATGGTTATTGCTATGTCTTATGGATGGTGGATCTTTCTCTTATGAGATGGGTTATTAATATGCAATATTTTATCAAGCTTGTCTTTCATCCATTTATATATCCATAATATTATTCTATTCTTGATGCTAGACTTGAATAATCTAGAATATAAGACATTAATGGGAATAAGTCATTGAACATAGCAAAGAAGGGTTTGTTCATTCTTTCTATGGGATAATAAGATAACAAGCAGGAGGCAAAGTGCTACACATCCACTGATGGTAGGATTATGTTTGAGTCAGGTTGGGCAGAGTTTGTTCGAGAGTTTGATCTGGAAACAGACAACATTGTCATCATACTGTTTCATATGGAAGGGAGTGGATTCGTGGAGGTTTCAGTTCATTTTCTCTAAGACAATTCTGTTGTGTTTGGCTGGCATGGTCCTAAGGGGGGGGGGGGGGCACCTCCACATGAGCGTCCATTTGCACCACCCATTGTCCAACGACTCTGTCTTGAACTAAACACCATATACCCCTTGAAAACATCTAACGAGGATAGCAATGATACAACACATAACACAAAATAGAGAAGAAAGATTCCACTAGTGGAACAAGATTGGAGGGGGGAACATCGTTGAAATCTCCCATCTTTGCATCTCAATTGGCTCCATCGACTCCTCCATTGTTTCCATGATGAATTGGGAGTAGTGCACCCCAAGTTATGGGTTTGTGAACGTATCTTCATCAAAATCTCTATGCTCTATATTGTTTTAGAACTATATGCTCAGCTTCCCTACATGATTATGGTTATTGCTATGTCTTATGGATGGTGGATCTTTCTCTTATGAGATGGGTTATTAATATGCAATATTTTATCAAGCTTGTCTTTCATCCATTTATATATCCATAATATTATTCTATTCTTGATGCTAGACTTGAATAATCTAGAATATAAGACATTAATGGGAATAAGTCATTGAACATAGCAAAGAAGGGTTTGTTCATTCTTTCTATGGGATAATAAGATAACAAGCAGGAGGCAAAGTGCTACACATCCACTGATGGTAGGATTATGTTTGAGTCAGGTTGGGCAGAGTTTGTTCGAGAGTTTGATCTGGAAACAGACAACATTGTCATCATACTGTTTCATATGGAAGGGAGTGGATTCGTGGAGGTTTCAGTTCATTTTCTCTAAGACAATTCTGTTGTGTTTGGCTGGCATGGTCCGAATTCGATATTTTGGAGATTACCGTGCTTTTCTATAGCTACCTAATGCCCTATCATTTTTTGTTTCTACAATGGCACACATGCGGGTGGCGGCAAGATCATGCAAACATGCACGGTTCTAAGTTCTAGGAACTCCCCATAGTGAAGTTGAAGTTGCTGCATGTAGTGCGGATTCCGAAGAGAAGCCCACTGAACGCGAAAGTCTCCTTCTCCAGATCGAAGATGAGCAGGTGGTTCTCCATCTGGAAGCCGCCGAGGATGACAGCCGGTGAATCAGCCGCCGCCGGCATTGACGGCGCCATCTGGACGAACGCGAAGCACACGGTCTGGTCGTTCACCTGCACCAGTGAGCTGCCACCGGGCAGCGTCCAGGTCCGCCCGCCGTCCAGCGTCAGGTCGATGTTTGCCACGCCGTAGCCCAGCCTGGTCATGGTGAGCGCGGAGGCCTGGTAGCACATGTCGAAGGGCGCCACGGGCGGCGCGCGCGCGATGCCGCTGGTGGCCGCGTCGAACGCGTCGTGGAGCGGGCGGTAGATGTCCGGGCGCAGCGCGGTGTAGGGCGTGACGGTGCTGAAGATGGCGCCGCCCGTGCCGCTCCCACCGTCGAGGTCGAAGGCGCCGGGCGGCGTGGGCACCTGCTGCTGGTTCACGGCGATGCCGGTGATGCGGAAGTAGTACGCGCCGTTGTTGATCTTGGGGTTCTTGAGGAGCGGGAGCTGGTTCTGGCGCAGGCCGTCGGCGAGCTCCACCGGCGGCGCGGCCAGGAGCTGGAACGGGCCGCCGCCGAAGACGGCCACGCCGTCGCTGCCGCCACCGGGGAGGCAGAGCGCGAACTGCTTGGCCACCTTCAGAATGGTGCCGAACTGTCTTGGCAGCGACAGCGGCAGCCTGGAGAGCCCCGCGCCGGCCGGGAGCGACGGCCGGGAGCGACGCCAAGAGATCCCCCGGTGCGCAGGAGCCTACCGCGCGGAAGGTGACATCCGACAGAGGGTTCTCGCCGTCCGTGGTGTTGGCAGCGAGCGTGATCGTGGTGGCGTCATCCTGGGTGCACCGCCCGTTGACCGGGTTGTACGGGTAGGCGGTCCCCCAACACATGTAGTGAGTCAAACGATTTCCGTTGGACGGGTGGTTCATGTAATTGACGTCCTCGCAGACGTCGGTGCCGCACGGGATGGTGTGGGGCAGTGGGCCCCTGCCTGCCTATCAGCACGCGCACGCTCTGTTCTTTTCGACGCGCTCATGCACGCAGCCGTGAGTGGGCCCCATTAATTGCTCATCGAACGCGCGCAGGATTAATTTGACGGGCTGCCCCGTTGGTTAAATAAATAAATAAATTAACTGCTTCCAATGAAGACTGTCGCCTCTTTTTCCATCCATTGTCTAGTGTTTTTCAAGGGAGCCTCTTCAAGAATCGAGACCGCGGAGTTAGATCGGTCTTTATTTTCTCCTTTTCTCGCGGATTGACTTGGCTTCATCCTATTTTCTTTTTTTTTCCAACACCACCGGGGAGCGATCGATACATAGTGCCTGGGCTTCTATTTCTTTACTCTTTCCAAAGAAACACACAACCTCACTTTGTACACCAGTTATATCCAACAAAAATCAAATCCAAAGCTCATTCGACTCTATTCATCCGTTCCTATACTTATTATTCTATGCTCAACCAGCACAAATACATATGCGTCTCCATTCCCCCCCCATTCTTTTGGAACCCACTGCAAAGCCGACCAAAAAGGATGGGAAATTTCTGAGTTGTCTTCCAACAAAACAAAAGTATAGCCAAGGCATAACAATTAAGCTTCGAAATTTTGGCATCAACTTAATTTACTACTCCTTCCCTCCAGAGGTAAGTGACTTGGATTTGTTATCTACTAGACGCATTCTAGTGTATAAAAATACACATGTGAATCTAGACATATCTCTAAGAACACTTTATTTCTTGACACAAGAAAAAGTTGCTACTTTTCCCAACATTTACATCACACCGCAAGCTATGAAGGCATATCTCTACATACAGTTTACTAGTATGCATACCATTCAACAACACCACCCCAGCTTCAACTAGGAACAAATGCAAGCTTACGATTACATAAACATGAGGAGACTCGAAACATCATGAGTATTACTACAAAAACATCTTTACGATGGAGCCTGCAGACTAGAATCGGACGGAGGAGACCCGCATGTCGAGTCAGCGACGGAGCCACATGAGGCCGGAAAGCGCAACCACACCTGTGCAGATAACACAAAAGTTCAGATAATATTTCGACTTAATCCACAGATACTTGCAACTCAAAAGACACGCGCACGCGCACACATGAATCAACACATTCAATAATCAATCAATCAAAACAGAGGGCGTGCATTTTGGCCTACACCTACAAGTAGCATTTTCAGTGGTACGAGGCTACTCGTCTATCTGATAAATGATAATACATAGCATTCAAGGTACTACGTCCAGTCAGCATTTCCAACCCTTAGTTAAAACATCCAGGACCTGGTTTGCCACCAAACTTTTTTCTTCCTACTAAAACCAGGACGACTGGTAAAGCTAGCAAAAACATTTTGCAAGTCGGCCAACAGTTAAGCAACAATGTACAGCCAACCAAACCAAGCCCACAAGCACATGTCTCTTGCTGATTCTGGTTCAAGGGAGGAATCGGGAACTCGCCTAAGCTTCGCTCGCTAGCTTCAGCACACTCCTCTTGGCACACAGGTCGGCCTCTTCTGGCTGCAGGTGCTGATCTCCATCACTCAGAAAAAGCATGCCACCTTGTTCACATTCAAGGCAACAGTTTAAGATAAGTTACCTAATCAAGTGAATATAAGGTCAGTTAGTTAACACCAAAAAAATTCATGATTTCTATATACTAATCTGAAGCACACTATTGCAACTCAAATTCATTTATAAACCAGATGGTGGAATTAAGAGAATGACCACAAATCAAATCAGTTTGCTTGCTTCTGATTACTTTGACTGAATCGGTTGCCATTCCTACTAGTTGTACTGTGTTATCACATAATATGGATTAACACCTTTCAGTGCTAATTTTCTCAACACCAGACTTGTGTCAAGGTGATAAATACGATCTATGTTAAGTTCAAAGACAGGATAGAGATAGACAAAACTACCCACCCTGCCTTGGACCAGCGGCGCTGCTTGTTCGCCCAGCTCCAGCCGGTCCACATAGAAAGACGCCCTCTCCTTGCTCCACACGGGAGCACAGCACAGACTCAGAACCCGAGCTTGATGAGCTCCCTGCATATTGCATTTTGCATCAGCACAACAATATATGCAACTGCCAATTGTCGGTCACGAGCAGAGTACCTTGTGGTCCGGGAGGCAACCTTCCCGGTGGCACCGGCATGCGAGACAAGGTCTTGCTCTTTCACTGGCACGGCATCCAGCGCAAAGCCGCATCCGCAGACAGGTAGACCCTAGCGGCAGGGAAGTAGCAACCATGCGACGAGAGAGGTAAATCCCTAGGCAAAGATGAACGCCTGCAGGAAACAGAACCAGGCTTAGCAGCAACAAAATAAGTCACACCAGCATCAGCAAAAGAATAAAATGGCACAATGAACTATTCAAGATTTATAGCAGAGTGAAATTTATTTAATCTGGAGTATTGCTGAACATCAGCATAATAGGACCAATCTGACAGGAAAAAATACGTGCAAATTATGTCAGCACAGATAGATTTGATTTTGATACTAGGGGTTGCAGTATACATCTGCAACCAAAACAATCAAACATGAAAAGCACTAGCATCCTAAGAAACAAAAAAAAAATCTTCCCCTTCCTATTGGTCTGCCTACAGAAATTCATAGTATCAGTTGTTGGTCCTATTCTTGGCTCTTGCGCACAGCTGGGCGTGGAACCCATCTGAACGTGTATAGAAACCAATGGTTTTTAGGATGCAGCAGCAACACAGGGGTAGCATGTAGAATTGCAGCTAATCGCTAATCATCCTGTACAGATCGGAACAGCATCAAGTTAGGTACAGCCGTAAAGGACTACGTACCTGGAAACTGCAAGCCCCGAACGGCCTCGGCGGCGGGCGCGGACGACCACGACCCAGGCACGAACGCTGCAGCACCCGGCTGAGCACTCCTTCCTGCTCGAAGTAGAGCTGCAGCCCGTCATACCGTGGCGCCGGCGGAAGCAACCAGTCGCGCGTCGGTTGTATCGGGCAGAAAAGGAGGGCAATTTTTCTCTTCATCTCCCCTCCCCCTTTCCTGGCGGCGAGTGAGACGGCCGCCCGGGTTCTTGTGGGTGAGGAGCAGCAGTGGCGGGTTGAGTAGCTGCATGGAGCGCTCAAGCTGATGCGGTAGAGCAGCTCCCACGCCAAGAGGAGAAGGGGAGTAAGGGCCCGTGGTGTGGGCGATGAGGCGGCGCCGGGGGAGACATGCCGGCGGGCAGCGCCCGCAGGGGACAATGTGGAACCAGTGCGTCTAGGATTTCTGGTGAGGCGCGGCGATTCGGAGATGCTAGGCGATGGTGGCGCGAGGGCTCGCCGGAGGCAGCGGGGATCTGCACGTGACGGAGGCGGCCGGAAAGGGGAACTGGAAATGAAGAGGTCGTGAGGTCGATGGGGTCTCTTAGCCCAAATCTAGTCTCGCTCAAATTTTAGATTGGGCAAAATATTCCCAGTCGGCCTGAAACCAAGAATTTGAGTCCAAATCAAATTTCGGTAAACTACCACCGTCTGCAGCTAGTTTGGCGCTGGACAACCATAGTCTGGCCCGTCGAATGCTTGCTGACCTTGATGCTGCACAAATGCTAGATGCTTCAGACATCTCCATCCATACTACTCTAATCAAGTCTCACAAATGCTAGCTACCACCTTGATAGTAGATCCTAAGCTTCTTCTCTTTTTTTCTCTCTTTGAGTGGTGATCGGTCAATCCTAGCTAAGTTAGCCTCGTGGAGCTGCAAATCAAGTCCAAAAATAGGCCATGCCATCTTGTCAGTTCGACTACATGCATAGCATCACGTTTAGTTTGGACCAACAAATTAATCTTCAAGCCAGAACAAAACTTTGTTTCAAAAAAACGCTAGTGTGGTTGCATGTATGCTCGCACATGTTAAAAATCAATGTATGTTTTAAAATGACAAATTAATCTACCTAGATTCACGTAAGCACTTGAACATGATGCCCACCACACCACGTTTAATTCGGTTTTGCAATATGGCCATACGGGCATGCACCCAATTAGGCATGTTGAAAGAACACCTTCACGGTTATGTGGTTTCAAAATTAGTTCTTCAAAAATAGTTATTATTTAGAAGCGACCCAAAGCAGAAGAAAATATAATTGGTACAGAGTGAAACAGTAGTAGACTTGATGCATTATTTCTGACAGTAAATAAGACTAATAAGCAATTAAATCAACACTTTTGATGGTACTCTAGGGGTTGATGTCGCGGGGCCCACGAAACAGGGTTCCTCCTGAATCGCACGAGGTAGGGTCGAAAACTCTCCCCCTCCAACATGGGGCCCTAATTTGGGTACATTAGGCCGATGCAAAGGAGTAAAAGCCACGGCATAACTCTAGCTAAACTAACACTTGATCCACAAACAACACTATCACGTAGTAGCATTTCAGACTTCTAGCGCAAAACCCCCCACTTCGAGGTCACCAATCCAGCTCTTCTAAGAATTAGTCATGTTTTGCGGTTTTCATGTTCCTATGGCCTAGCTATTCTAACACAAACAAGGAGAAAAGTCATGTGGAATGACAACTTACGCTAAAAAGCTAGGGGTAGATGTTGTGGGACCCATGAAACAAGGTTTCATCTGAAATCGCGCGAGGAAGGGGCGAAACCTTCACCCTCTTTCGTGGGGTCCTAATATGTGTATATAAGGGTCATATAAGGAGCAGCATCCAATACATAACCTTGTTGACTTGTCACTTGATTTACAAAACAAGACTAACACGTAGGAAGATGTTGGACATATAGTACAAAAAACCAACTTCGAGGCCATTGACCTAACTCTTGGAAGAACTTGGCATGTTTTAGGGTTTTATTGTGCATACGAACTATTCTAACATAAAGAAAGGAAAAATTCAATGGAATCACAACTTTCGACAGAAAGCTAGGGGTAGGCATTCCCTGGACCATGAAACCGTGTTTCGTCTTAAATATAGCAAGGAAGGGACGGGAACCTTCACCCTCTTTCATGGTGTCCTGATATGTGTATAAAGGGCCATGTAAGGAGTAAAACCCAATACAGAACACCAAAGTGACACTTGATTTACAAAACAAGACTAATAGTAGGAAGATGTTGGGCATATAGTACAAAACCCCCACTTCGAGGTCATTGACCCAACTCTTGGAAGAACTTAGCATGTTTTGGGAGTTTCATGTTCCCATGTCTTATTGTAACAAACAAAGAGAAAAATCACATGGAATCACAACTTTCGATGGAAAAACTAGGAGTTGTGACATTGCGGGGCACACGAAATAGGGTTTCATCTAAAATCGCGCGAGAAAGAGCAGATACCTTCACCCTATTTCATGGGATCTTAATATGCTTATATAAGGATGGTGCAAGGAGTAAAATCCAATACATGTGAAATCGTCAACTTTGAAGTGATCGATCCAACGGCCAAAATCAAAGAATTCTCGTGAGTGAGGAAGTGCTAGCCCGAGATGTACATTGTTGTTGGCGGTTGATGCCGTGAATTCACTCATGCGACCAATGTGCTCGGGCAAGGCCCGACTCGGTCTAGGCGTATGTGAATCTACGACGTCCGACTTTGGTTCTATGGCGACGTTGAACATGAGCCAAAAATTACCGTGCAAGGGCGGATTAACGACAATGACGTCGACAACTTTGAGTAAAAAATACTCGTTGCACTCTCGAGTCTAGGCAGCTGAATCGCGATCAATGATGGGTGCATCTCACTCAACTAGTAGATGGCTGGTATAATGTGAACTAGGTAGTACTTTTTTTTGATATGAACTAGGTAGTACTACATGCGAGTACATCAACTGATGCCTACTAGTATCACCTAGTAGCTAGTACGATCACGCATGCATGCATGCCAATGAATTGATGTCCCAATTCGAAGCGTCGCTGCCGCCAATTAATTATAATCTTGGACCGAGTGAGAGATAGGAAATTATGGAACACCAACCCAACGCATCTGGTGGTCTTTTCGTCTCTCGCTAATAATATTGCAAGGCTGGACTCCCGCACGACACCACCGTCTAACTATACACGCGCTGCAGTGGAACACAAAACGCACGCAGCAGCCCAATTCTTCTCTCATTTCCCCTCACGTCGTCTCACTCCTAGCGCCGCCATCGTCGTCGCTGGCCGATTCCGGCCGGCTTCGGCGAGGTCTCGAGCAGCTGACCTCTGCCCCAACACCAGATCCTCTTCCTCCACCGGATCCACGACATGGAACATTCATCTGTACGCCCGCCCCCCATCCTCCCCCGACGAACCCTAACCCGAGCTCTCGATTGTAGCTACCCAACTCCCGGTGTGGCTCGCCGCCCCGATGAACGGACCACCCCGCGCGCCGGCTGGGACCTCAACGCAGCCAGGGACGCCTCACTGGTGCCCCTCCTCCTCATCTCCTCCTTAGGTGGGAACGAGCATGGCGACGGGGCTCATCATGTTCATGTCATTGTTTGCTCATTCTTGTTTTAATTCAACTTAGCATGAACCTTGATATCACTGCTTATTAACCTTATGTCTTCTATGCGGGATAATTTGAGTACATACTGACTTTTATGCAATAATGATTAAGCGCTACTCATCATGTAGTTGAATTTTCTATCATGAGTTGAGTATAATGGGGCATCAAACTAGTGCTTGTATGCATATGTTTGCTAGTGTTTTTTGAACATGTTCTTCATACGATCGATGTCGCCCATGCCATATCGTACACATTTTGTTATTTTGTAACCTTCATTTGACAATAATCAGTACAAAAAGATCTTTCAAAGGTGGCAATTATGTTTCATAATCAACTTCTTTCTACTATCATGGAAACTTAACTGGCTAATTTATGCAAATATTTGCAGGGGTTGATTGAGGATCAGAGTTGTAATGACTCTCACTACCACAAGTCATATGCACTATTGATTGCGAAATCTTCCATTGAAGCATTTCATACGGAGTCCAATTGCGGAGAGAAAAATGATAGAGAAATTGACTCTTATATTTAGTTCATTTTTTCATTGAGGGAAAGGTTGGGATCACTTTTGCAAGCTTGGAATTGTATGATCCAGAAGAAGTGCTTGACGTGATAGAAGCATCTGAGCTATGGCTGGAAAAGGTCTGGTGCCACTTTTTCATTTTCCTTGATGCTCTTATAGTTTTTATCTGTTGTGTTTTTGTGATTATTTGATACTCCTGCCATCCAAGTTTCAGTTGCTAAGGCATTTTCTTTTCTTTTGCCAGGCAATATTATACAGGAAGATGAGCCAAGAGACCATTGTACTTCAATACATGCATCGTAAGATGGTATCCTCGTCGCACTGGACCTCGTCGGCCAACACACCCTCGTCGTTCGCCGACCCAGCTCCTTCTCCTGCTCGACCCTTTCGTTGTCCGTGCTTCGGCTAAACCCTAGCGGTATGGTGTCGATCATGACACGTCGAAGCTCAAGGTATGAACCGTGTCCCAACCACCGATCAAATATCATTCCTAAATTCCTTCCCCCAATCTGAATGGAACTATGGAAGATGGCTCGTCTTTCTTGAGCAGTCAGAGGAGGAGGCCATGAAAAATCCGCAGAGACAGTTCTTGCGGCAGTAGTTTGGCTCTCCAGCACCTTCGTTTACACCCATCGCCATCAAGGCCATCAAGTCCCTCTAGCTTAGTTTGTTGCTTGTCTGCCGAATTGATTTTCATGTGGTGTCTTTGTAACGACATGATTGCCTTACGGATGATACTTGGTAGGTTGAGAATGTCATTGGAGAACATGGGCTCATTGTTTCCACGTTTGGGTGTTCTGAGACCCCTTCGTCCCATCCCGTCCCCCGCGGGCGGCGTCGGGGCGACAACCGCAGCCCTCCCCGCCCAGGACCTAGCTCCCCTCCTCTCCCCTCCGCCGCCGTCGGCGCAGGCTACCGGGCAAAGCCCGCGCGGTGCCGGCGACGGCGGCCTTCCCTTACCCGCGCGCTAGGCAGGGAGGCGCGGGGCTCTCTTCGGCCAGCGACGGTGCTCCCTGGTGGTCAAGGTTCCGGCGGCGGCTGCGCACCGTGGGTGGCGCAGTTCCGGGTGGCATGGTGACGACGGCACTGCCATTTGGTGGCGGGGCGGCGTGGAGGCCAGTGGCGGCGCCCTCCTGGCCCAGATCTGGGCCCTTCGGGCCCCATCAGGGCTTGGGCGGGCCAGGTCGGGGTTTCTTCGTCTGCCTCCGTTGATCGATGGGGCTGATCTTGCTGAGGGCGATCAGGATGGCGATGCGCGGACTGCAGCACGGCCATGGGAGCTTCACGAGCCCGCCGGCCTCGGCCGGGCCAAGAAGTGACCTGCAGGTTTCACACCACACTCATTTCTCATGTGTACTGACCAAGACTTGGTCTTCTACAGGGGCCTGGTCTGCTCCTGTAGCTGTGTCTTGTCTACCACCGCAGGCGGCGGTGGAGGTGGTGCCCTCCCGTGTGGCTGCTGTCTCGTTTCTCCTCGGCCGGGTTGCCTTTTCTCGGTTTCGTCGGTCGTCGTCTTTGCGCTACGGTGAGACGGCGGTGGTGGTTGCAAGATCTTGGTGGCGCGAGTTGGTGGGCGGCGAGGTTGGCGGAGCAAGATGGAGTGTCCGGGGTTGTGGTTCTTGGGGGACGGGAGAAGTCGGATGGCCGACACCGACGCGGTGACACCCGTGGGCGCCGCCATTCCTTCTTGAGGGGCGTCGGGGTTCACCCTCCCCACAACCCTCCCGCATATCGGGGGAAACCCTAGGAGTTGTTCGGGCAGCAGCGTCATCATCGTCGCATCCCTTCTTGAAGGTGCTGCTTTGGTATGCGGCACTTCGGAGGGCTAAGATCGTGGTGGGAATTCTCCGGAAGGCGCAGCGGTTGCGGATCATCACCGTTTTCGTCCATCCGACTTTGTCGGCCTTGTTTTCCTTTTATGTTCTTTTTCTGTTTCTTTTGGGCTTTGATGTGCTGTTTGCCCCAGCGGTGATCTCTCTTGTATCGGTTGGTTGCTATATTAATATAGCGAGGCAAAAGCCTATTTCGAGGAGAATGTCATTGGAATCGATATTCTCATGTGTATCATGTATCTTTTTGCCTAGATAATGTGAATGGTGCTGCTATTATAGCTTATGTGTACAAAGCCGATGGAGTTGTGGATGGGCGCATGGTAGCCATCGCCATAGCCCAAATCAGCAAAGGCAATACCATTCCACCATTCCATTTGATGATGATAGTTCGTAGTATCTTTTGTATGGGTTACCTTTCGATCACGTACAACTGCTGAAACTCCTATTAGTTTGTTGTCTGAGCAGCCAACAGTTGCAGTGGCCATGCCTTTTGGACTATGTACCTCCAGTTTAGCTTGTCTGTCCATGGAATGATTTTCTTTTGTTAGGCGGGGTTGTCGTTGGATTGAATTATCTCTTTGTGAAGCTTTGTTTTCAATTAATATAAGTTGGTTGTTGCTAATTGTAATTTGGAATTGTAACTCAACTCAAATACTCGCTATTTAAAATGTTTCTTATAAGGATGTTGCCATCATTTCGGCTTGGAGACTTTCCATTATTTGACCCTTTGTCACCTGCGTACCTTCAAAACAAAGGGCAGCCTCATTTTTTTGCAGTAAATTGCTAAAGTACTACCAGTTATTTGGAGCTTCATTAGTATTTAAGTTGTTGAGTTTACTCTATGGGCAGTTCATAATTGCTTTTATATTCTTTAGGGACTTTTTATGACAACTAAATATAAGCTGGTTTAATCTCACCAAATGTATTTATGTGGCTGTGTATATGCTACTGTATTTTTGTGACATGGACATGCCTTTCTATCTGCATGCCATATTGCATCAATTAGCACTGATGCAAATTCATCTGGTTTCTTGACCATATACTCTGGTATGGACGTGTATAAATGTTCATGTGTTATAGAGGTCGTTTCCTGTAGTGAAAGAGTTCTTTACCTGTGCGAAACAAGAAGATTATTGGAGCTATATTTAGTTCCTCCGTTTGGCTGTTTCTTGTAGTACAATTATTTACCTCATATATGATGATAATTGTGTTGCTTGTGCAGTGGAGATATGTGCTAGTCAAAATACAACGAAACAGTCGTACATTCACAGGAAAATGGGATATCCGAAACATGATGGTGTCACCTCCACAGCTTTGTGGACCTGCAAATTCGAGTAGCTTTGATAAGGCACCAAGACATTAAACTACACTTCTGAAATCTTGTCCGCTGCGAAGAAGGTGATACCGAGCTGATCAGAGATGGCACAGTGACGAAGGGTGCTGTTGTGCAAGTGGCTCAACAGCGGCGCCGGTCTGGCAACTCTGACTTTTGTGCTACAAAGGACAAGGATGACCGCCAACAAGGTCCACTTCACTTGCCATCTTAATCTTTCCAACATCCCCTACCATTTCTGCACATCGGCTACTTTGTTTCAATTCAATTTTGGTGTGCGAGTTTAAGTGTTGAGCAATGAGAGGGGAACACACTGCAATTTATTATAACAGCGCAGCCACTAATATTATCATTAAAAATTGTTTAGAGAATTCTCACATTGGTTAACTAGGTAGATTCTCTAAGTGAATATTATTCATGTCGCCTTATTACGTCAAATTTTTCATTGCTTGCTCTCTTGTGCGAGTAAATGCCCTTGCAGCCTTGCTATTGTGTGCCACCAATACATTTTTTGGTATGGTACGAGTGATGTGCCGGTCCACAGAGATCTGCTACTACTTATTCCTGAAGTCCTGTACCAACTTTAGTTTCTTAGAAAAGGAGAAAAAGATAGATCCCAATTTTAGTTTATCTCTATATTTTATTATCATATATTATCCCAATTTTGGAAAGTTCACATTCCTTGTGTTCTGTTGGAAAGTTAGGTGGATGTGGTGGAGGATGATGTGAGGAGATGGTGGAGAAGGCTGTTGTTCCAGAGCCTGTCGAGGTGCAACTAGCCTCTGTGAGCGCCCTGAAGGACGCTGACATCTTCACGGTTGTCATGGTGGGTTAGCTTGCTGCTTCACTCACCCGTCTCCAAAGGTGCACTTTTGCCCTTTTGGTTGTAAAAAATACACCAACGCCTTCTTGTTCCGCATTAGTTGAACTCCTGTAAAATAGTATCGAGGAAAGAAATGGAACTCGAGGTGTTTCTCTAGTTAGGATTTCAGTCTTCTGTTGGGGCTGCACAATTGAAGAAGTGCTAGAACCTACAATGATGCATCTTTGGAGAGCTTCTGGATTTATGAGAAAACTATTTTGACTATTAGTTGATGTCTTTACTTCCTTTGTTACTTACTGCATCACTTTGTTGCAAAAGCATACAATGTTCTTCTAACTTATCTCTCTTTATGATAAGGGTTGATAAGGGTTGTTAGCTTCTAGCTTGGTCATATTGTCAGGATGCTTGTTTCTAGCTTGGTCGATCAACATTCCCTAGTTGTTGGATGGATGCCATTGACCCGGGGGCTAGCTTTGCTACACGGTCTTTTATCTTCACCCCGGCATCTGTAGAGCTTGACCATGCACGGATTTTTTTTTATATTTTCTACCTATGTGATTTTTATTTCCTTGTGACAAACTCCATATTTGGTTCCATGTAGTGAGTAGCATGAGGTAGGTATAAATTTAGGCCCTAAACTTGGAGCATAAGAAGCTTTGCTCATTTTTTCCAACTACATGCATGTGTCTTGGACTTTGGCCAAGTTGACTTGATGCTATCTTATTTAATGTTGAAGGATATATGTTTTTTCGTATTTCTTTGTGCATGAATACGAATGGAATCGATTTGTTTGGTATAGGAAATTTGAATGTTTTTCTTTCTTAAAATAAAGATATTCCTAATGGGTTGTGATGTTTCCAGGCACCCTTTGAATCTCATTGGTGCTTAAGGTTATGATCCTGGCATTTTGATGTTCAGCTAGAGTAAATCCAACGAGATGTTATGTCAAGAACCTCAGGGAATCTTTCGAGGAGCTGGCTGACTGGTGTGTGGTGGAAGAAGGCCCTGGACAATGAGAGCATCAGGTCGGTGATGATCAGAAACTGGCTCCAGAACACACATCCTATGTGGTCGTACGGGTATGGAGAAGATCCTCTCGTACTTGAGCCTGCAGGCGTACATGCTGGTAAATGTACAGTTTCTAGATAACCGACAAGGTCGCCCATGGCTACAATGAGGTAAATGTACAGTTTCTAGATACCCGTCCAAAATAGCTTCTTGATGTGCATTCTATAGCAACCCAAGTGATAGACATAATTGACGAATCTGACAGGATTGGAAACCTGTTGTGATGACGTAGCTGAAAGTTGTCATTCGTGTCATGGTTGATTTAATTTTGTTGCAACCTGTAGCTAAAAAATTCATCTTATGTTCGTAGATCACTTAGGCAAGATTCGTGTGATGCGGCAATTTTTTTGCACTATTTTATCTTTAGATTTCTTGGTCTGTTGTTTTGCACGTGTTGGCTGCGGCGCTGGAGCTTCTTCATCATGTTGACTATATGTGTTGACCAAGTGTGGTAGTAGTATCAGACTTGATTCATATTTGGTTGATGTTACCGGAGTCCTGAACAATTAGTATTAATACTGCTTACAACTATCTTCTTCTCGTTTGGCTTAGCTCTAGTTCTATAAACACATATGCCACTGAACATATTTGCAAACTCATGGCATTTTTGCCTCAATGTGTATAAAGAATGAAACTCCATTTGTTTTGTGAGTACTTGTGTGTTTTAGTCTGGCAAGAAGAATTTGTAAAGCTACAGAAAGACTTGCATATTTTTGGCAAAGCAATTAATCAACTGGCTTGACACCCCAGCTCTATGTCTGTTTTCTGTCTAGCAATTTGCATATCTTGATAAATACTAGAGTAGTTTAGACGTGTGTTCTTGCTTAGGGATTCGGCCGTGCATTTCTTGTAGTTTCTTTGCTTTCCCTTCCATGGAGTGTATGGTTTAGAAATTCCCTCCCTTCCATGGAGCATACTGCAACCTAACAAGCTTTCTCCCTGAGCCCCTGCACGTCTTCATCTTACATGTCTGTACCAATTCATTTGCATACATAGAATGCTTTTCCCAGCTACCAGAAAATTATACTAACAATTTTGTTGTATCTTTGTTGTTTGCAGACTCTTTTCAAGCCCGTTGTTTCTCAGTTTCTTGTGGAATTGCCTTAATCTCTTGAGATTGTTCCGGATGCTCAGTTAGTTGAAGAAGTGAATTATATTCTTTATCTGTGTTTGGGGCAAATTTATCATTTGCAGTGTCATGGAAACGGGACTAGTAGAGATAACGGAAGAGGTACTAGCACTTGAGGGTGCTTGCATGCATACGGGCAAGCACCTAGCACTAGTCCTAGATAGGTGATTGATCGGAGTTAATTAGCACAAATACTTTTGTTACAAAAAGTTAGTTTATTAAACCTAAGTGTAAAGAATATTTAAAATACAAACACAAGGGTTGTTTCATCAGTGGCTTACTAGTATCAGCCTTTTGATAAATTATAGCAGTACTCCAGTAGCAATAGCTTCTTTTACTTGCACGCAGATGTAGCAGCTCTATTTAGAATTGTAACTGGGTAACGTTGTGTTTGGCTTCGAGAATTGCATTAAGGATCACCCGCTAGGATTTTATTAGAAATAATTCACAAACATTTTTTACCTGCATTTAACCCAAGCTGAATATGCAAAGCAGCACATTATGGTGATCCCTTTTGAAGATTAAGAACCCACTATCCCTGATCTTGCATCGCAATGCCCATAGTTTTTTAATAAATATGATTTTCCTAATTATGGTTGGATCCTAGGAGCTCAGTTTTGTAGATTGTAGTTGAAGCATTTTTCCTTGCCCAATTATTTAGAATCATGTACTTATTTGTAGCAGTTAGTTTTTATGCCAAAAAACTCTCCAAGTCAAGGATTGAGGCTGTCCAGCTTATGCTTTTTCGTATACTGATATATGTAATTAATTTATTGGGCAATAATTCTAGCTTGAAGTTGAAGAATTTTTTCTATTTGACCAAAAGGACGCATATTTGTTTTTTATCTTTCTTGGTACAACAGGAAAACATTATTATCAGTGCAGATTTGGTCTATCTTTAGTACTCCCTCTGTCCATAAATAAGCGTGTTAGATTTGCTAAAAGGCTGAACCTTTATTGTAATTGTTTTGATAGCCACTCTAAAGTGTAAGTGATGACATGACCATGCACTATTTCTAATAGTGTTCTCATAGTCATCGCATTTACCTAACTTGTCAAATTATATGTGTTCAGGTTCTATGTTGTAAGGAATTCTCCTTCGAGAATTGAGGATCTTGTTGCCTATTTTCAGTCGAACAATATGGAGGTTGATTCTTACGGTTGTGGAAATGCTAGGCTGAGCCTCTGGTTCTTCTGCGTTAAAGGCAACACTGTACTCCTTGCGCTGCTGCTGCTGACGTGCACCCGGTCCAAAAGTCGGCATCTTCCCCGAGTTGTAGCTCTAGCCTGCTGCCAAGCACCACTCGAGGGTCCTCTACAAGGTCGGTGACGACAAATCCATCACTGAAGCCAAGAGCGGCATGGTCTGCCTCCTCCAAACCAACGAAGACGATAATGCATAGGTATATACACACACATGCCCAAGATCGAATCTATTGCCCATGTTTTCTGTTCAATATTTTGATGTTTGCGATAGATATATGTCATGATTCAGTCACCCTTTGTCATACTTTTTTTATTTCTTAGAGCCCACTGTTAGCATTCTTTAGTGAATGCTTGCATAGCCCTGTGCATGTAGCTAGTGAAAATAATACTTTCATGTAGCTCTGACATTTTAACCAAGAATTAAGTTCGGTGAAACATGTGTCGTGTTGTATGCTCATGTTGTGTGTTAGAAGAATATGTTGTTTGGTTTGCCTAATACGACTTTTATTGTGGTTGGAGATTTTCCTCAAGCTTTTTTCTATCAATCTAATAAGAAGAGAATTGTGCTCGTGCTCCTGTCTTGGTAGGATTTGGGCATTGGCACTGGTGCAACTCTAGGTCGAGTACATATGTTTTGCCATCATCACATGTTTTGAAGTGTTTTTGTTTGCTGGGTTATGAGTAAATGAATGCTTGAAGAGTAGATGTGTGTTTATCCACTTGAATATACTCCCTTCGATTCATATTACTTGATGCTAATATAGATGTATCTAGACACATTTTATTTGTAGTTACATCCATTTTAACATCAAGTAATATGGATCGGAGGGAGTAACACAAAAAGTCTTAGGCTCTTATGCATATTTCCAATCTCCAATTCCTGTTTATGCTACCAATAATCTCCAAGACGTTTATTTTTTGTTCCATCTCTTAGCATGTTTTAGTTAATTTCTTAAATATCATGGAGAATAATAACTACATGTACATATTTCCTCATGGAGAATAGAAGCTACGTCTTATTTATGTGGCTCGGTTTGGTTCAGTTGAAGTGACTAAAATATGCTGGTAGTTGTCATTTGTAGTCCGCAATAGTTAATGCTAATTATATATCATCATGTCCCCCTACTAGCTTGCGCTATGATTGTGATTTTTTATAATATTGGAGCTTCACATATTTTGGATTGATGAATCTGTTACAGAGAACACATTTGAAACTGTCAAATCATTCAAAAATATATCATTTCCAACCGTCTATGTGTTTGTATTAACAACTCATGGTAGGTTAAGAAATTCTATATAAACTGGAGTTTTATCCCTGGGTATGCTAGAAAAGCTTTGCTGAGATACTTTGTTTTGTTGCAGTTGATGGCCTGGGCCAGGGCTTGAACTTGACATCTTCTTACACTTTGGTCTTCATGGAGCATGATTGGAACCAATGAAGGATCTTCAGGTTTTAGGTTGGTCTTTTTTGTTATAGCTATACTGCGTTTAATCGCAATAAATTACCTATTTTATTTTCCTAACTATAAGTTTATTTTCCGCGTGTAGGTTTATCTGATAAATATAGTTCTTCTTTTACATGCGATGAATGGGTCAAAAGGAAGTCCTAAATATGCATCGTCTCATCATGCCATCACCCTGAAATTTAAGAAGCTTTGGCTGCTACAATTGGCACCTCGTGTAGGTTCCAAGGACGAAAAGAAGTATTCTATTGATATGCTCTATGATGCAGATTATGCTTGCAAGTGACGGTTACTCGTTTGCCTACACATGTTTGCATGTTCTGGTAGGTCAGGCTTGGTAGGCATGCTGGTCTAATTTTCATAACAAGTCATATATTGTATCCTTGTTCTCCTGTGGCACAATAGTTCTATGGAGGTTAACATGGGCTGCCGGAATACTTTTGCTGCATGCAGGGTTTGGCCCTCTGACGTTGATGTAGCTGAAACCTTCAGCGTCGTCTCGGCCTATGCATGTATTTTTCTACCCATGTTTCAATGTACTAGTGAGAATGGGGTCGAGTTCTGCAGTTAGTCTAGCCTGGAGCATATATGCAAATTGTGCAATGCTTTTTTGTAGCCAACCTCAACATGTTTGGGAATAAAGGATTTCTTCTTGTTGTTTTTTGTAGGTTGGTCAATATTTTCTAGCTGCTGGATGGCATGTGCTATTGACATGGGAGGTAGCTTTTCTCTATTATGAACCTCATACAGAGTTTTCTTATTGCACAACTCAACAATGAAGCAAAAAAGATTCATGTGAGTATATGCATATGTCGAAGATTTGTATATGTTGTTGTATCATCATGTTATTGCTTTGTCTCTGCGATATTTTTGTGAGTCTATGCATATGAGTAGTTCTCCGGTTCTTTGTTTGTGTTTTTTGTGAGTCCATGCATCTGAATACTTTTGCTTCATGCATGGTTTTTCTCTCTGATGCTGCTCCTCAATGATACACCTGAAATGTGAAACCCGATAGAGTGTGCAATGCTTGTTTCTAGCTTGGTCAATATTTTCTAGCTGTTGGATGGCTGCTACTGACCTGGGAGCTAGCTTTTCTCCAAGTTATTTTTTATTCACATGGGCATCTATAGAGCTTGACCATGGAACGAAACTATATTTATTGTGTTCCTGCGTGATGTTTTGTTTCCTTGTGACAAACTCCCAGATTTGGTTCCATCATGTAGTGAGTAGCATGAGGTAGATAAAAATTAAGGTTCTATACTGGGGACATTTGAAGCTTTGCTGAACTTTTATTTTTCATCTACATGCATTGATTGGATCTAATTGGGGAAGGATATATGCATTTTCATATTTCTCAATTCATGAATATGAATTGATTGGATCTGTTCGGTATAGAAATTTGAATGTATTTAATGCAACGAGATGTTCTGTCAAGGACCTTGGGGAATCCTTGAAGGAGTTGGCTGACTGGTGCTATTGAGAGCATATAGTCGGTGAAGATCACCAACAGGCTGCACAACACACTGTAGGATAACGTTGCATAGAAAACAAAAAATTTTCCTACCGCGAACACGCAATCCAAGCCAAGATGCAATCTAGAAGACGGTAGCAACGAGGGGGTATCGAGTCTCACCCTTGAAGAGATTCCAAAGCCTACAAGATGAGGCTCTTGTTGCTGCGGTAGACGTTCACTTGCCGCTTGCAAAAGCGCGTAGAAGATCTTGATCACGATCGGTTCCGGCGCCACGAACGGGCAGCACCTCCGTACTCGGTCACACGTTCGGTTGTTGATGAAGACGACGTCCACCTCCCGTTCCAGCGGGCAGCGGAAGTAGTAGCTCCTCTTGAATCCGACAGCACGACGGCGTGGTGTCGGTGGCGGTGTAGAAGTCCGGCGGAGCTTCGCTAAGAAAACCGGGCAATATGAAGTGGAGGAGCAAAGCTAGGGTTTGGGAGGGGGTGGCCGGCCACTCAAGGGGGCGGCCAAGCTATGGTCTTTTGGGGTTGGCCGGCCCCCCCCTTGGCCCCTCATTATATAGGTGGATCCCAAGTGTTGGTGTCCAAGTCGAATAAGACCCCAAAACCTTCCATAGGAGGGCAAATAACTAGGACTCCCACCCAAAGGTGGGATTCCCACCTCCCATGTGGGGGTGGCGGCCCCCTATGGTGGAGTCCACTTGGGACTCCACCCCCACTAGGGCTGGCCGGCCATGGAGGTGGAGTCCTTGTGGACTCCACCTTCCTTGGTGGTTTCTTCCGAACTTTTCTAGAACCTTCTAGAACCTTCCATAGAACCTTCCGACATTTTATTCACATAAAATGACATCCTATATATGAATCTTATTCTCCGGACCATTCGGAACTCCTCGTGATGTCCGGGATCACATCCGGGACTCCGAACAAATATTCCAACTTCATTCCATATTCAAGAACTACCATTTCAACATCCAACTTTAAGTGTGTCACCCTACGGTTCGAGAACTATGCGGACATGGTTGAGTACTCACTCGACCAATAACCAATAGCGGGATCTGGAGATCCATAATGGCTCCCATATTCAACGATGACTTTAGTGATCGAATGAACCATTCACATACATTACCAATTCCCTTTGTCTCGCGATATTTTACTTGTCCGAGGTTTGATCTTCGGTATCACTCTATACCTTGTTCAACCTCGTCTCCGACAAGTACTCTTTACTCGTACGTGGTATGTGGTCTCTTATGAACTCATTCATATGCTTGCAAGACATTAGACGACATTCCACCGAGAGGGCCCAGAGTATATCTATCCGTCATCGGGATGGACAAATCCCACTATTGATCCATATGCCTCAACTCATACTTTCCGGATACTTAATCCCACCTTTATAGCCACCCATTTACGCAGTGTGGTGTTTGGTGTAATCAAAGTACCTTTATAAGTGATTTACATGATCTCATGGTCATAAGGACTAGGTAACTATGAATCGAAAGCTTATAGCAAATAACTTAATGACGAGATCTTATGCTACGCTTAATTGGGTGTGTCCATTACATCATTCATATAATGATATAACCTTGTTATTAATAACATCCAATGTTCATGATTATGAAACTAATCATCCATTAATCAACAAGCTAGTTTAAGAGGCATACTAGGGACTTCTTGTTGTCTACATATCACACATGTACTAATGTTTCGGTTAATACAATTCTAGCATGATATATAAACATTTATCATAAACATAAAGATATAAATAATAACCACTTTATTATTGCCTCTAGGGCATATCTCCTTCAGTCTCCCACTTGCACTAGAGTCAATAATCTAGATTACATAGTAATATACCTAACACCCATGGCATTCTGGTGTTGGTCATGCTTTGCCCTAGGGAGAGCTTTAGTCAACGGATCTGCTACATTCAGATCAGTGTGTACTTTGCAAATCTTTACTTCTCCATCTTCGATGTACTCGCGAATCGAGTGGTAACGCAGCTTGATATGCTTCAGCCTCTTGTGTGACCTTGGTTCTTGTGCATTGGCGATGGCACCCATGTTATCACAGTAAATGATTAATGGGTCCAATGCACTAGGAACCACACCGAGCTCTACAATGAACCTCTTCATCCATACCGCTTCCGATGAAGCCTCGAAGCCGCTATGTACTCGATTCGTTGAAGACTTCGCCACCTTGAGCTTGCCCAGCTTACTGCAGCACCATTCAATATAAACACGTACCCAGATCAGTGTTCCAACTTGCATCGGTGTAACCGTTTACAACGAGCTCTTGGTCACCTCCATAACAAAGAAACATATCCTTAGTTCTTTTCAAGTACTTCAGGATATTCTTGACCGCTGTCCAGTGTTCCATTCCTGGATCACTTTGATATCTGCTAGTCAAACTAACAGCATGTGCTATATCCGGTCTAGTACATAGCATGGCATACATGATAGATCCTACTGCCGAGGCATAGGGGATATTATTCATCCTTTCTCTTTCTTCTGCCGTAGCCGGTCCTTGAGTCTTACTCAATACCTTGCCTGGTAACATAGGTAAGAACCCTTTCTTACTTTCGTCCATTCTAAATTTCTTTAGAATCTTGTCCAGATATGTACTCTGTGATAGCCCTATTAGGCGTCTTGATCTATCTCTATAAATCTTGATGCCTAATATATATGATGCTTCACCAAGGTCTTTCATTGAAAAAACTATTATTCAAATAACCCTTAACACTGCTTAATAGTTCTATATCATTCCCGATCAATAATATGTCATCTACATATAATATCAGGAATGCTACAGAGCTCCCACTCACTTTCTTGTAAATACAGGCCTCTCCATGACACTGTATAAACCCGAAGTCTTTGATCACCTTATCAAAGCGTCGGTTCCAACTTCTTGATGCTTGCTTCAGTCCATAGATTGAACGCTGAAGTTTGCATACTTTGTCAGCATTTTTAGGATCGACAAAACCTTTGGGTTGTACCATATACAACTCTTCCTCAATGTCTCCATTAAGGAACGCCGTTTTGACATCCATCTGCCAAATCTCATAATCGAAAAATGCAGCTATTGCTAACAAAATCCTCACAGATTTTAGCTTCGCTACCGGTGAGAAAGTCTCATCGTAGTCAACTCCTTGAATTTGTCGGAAACCCTTTGCGACAAGTCGAGCTTTATAGACATATTACCATCAGCATCTGTTTTTCTCTTGAAGATCCATTTATTTTTGACAGCCTTTCGGCTCTCAGGTAAGTCTACCAAAGTCCATACTTTGTTATCATACATGGATCCCATTTCGGATTTCATGGCTTCTTGCCATTTGTTGGAATCTGGGCTCATCATCGCTTCTTCATACGTCGCAGGGTCCTCATCATTGTTATCCACAATCATGACATTTAGACAAGGATCAAACCAATCAGGAGTGGTACGTTCCCTTGTCGATCGAGGTTCAGTGTTTCCTCGTTCAAGTTTCATGATCATTATCATTTGCTTCCTCTCGTTGCCGGTGTAGGCCAGTACAACTTCGTCTGCGCTACTCGATCAACGAGTATAGATTCATCAATCTCATCGAGTTCTACTTTTCTTCCAGTCACTTCTTTAGTGAGAAATTCTTTCTCAAGAAAGGTTCCGTTCTTAGCAACAAAGATTTTGCCTTCGGATCTGTGATAGAAAGTGTACCCTATAGTTTCCTTAGGGTATCCTATGAAGACGCATTTCTCCGCTTTGGGTTCTAGCTTGTCCGGTTGTAACTTTTTTACATAGGCTTCGCAACCCCAAACTTTCAGGAACGACAGACTTAGGTTTCTTATTAAACCATAATTCATACGGTGTCGTTTCTACGGATTTTGATGGTGCTCTATTTAAAGTGAATGCGGCTGTCTCTAATGCATAACTCCAAAAGATAACGGCAAATCAGTAAGAGACATCATAGAACGAACCATATCTAAGAGAGTTCGATTACGACGTTCGGACACATTCGTTGTGGTGTTCCCGGCGGTGTCAATTGTGAAAGTATTCCGCATTTCTTTAAATGCATGCCAAACTCATAACTCAGATATTCACCTCCACGATCAGATCGTAGAAATTTAATCTTCTTGTTACGTTGATTTTCTACTTCACTTTGGAATTCCTTAAACTTCTCGAAAGTTTCGGATTTATGTTTCATGAAATAGATATACCCATATCTACTCAGATCATCTGTGAAGGTTAGAACATAACGATAACCACCGCGTGCTGCTCATTGGTCCGCACATCGGTATGTATGATTTCCAATAAGTCTAGCTCGCTCCATCATACCAGAAAATGGAGTTTTAGTCATTTTTCCCATCAGACACGCATCTATCAAGTGACTCAAAGTCAAGTGATTCTAGTAATCCATCAGTATGAAGTTTCTTCATGCGTTTCACTCCAATATGACCAAGACGACAGTGCCACATATAAGTAGAATTATCATTCAATTTAATTCGCTTAGCATCAATGTTATGTATATGCGTATCACTACTATCGAGATCTAACAGAACCATTCTTTTGTGGTGCTCGACCATAAAAGATATTATTCATAAAAATAGAACAACCATTATTCTCAGACTTGAATGAATAACCGTCTTGCATTAAACAAGATCCAGATATAATGTTCATGCTCAACGGTACATAATAACAATTATTTAGGCTTAAAACTAATCCCGAAGGTAGATGTAGAGGAAGTGTGCCGATGCGATCACATTGACCTTGGATCCGTTTCCAACGCGCATCGTCACTTCATCCTTCTAGTCTTTATTCTTTAGTTCCTGTTTCGAGTTACAAATATGAGCAACCGAACCAGTATCAAATACCCAGGTACTAGAACGAGAACCAGTGAAATGAACATCTATAACATGTATATCATATATACCTTCTTTCTTCTTCTTGACAAGGCCGCTCTTCAGATCAGCCAGATACTTGGAGCAATTACGCTTGTCCCTTCTCCTTGCGTAATAGCACTCAGCATCAGGCTTAGGGCCATTCTTAGGTTTCACAGGAGGCGTGGCAGCTTTCTTGCCACCCTTCTTGAATTTTCCTTAGACTTGCCCTGTTTCTTGAAACTGGTGGTCTTGTTGACCATCAACACTTGGTGCTCTTTCTTGATCTCAATCTCAGCAGCTTTTAGCATGCCAAAGAGTTCAGGTAACTCCTTGTTCATGTTCTGCATATTGTAGTTCATCACAAAGTTCTTGTAACTTGGTGGCAGTGATTGAAGGACACGATTAATCCCCAGTCTGTTAGGAATCACTATTCCCAAGTCATGAGTTTCTTCGCATGCCCGGTCATGGCGAGCATGTGCTCACTAACGGAGCTGCCTTCTTCCATCATACAGCTGAAAAATTGTTTCGATGCTTCATAGCATTCCACGGCCGCATGAGTCTCAAAAATAGTCTTCAACTCTTTCATCAACTCATGAGGATCGTGGTGCTCAAAACGTTTTTGAAGATCGGATTCCAGACTGCATAAGATGGCACACTGAACTTGAGAGTACCGAGTTTTCCGAGTCGCGTAAACAGCTTTTACTTCATCGGTTTCAGTTTCTGCAGGGGGTGCATCAAGCACATATTGCAGATTTCCGCCAGAGAGGAAGATCCTCACATGACGGAACCATCGGTGAAGTTGCTACCGTTGCTCTTAAGTTTTTCTTTCTCTAGGACTGGTTAAAATTGATTGGGGACGCCATCTCTACAACATATATTTGCAATAGTTTAGACTAAGTTTATGACAAATTGAGTTCAAATTTTAATTCTACATAATTAAAAATCTAGATGAACTCCCACTCAAAACAATATCCCTCGCATTGTCTTAGTGATCACACGAACCAAATCCACCGCACCTAAACCCGATCATCACGAGAAAAGGTGTGATTTCATTGGCGAACACTCAAAGTGTTCATCATATCAACCATATGATTCATGCTCTACCTTTCGGTATCATGTGTTCGAGACCATGTCTGTACATGCTAGGCTCGTCAAGGCCACCTTAGTATCTGCATGTGCAAAACTGTCTTGCACCCGTTGTATGTACTTATTGAATCTATCACACCCGATCATCACGAGATGCTTGAAACGACAAGACTTGATAACGGTGCTACTAAGGATGAACACTTTATTATCTTGAGATTTTAGTGAGGGATCATCTTATAATGCTACCGCGATCTAAGCAAAATAAGATGCATAAAAGGATTAACATCACATGCAGTTCATATGTGATATGATATGGCCCTTTTGTCTTTGCGCCTTTGATCTTCATCTCCAAAGCACGGACATGATCTCCATCATCTTCGGGCATGATCTCCATCATCGTCGGAAGCACCAAGGTCAATGGCGTCTTCATGATTGTCCTCCATGTAGCAACTATTACAACTACTTTGAAATACTACTCAACATGAAATTTAAAGACAACCATAAGGCTCCTGCCGGTTGCCACAATACAATAATGATCATCTCATACATATTCATCATCACATTATGGCCATATCACATCACCAAACCCTGCAAAAACAAGTTAGACGCTCTCTAATTTGGTTTGCATATTTTACGTGGTTTAGGGTTTTTCGATATAGATCTAATCTACCTACGAACATGAACCACAACGTTGATACTAATGTTGTCAATAGAAGAGTAAATTGAATCTTTACTATAGTAGGAGAGACAGACACCCCAAAGCCTCTTATGCAATACAAGTTGCATGTCGAACGAGGAACAAGTCTCATGAACGCGGTCATGTAAAGTTAGTCCGAGCCGCTTCATCCCACTATGCCATAAAGATGCAAAGTACTCAACTAAAGATAACAAGAGCATCAACGCCCACAAAACCATTGTGTTCTACTCGTGCAACCATCTATGCATAGACACGGCTCTGATACCACTGTATGATAACGTTGCATAGAAAACAAAAATTTTCCTACCGCGAACACGCAATCCAAGCCAAGATGCAATCTAGAAGACGGTAGCAACGAGGGGGTATCGAGTCTCACCCTTGAAGAGATTCCAAAGCCTACAAGATGAGGCTCTTGTTGCTGCGTAGACGTTCACTTGCCGCTTGCAAAAGCGTAGAAGATCTTGATCACGATCGGTTCGGCGCCACGAACGGGCGGCACCTCCGTACTCGGTCACACGTTCGGTTGTTGATGAAGACGACGTCCACCTCCCGTTCCAGCGGGCAGCGGAGTAGTAGCTCCTCTTGAATCCGACACACGACGGCGTGGTGTCGGTGGCGGTGTAGAAGTCCGGAGCTTCGCTAAGCAAACCGGGCAATATGAAGTGGAGGAGCAAAGCTAGGGTTTGGGAGGGGGGCCGGCCACTCAAGGGGGCGGCCAAGCTATGGTCTTTGGGGTTGGCCGGCCTCCCTTGGCCCCTCATTATATAGGTGGATCCCAAGTGTTGGTGTCCAAGTCTTCGAATAAGACCCGAAACCAAAACCTTCCATAGGAGGGGCAAACCTAGCCCAACTAGGACTCCCACCCAAAGGTGGGATTCCCACCTCCCATGTGGGGTTGGCGGCCCCCATGGTGGAGTCCACTTGGGACTCCACCCCCTAGGGCTGGCCGGCCATGGAGGTGGAGTCCCTTGTGGACTCCACCTTCCTTGGTGGTTTCTTCCGAACTTTTCTAGAACCTTCTAGAACCTTCCATAGAACCTTCCGACATTTTATTCACATAAAATGACATCCTATATATGAATCTTATTCTCCGGACCATTCCGGAACTCCTCGTGATGTCCGGGATCACATCCGGGACTCCGAACAAATATTCCAACTTCATTCCATATTCAAGAACTACCATTTCAACATCCAACTTTAAGTGTGTCACCCTACGGTTCGAGAACTATGCGGACATGGTTGAGTACTCACTCGACCAATAACCAATAGCGGGATCTGGAGATCCATAATGGCTCCCACATATTCAACGATGACTTTAGTGATCGAATGAACCATTCACATACATTACCAATTCCCTTTGTCTCGCGATATTTTACTTGTCCGAGGTTTGATCTTCGGTATCACTCTATACCTTGTTCAACCTCGTCTCGACAAGTACTCTTTACTCGTACCGTGGTATGTGGTCTCTTATGAACTCATTCATATGCTTGCAAGACATTAGACGACATTCCACCGAGAGGGCCCAGTATATCTATCCGTCATCGGGATGGACAAATCCCACTATTGATCCATATGCCTCAACTCATACTTTCCGGATACTTAATCCCACCTTTATAGCCACCCATTTACGGTGGTGTTTGGTGTAATCAAAGTACCTTTCCGGTATAAGTGATTTACATGATCTCATGGTCATAAGGACTAGGTAACTATGAATCGAAAGCTTATAGCAAATAACTTAATGACGAGATCTTATGCTACGCTTAATTGGGTGTGTCCATTACATCATTCATATAATGATATAACCTTGTTATTAATAACATCCAATGTTCATGATTATGAAACTAATCATCCATTAATCAACAAGCTAGTTTAAGAGGCATACTAGGGACTTCTTGTTGTCTACATATCACACATGTACTAATGTTTCGGTTAATACAATTCTAGCATGATATATAAACATTTATCATAAACATAAAGATATAAATAATAACCACTTTATTATTGCCTCTAGGGCATATCTCCTTCACACACATCTTGTGTGGTGGTACGAGTATGGAGATGATCTTCTCGGTCTCAAAATTGAAGTGAACTTTGGGACCTACTCTAGCTAATCTTTAGGTTTAGATAGCCCATGTACTGATGTAGTTAATCTTCAATTTAAGGGATCCCATGTGCTGTTGTAGGTTCATCATCTTCTCGTGTGTTGTGCTTCTGAGATTTATCCATTGCGTAGTACGCCGATTCTTTTTTTACGGATCATGTTTAGAGCAAACTATTATTTGATTCATGTTGTCCTTTTTATCATTGTGGTAGTTCTAGTGTATCTTGTTTGTGTGTTGGTGGAGTTGAAAGTCTGGTGTCGTGCAGGTGATGGACTAAACAACCAACTTTGTTCAACCAGTGGTAGTTAGATCGGGCTGTGAAGAAGCGGGAGAAGCGGAACTTGGGAAAACATGCTTTCTTGTGTGTATCTCTCCAATTGATGTTGCTATTGGTTAAAAAGGGTACTAGTAAGCATGGTGTCAAGTGCTGCAATGTGTCTAGCATGGAGAAGAGCTCTTCAAATGATTTGTTATTAAGGTCATGTACCTCGGAGCTCTTCAACAGATTTGTGCAGCATTTCATGCAGCTAGACCAGTTGTCTGTCCTCGTCGAACTAGGAGGAGCAGCATCAAGATCGAACTAGGAGGAGCACATCATAGCTAGGAAGTTTTACTTCATGTCATTCGATCATGGGCATGTGCCTTTTACATTATGTACCTTGTGATGTTTTTGATCCATTTCTCTTAACATGATGTGCACACACACAAGAGGGGGGCCTGAAGTAGATGGCAGGGTTGGTGTCTTATGTTTGTGCTCATGGAGAAGAGCCTGGACCCCAAGTGCTTAGCGTCCAGCATCTATACCAGTTGGTGCAGAAGAGCCTCGACCTGGGTGGCAATTGGGGAGTTAGAGGAGTCGTTGATCTTCCTGCTCATTAGCTCTTCTTAGCATTGCACTATTTAATGTAGGTGACTGCTTGAAATGTGATGTTTGTCCTTGTGAGAACTCATTCTATCTGGTGATTGGGTCTGTATTATTCATGGTTTCCACCATTGACATACATATGGCTGGTACAGATAGCATGTGTAAACTCGATTCTTCTTTTTTTATGAAAGTTATCAAATACATGGTATTTGGTTCAAACGAACAATTCTCTATAGTTGTATGGTTTGAAGCTTTAGATCCGGCGTTGAAGTAGATCAAGTTCTTTGATGAAGAAAATAAAAGGTATACTTTGATTGATGGTTTGAAAGTGTTCGCAAGTTTCACTCACCTCCAGGAATGAAAAGAGATCAAAAGGCCCAGACTCGTACCCCTTGAAATTTGGATCGATGGATTGGCTATTAAGAGGGAAGGAAACCCCAAAATCGATGGAGTCATTTATTAGAAATTATGACCCATGGGATCTCACAAGGTGGTAGTATCCGTGCCTCAGAGTTTGTTTTGATTGATGACAAGTCAGCAATCTGTGTGGCTTGTTCATATCTACCGCACCTTCTATTTGGATCATTTCTTCTCCATTCCTGCTTCATTTTTCCAAAGCCTAATCCCTCCCTCTTCATTCCAACCTACCCCATTGACTTAGACTGCATAGTTGTCTTTTCATGATTCTTTGTCTACGTACTCATGGTTTCCACCATTGTTTCTGGCAATCAAATACAGATTACTATCAATATGGTTGGTATAGATATCATGGAACCTATCATGCACGTATGTATAATGAACTCAATGAGATAACATGTATTATGTCTTATTTTGAAGCTTAAAATTAATGGTGGAAGCAGAACAAATTCATTGCAGAATAAAACAAAATAAAATTTTGCTTAATGGTTTGAAGGTGTTGAAAAGTCTAAAAAAAAACAAAGTCATCTATGAAGAGAACAATTTTTAGTCGCACTTTAGGAATCAAAAGAAACGTAAACAGTCCATGCTTTTACCCTTTGAAATATGAATCTATCAATTGGACTCCGAGAATGGAAAAAGTCGAGACTACCTTAAAATACAGATCTATCCAACTATGCTTTGTGAAGAAAACAAATCAAATTCAGTTACATCTATAGGAATCAAAGAGACGTAGTTGAGTTTAGAATGCAAGTAGGTAGCTCAGACTATTAGGAGGGGGAGGGAAACCCAAAAAACAATTGAGGCAGTTATTATGATGCGGATGACCCATGACCCATGGAATCCCACAAAGCACTAATCATGCCTCACGAAGTGTTTTGATTGAGACAAGTCAGCAATCCATGTGCTTGTGCATCTCTGCCGTCCGTCTATTCTCTTGGATCACAGGATCATATGTTTCATTCCAGCTTCAAACTTCAAAGCCTACTCTCTCTCTTCCGTCCAACCCAATGCTCTCTCTCTCCCTCTACAAATACATACCCTTGGTCATGGACCGCGTGCGGATTGCGCGTGTGACTATGACTTAGACTTTGTCGAGGAGAGGAGAGGAGAGCAAGTCACGCCGCCAACGAGCATAGGTGCCGTCAATCTGAGAGATGGAGATGGTGACGGCCATGTCCGGCGACATGCGGCCGAGGCGATTGTGGCCGGCCCTCCGACCATCCTCGTATTGGAGGCTCCATCAGGTAATCGATGTATCCTAGCTCACTTTATTTCTCCCTGCCGCTCTGTTCTTTTGGATCTGGAAGTTGATTCTCCATGGATGGACGAATACATATATCTGTTTGTTTGTATTGGTTTTTTGATTAGTTCTTGGGCTTTCTCTCAAGTAGCAAATCAAAGCGGGGGTTTCTTATTTTTAACAGCTGGTGGCAGCATCGCTAGACGAGAAAATAGCTAGGGATGAGTAGACGCAGGAGTATCACGAATCTTTACTATTAAATGGGAGTTGGTCGTTTGACACTCAACGCACTTTGGTGGTCGTCATTAAAACAATCCGGACCCTCTAATCTATTCTCCCTATCTCAGCTTCGTCCGATCAAGTCACACCTCAAATATCTCCACGCACAAATTAAGTATGGTATAAAAATCAGTCACGATATCTCTGGCTGTTGTAAACGCTAAATAATTATGGTAATTATGGTAACATCAAAATATGGTAGTAACATCAATTATGCTCCAAACTTGGTTCTCCTCAATCACGTACAAATTAACTAGGCAATCACGGAGGCTGTTGTCAACGCTGAATTGTCTTTACTATTAAATGTCTCCACTAATCACTCAATCGGTACAAAAACGAACTGTCCTTCATCCGTTCCCCGTCTGCCCATCTTCCTCTGCGCTGCAGGAGAATGGACTCCACTTCTCGCGCACCATCCTCCACTCCAGCGCCACAGGAAAGTGTCGCCGCGGGCGTCCTACTCTCCACGCTGACAAGCATCCTGTTGTCCCGCGCCTCCACGACGACGAACACTCCGTTGGTACGTGCCTGCACCCTCGCCGGACTAGAGAGTCGCCGGAGGCCCGCTGCCCTCAGCGCCACTGGTCTCCGCGCCGGGGACTTCTAATTCTTACATCCGTTGCATCGTGGAGATAAATTTTGTCTTGCAGTGTTTGCGCGGACGATTCTCAGACCGTCGCCGTCGTGACGTTTTTTTAGATCATATGTACAGGCACTCCGATTTTTTCTTATTTGTGACTAACTCGTTAAAGTACTTCACTGGTTATTTCGGCATAGCAGTACAATGGTGTTTGATTTATATGTCTACAGGATTTTCATCAAATTATAGTGTATTTTCATGGCTCGTTGATTTCCACAAGAAGAATAACGCAGCTGCATTTCTACTCATTCCTGATGAACTTATGAAAAGAGGGCCTTCCACCAGATAAATCAGTATATAGATATCTGGTCCTAAGGCTTTGCAAGAAGGGGCAGGTTGATCTTCTACAGAAGTTACTTCACCAAATGCAAGATAAAGGTTTAGAAGCCAACACTCTCGTGTATGCATATGCTACACTCACATACGCACAACTGATTACACGAAATCAAAATGCAAACTTACAATCACGGTAATTTTGGAACTTGCAAGTGATCAAACCATATGCTTTGAGCTGTAAGAGTATAAACTAACTATTGCATACACCGAGCTCTATTTTTTCAGTTTGTATTTGTCTCATGGAGCGGGTAGGAATAACTTTTCATAAGGGGTGGCATGAAGGTGAGAAAATATTATTCTTCTTGGTTTTATATTCAATAGATATCTTATGTAGATGTTATGCTTACCTGAGGTTATACTTTTGAGAAAAATAATATTTTGCTCTTCTGTTTTTATACTCACCAGAGTTGATGTTTCCTTTTTAGATTGTTTGAGAGGTACTGCTACATTACAATATATAAATTTCTGGAGAATGTAATGTGCCATAGCATAATTAATGGTTATAGGCCATACTCTATAGTATAACTAATCTATATAAATTTCCAATTCTTTGGTTGGTTTTTCTGCAATTTGATTCTTCGGCGAATTTCAGTAACATATTTCTAGAGAATATGAATAGATGTATTTATATGAAAAAAAAATCAGGGAAGAATACATGTTCAATCATTTCACATACCATGCCAATCATCATATAATTATCAGTATGATATTAGTGCTCAATTTTCCTTTTGGGTACTTCCATTTGCCGAGAGGACACATACAACAAGACCTGAAGGTAATTATTTTGTGAATTTTACTTTAGACATACTTTGCCCAAAAAATGCATTGCTTGTTTCAACAATCTATATATCCTCATGTTACGATTATAATGTGACATAGAAGGAAAACATTAGCTTAAGAGAAGGCAACACTAAAGAAGCTTGAGAAGACGGTCGAGTCTCCACCAATGGACTGTTATGATATTAGTGTTCAAGTTTTACTGCTATGTGGCTTGGCCAGGACATGTGCCTCATTATGTACGTCCTACTGATTGAAAAATCGGCCGACACCGATTAGCCGATTAACTCAATTACATCTGATTAACTATTTTATTGGCCAATTAATCGAGCGATTTGCTTATTAATCGCCAACCGACCGAGTCAACACTGATAAACGATTTCCTCAATATTGTACCTACTAACCATGTTTGAGCTATACAGATTCCCATTTATTTGAGTAAAATGATTTTTTACTAGCTGATCCATATCGATGTGCTTTTCCTTCTCTAGAGCCATCCATTTCTTACTATTATATCTCAACTCTTAGTTGTAGTGGCAGCTTAGATACTACAGGAAGGAGAGTAAGAAAAAATAGTTCATCTAAATATGGATCTGAATGACGGAAAACTCAAAACTGATCCTATGCACCCGGTATGTATAGTAAATATTAAAAAAAATTAATAGGATTTTTCCGTATCTAGAAGGACATGTTCTATGTATGCATGTAAAGTTTAACATAAAACTGACATTTTTTATGCACTATGTAAAAGGACAAAAAATTGTCTCGAGAAATCGATTATTTTAGCAAAAAAAATTGTCTTTTTTACAGAGGGCACAAAACATGTCAGTTTTTGCTGAAACGACTTTGTGAGCATCTAACATGTCAAGATATACACGAAACATTATATATATATATATTTTAACATTTTTAAATATATTTAAAATGCATTTAAAATAAAAGGTGCATATGCACCAAGGTGTAGAAACACTATGTCTTATCAAGGAATCAATCCTACTACAAAAGGACTTAGGCAGGCATACAACTGAGTTAAGAACAAGCAAGATTAGCCATGTAGTCGTAATACATATTTAGTCAATACAACTCTTATCTATCATATACTCGAGAGGGACTTAAATATAGATGATGCCGAGATGTTTGAGAGAATCAACCAAAGCAAAACCAATTTTACTCGCGGATGCGAAATACACTTTAAACATGTGGAATCGTAATGTTTTTACAATATGTGTTATCTTTTTTATGCACATGCATAATATGTGTTATCGGTAAAAAGATGGACCGTAGCAACGCACGGGCATTCAACTAGTTGTAACAGGATACATATCGAATACCATCCTTGCTACCTTAATATGCAGCAGGATCCGTATGAAGCCACTGCCCTCAAGTACCAGGCTGACAGAAACTCACCAAATGTATTTATGTGGCGAGGGGAAGAGGTGAGGACGCTGGCGGCGAAGCTGTAGTGTACGAAGACGTAGAAGGCGGCTAACCCAGCGGTGACCAGGGATGGTCATGCTGGACGCCTAGACAGGCGTTGTGGTGATCGGCGAGCCTAGCGCGACCTGAAGTGGTTGGCGAGCCCAGCGACGACCTGAGGTGGAGGCGCGGCGGCGGTACACGAAGTAGGCGAGGAAGACCCGGCGGCGTGACGAAGACCATGCGCGGACGAAGGCGACCCGCGCCGAAGGGCGGCGCTGTGGTGGCCTCGGGCGTCGAAGCGCGGGACGGCGAAGGTGACCGCGTGCGCGACGCCACGGCCGAGGGGCGTAGGCTGCGCGCGAGTTGGTGCGCGGCGGGACGCCACGCGGCGCGCGCCTCGAAGCGCGTCGTTGGCTAGCAGCGTGGACCAAATGCGGCGGCGCTGCGACCCGAAGGGCGACGCAGCGGCAACCTGATGCTCAATCAGTGGTAGGCGCGTGCTCGGGGACTTGCTTGGCGTAGATGTGCGCGGGGTCGGTTGATCAGACCGACGGCGGCGCTACATGTGCCATGGCGTGGACGACGCGCAGATCGGAGTCGATGGCGGCGTTGTCGATGTAGTCCCGGGCGATGACGGCGAAGACGGACCAGCGATGGAGACCGCGCTGGCGATGTCACTGGAGACCTCTGATCCGGTCAAATTCTGGTGATAACAATGTCCTAATTTCTGTCATGCTAAGCAAGGCTAATTGGAAGAGTTGTTGCACAGGGTAGGATAAGATTTGGACACAATAGAGGAAATGACAAGTATGTCAAACCATCTAGTTTTTACTAGTAATTCTTAGAGTTAAGCAGAGCTAATTCTTGGTCACTTATAGCTATACTGTAGTTTCTTTGTACTATTGTTTATCTATAATTTGTCAGTTATAATATATCTTTCTCAGTTTATCTGCACTACAGTTTTTAGTTCCTTATATAGCCACATTTCTCCTACCCTCTACCATTCTATTGCACAGGTTTTCAGCTAAGATGCTTGGTTAGAAGTTTTCCTTTACTTAAGGTTTTTGTTTTTTTGACAGCACCATCGTCTTTTTTTTTTGCAGCTAAAGAAATTTAGGAGAGGCTACAACTATAGATCATGAATGATGCGGATACATGTAGCGGAAAGAAGGGGTGTAGGGTTGAAGAACCTATGCAGAGAGTGGATGAGTGAGTGGATGAGTTTCAGAAGATTGCCCGTCTGATTCTACCTTCTTCAGCTCACAATAGGTTTTCTCACTCCCCTCCATAGTGGTCCCCTTCTTTTTTCTGTAGATCTACCCCCTTTCTTTGTCTGATGTTCTTCCTCATCTCGTCTTTTTCTGTTTTCTGCTTTTTTTGTGGCTGTCGCTGCGAGATGCGGTGTGTCTTTGTGTGAGGAGGAAGAAGAGAGAAGGCTGACCGTGGTGGTAGTTGGTAGATCGTTTTGTAAGGCTCAAGATGGCCTAATGTATCCATAACGGGGGTTTCTTTAGTCCATGTCTTCATTACTGGGCGAATAGAAAAAAAGCGAAGAGAACATCGCGATTGAAAAAATAGGGTAGAAAACCGGTTTGTTTTGATTTTTGACAATGTGGAGAATGATGATGGAAGCGAATGTAAAACGCGAATGACAAACGAAGAAAATGATCGAGTACTACTAGTATGGGCAAAATCTGACTTATGCCGAATTGCATTTTCAGCTAGTTGATAGTTTCATTCAAAAGTTGAAAATTTATTCTCGTTACTAACACATAGCTAGGTAGCATCAAAAGGGTACTCCTACATCGAATACTACCAAAAGGATAAGGTGATGGTGGCACACTTGGGTGGCGGCAAGATCATGCAAACATGCATGTCATGTTTTTCTACCCTCGCGTCGCGCGGCAGCACTCTTCTAGTAAGTTCTAAGAGCTCCCCATGGTGAAGTTGAAGTTGCTGCATGTAGTGCGGATTCCGAAGAGGAGCCCACTGAACGCGAAAGTCTCCTTCTCCAGATCGAAGATGAGAAGGTGGTTCTCCATCTGGAACCCGCCGAGGATGACCGCCGGTGAGTCGGCCGCCGCCGGTGAGTCGGCCGCCGCCGGCATTGACGGCGCCATCTGGACGAACGCGAAGCACACCGTCTGGTCGTTGACCTGCACCAGCGAGCTGCCACCGGGCAGCGTCCAGGTCTGGCCGCCGTCCAGCGTCAGGTCGATGTTCGCCACGCCGTAGCCCAGCCTGGTCATGGTGAGCGCGGAGGCCTGGTAGCACATGTCGAAGGGCGCCACGGGCGGCGCGCGCGCGATGCCGCTGGTGGCCGCGTCGAACGCGTCGTGGAGCGGGCGGTAGATGTCCGGGCGCAGCGCGGTGTAGGGCGTGACGGTGCTGAAGATGGCGCCGCCCGTGCCGCTCCCGCCGTCGAGGTCGAAGGCGCCGGGCGGCGTGGGCACCTGCTGTTGGTTCACGGCGATGCCGGTGATGCGGAAGTAGTACGCGCCGTTGTTGATCATGGGGTTCTTGAGGAGCGGGAGCTGGTTCTGGCGCAGGCCGTCGGCGAGCTCCACGGGCGGCGCGGCCAGGAGCTGGAACGGGCCGCCGCCGAAGACGGCCACGCCGTCGCTGCCGCCACCGGGGAGGCAGAGTGCGAACTGCTTGGCCACCTTCAGAATGGTGCCGAACTGGGTTGGCACTTGGCAGCGACAACGGCAGCCTGGAGAGCCCCGCGACGCCTGCCGCGCCGGCCGGGAGCGACGCCAAGAGATCCCCCGGCGCGCAGGAGCCTACCGCGCGGAAGGTGGTTGTCGCCGCCCGTACGTGGTGTTGGCAGCGAGCGTGGTCGTGGTGGCGTCATCCTGGGCGCACCGCCCGTTGACCGGGTTGTACGGGTAGGCGGTGCGGACGGCGTCACACGCGTATGGAGCCAAACAATTTCCAACGGGTTGGGCAGTCTCGAAGCGTTGCGGTCCACGGCATCAGCACGCGCCGGGCTCTGCTCTTTTCGACGCAGCCGTGAGTAGTAAATACCCCGTCCCCATTAAAACGCGCCCAGGATTAATTTGTTGGTTAAACTGAGGGGCGTTTCGGTTCGCGATTCACTTGTTGGTTCGCTCGCAATTAATTAGCTGCTTCCAGTGATTATCTTGGAGACTGTCGCCTCTTTTTCCATCTCTAGTGTTTCAAGGGAGCCTCTTCAAGAATCGGTCTTTTCTCCTTGATCGACTTGGCTTCATCCTCTTTTCTTTTCTTTTCTTCCCCCGAATCCAACACCGCCGGGGAGCGATCGGTACATAGTGCCTGGGCTTCTTTTTCTTTACTCTTTCCAAAGAAAACACACAAGCTCACTTTGTACTCCTGTTATATCCAACAAAAATCAAATCCAAAAGCTCATTCGACTCTATTCATCCGTTCCTATACTTATTATTCAATGCTCAACCAGCACAAATACATACATACGCGGCTCCATTTTCCCCCATTCTTTTGGAACACACTGCAAAGCCGACCAAAAATATAGCACCATGCATGTGGATGCACAGAAGAAAGGCCCATGACCATGCATGCAGGACACCAAATCTCCAGCGCCAACCGTCGTCATCTTCGCCAAGCTTCACCAGATCATCTACACTGCACCGACCCGATCGCCTACACCGAGCCGAACAACTACATCAAGCTGTACGACAACATCAAGATCTACATCGAGTACTACATCACCAAAGTCTACATCAACATGATCTCCGTCAACATCTTCGTCAAGTTTGCCGTCGCCTACATTCAAAACACTACAACCTGCCGCCGCCGCTTTTAGCCGCCGCCGCACAAAAACCCGCCGCTGCCGCAGACCCGCTGCCGCCGCCGTACTATGGCAAAAACCCGCCGCCGCCGCAGAACTGCTGCCGCCGCCGCACTACGACAAAACCCGCCGCCGCCGCAGAACCGCTGCCGCCGCCGCGCTACGACAAAACCCGCCGCTGCTGCAGAACCGCTGCCGCCGCCGCACAAAACCTAAAACCCTAAAAAACGCGTAATTTTTTTGTGTGTCTTCGGCGAATACGGCTACACCACATATGAGGACTACGACATCGACCATAACTTGACCACTACATCACGCTCGGCTACCTCGACATCGACATCAACAAAACATCTACAACAAGTCAAGAACTCCAGTCAACAGCGTCCGTGTCGTCACTTGCGTCCACGACATTCCCGCTGTGACTGCGGGAGGGAAGAGGAGGTACCAGAAGGGGACGCCGGTGATGAGAAGGAGGAGAAGAGGATGGAAGCGTGAGACTTCAAATCCAGTCGCAAGCATCCGCTTCACTCCCGCTACGACTGAGGGGGGATGTTAGATGTATAATATGTAGGGGTGACGTAAGACTATGATTGATCATCTTGTACTGCAAGTCTATCCCCTCCCCTTGTACCTCTATATATACCCTCAAAGGGTCATGCAATACAACATACAATTCTAGGGTTTTATAACTTCAATACCTATATCCACCATCCAATCTTTGTCGACGTAAGGCTGACCACTACCTTGTTTTTTTGGTTAGGAAGTTTTTACAAACTCATCAAAGACGCATCAAGAAGAAAACAAACTAAGAAAGTTACACCCAGGCTTCGCACAACAAGATGCACACAACCCACGAGCAATCTTTGAATGATATTTTTTCTAAATACAAAAAATTCAGTGGTATTTTTCTAAAGTCGGGATCTTTGGATGGTATAGAACCAATTTTACCTTTCATTTATGTCTGTCGGCCTTTTAACCTTTATCACCTTGGCAAGGTTCTGTGACTAAGGGCACAGTGCATGGTTCAGTGTTTGACAACTCATTGTTGGCACTGACCTGACTACCGTAATTTTATTTTGCGTCCATCAAGATTCAAACCAAATATCAATATATCATTCAATCTCACATGGCATCGCCATCATCAACGGAGAAGCGCATGCCCCTGTGATTGCTAGCTTTTGGATTCCTTTTTTCCTCGAGCTGATAAGAATGAGGTATGCCATATCCATTTTCCCGTCTCTGTTTTATCTGTGTTCGTTTTCATTGATACGTGTCCTAATTTCTGCCAGGCTAAGCAACACTAATTAATTTGAAGAGTTGTTGTACAGGGTAGAATAAGATTTGGACACAGTAGAGCAAATGGCAGGTATGTCAAACCATCTAGTTTTTACTAGTGATTCTCAGGGTTAAGCAGAGCTAATTCCATTGTTACCTATAGCTATATTGTAGTTTCTATGTACTATAGTTTGTCTATAATTTGTCATTTATAATAATCTTTCTTAGTTCCTTATATAGTCTCACTTCTCCTACCCCTACCATTCCGTTCCACAGGTTCTCGGCTAAGATGCATGGTTAGAAGTTTTCCTTTACTTAAGCATCATGGCTTTTGTATTTTTCGATAGCACCATTGTCTATTATTTTTGCAGATAAAGAAATTTAAGAGAGGCTACAATTATAGATCAAGAATGATGCGGATACACGTAGTGGAAAGTAGGGGTGCAGGTTTGAAGAACCTACGCAGAGAGTGGATGAGCTCAAGAAGATTGCCCATCTGATTCTGCCTTCTTCAGCTCACAGTAGGTTTTCTCATTCACCTCCATAGTGGATCCCTTCTTTCTTGGTCTGATGTTCTTCCCCGTCTCTTCTTTTGCTGCTTTCTGCTTTTGGTGGCCATTGCTGCGAGATGCGGTGTGTCTTTGGGAAAATATCTAGTGATACCACTCCTCACATGATACCATGATACCACTTCATAAAATTCAAATTTGTAAGTGACAAAAAAATTTAAAATAAATTTGTGGCTGTTCACAAGATGTGTGTTTACATTGTCCAGAATTTTCAAATCCAAATTTAAAATACATAAAGAGAAACAAAAAAGACAAATATTGTGTGAATAGTGTCATTTTGTGTTTTTGTCTTTATGTGACACTATTCATGCTGGATTTCTCTTTTTTGTTTCTCTAAGGATATTTCGAATTTGGTTATGAAAGTTACAGGGTATGTAAACACACATCTTGTGAACACCCAAAAATTTTGTTCCGGATTTTTTGACACTTACAATTTAAATTTTAAAGAGTGGTATCATGGTATCAAATAAGGTGTGGTATCACTAGATATGTTCTCGTGTGTCTTTGTGTGAGGAGGAAGAAGAGAGCAGGCTGACGTGGTGGTAGTTGGTAGATCAGGAGGCCCACTTTTTTTTGTTTGTTGTTGTTCGTTTTGTAAGGCCCGAGATGGCCTAATGTATCCATAGCATGTACTCGTGTTTTTTAGGCCATGTCTTCATTACTGGGGTGAACTGAAAAGGCGAATAGAGCACCGTGATTGAAAAATCGGGTACAAAACCGGTTCATTTTGATTTTAACAATCTGGATCGGAATAATGACGGAAGAGAACGTAAAGCGCGGATGACAAATGAAGAAAACGAGTACTACCAGTATGGGCAAAATCTGACTTATGCTGAATTGCATTTTCGTTCAGCTAGGTGATAGTTAGGCACTCCCAAGTAATAGTACCTTACCGTGATGTATATATCCATGAAAAAACTCAATTTCATTCAAGAGTTGAAAATTTATTCTCGTTATAAATCGCGAATGATAAATGAAGAAAATGAGTACTACTAGTATGGGCAAAATCTGATTTTATGCCGAACTGCATTTTCAGCTAGTGATAGTTAGGCAAGTATATATCCATGAAAAACTCAATTTCATTCATGAGCTCAAAATTTATTCTCGTTACTAACACATGCATAGGTTGCATCAAAACGGTAATCCTACATGGAATACTACCAAAAGGACAAGGTGATGGTGGCACACTTGCAAGATCATGCAAACATGCATCTCATGTTTTTGTACCCTCGCGTCGCGCGGTAGCACTGTTCTAAGTTCTAAGAGCTCCCCATGGTGAAGTTGAAGTTGCTGCATGTAGTGCGGATTCCGAAGAGAAGCCCACTGAACGCGAACGTCTCCTTCTCCAGATCGAACATGAGCAGGTGGTTCTCCATCTGGAACCCCCCGAATATGACCGCCGGTGAGTCAGCCGCCGCCGGCATTGACGGCTCTATCTGGACAAACGCGAAGCACACGGTCTGGTCGTTCACCTGCACCAGCGAGCTGCCACCGGGCAGCGTCCAGGTCCGCCCGCCGTCCAGCGTCAGGTCGATGTTCGCCACGCCGTAGCCCAGCCTGGTCACGGTGAGCGCGGACGCCTGGTAGCACATGTCGAAGGGCGCCACGGGCGGCGCGCGCGCGATGCCGCTGGTGGCCGCGTCGAACGCGTCGTGGAGCGGGCGGTAGATGTCCGGGCGCAGCGCGGTGTAGGGCGTGACGGTGCTGAAGATGGCGCCGCCCGTGCCGCTCCCACCGTCGAGGTCGAAGGCGCCCGGCGGTGTGGGCACCTGCTGCTGGTTCACGGCGATGCCGGTGATGCGGAAGTAGTACGCGCCGTTGTTGATCATGGGGTTCTTGAGGAGCGGGAGCTGGTTCTGGCGCAGGCCGTCGGCGAGCTCCACGGGCGGCGCGGCCAGGAGCTGGAACGGGCCGCCGCCGAAGACGGCCACGCCGTCGCTGCCGCCACCGGGGAGGCAGAGTGCGAACTGCTTGGCCACCTTCAGAATGGTGCCGAACTGGGTCGGCAGCGACAACGGCAGCCTGGAGAGCCCCGCGACGCCTGCCGCGCCGGCCGGGAGCGACGCCAAGAGATCCCCCGGCGCGCAGGAGCCTACCGCGCGGAAGGAGACCTCCGAGAGAGGGTTCTCGCCGTCCGTGGTGTTGGCAGCGAGCGTGATCGTGGTGGCGTCATCCTGGGTGCACCGCCCGTTGACCGGGTTGTACGGGTAGGTGGTGCAGACCCCGCCATCTCTGCATGCGTCGAATGGGCTGCACGGTAAAGTTTATATAAGCCAATGGATAACACATGTGAACTCTCACTCAACATATATATAATGGCGGAGTAGCGGGATTTGCTAGTTCTCGGCTAAACGAGAACTAAGTTTGTGTTTAGTCAAGTTTTAACCATTGAATTGCATCGTGATTCGTGCATATGGTGAGTTAGTTGCACCATGAGTTGTAACTGAGATTTGATGACATTATTTGACTGAGAACAAAGATAGAGAGTTATAACAATCCTAAGCATAGATCTAAAAAAGAAAAGAAACCAAGATAGAGAGGTACCTCGACATACGTTCATTCCAACAATTCCCTTTGGTCGGGTGGTTCATGTAATTGACGCCCTCGCAGACGTCGGTGCCGCACGGAATGGTGCGGTGCGGGGTGGGGCAGTTGGCTAGCCAGAGCAGTGGGCCGGCGAGGTCGAGGAGCAGCGGCACCCCGCCGACCTTGATGACGATGGTGTAGAGGGAGGTGGCAGCGTCCTTTCTGACGCGCGCCACGATGGGCTTGTGATCATCGGTGGCTGTCGCGCACAGAGGCGAGCACAGCAGCACCGAGGTCGCGAGCAGCGCCGCGAGCGCAGCCGCCAAGCTGCGGTGTAGCGACATAGCTTCTGGCGCGAGGACTAGTTGGTACTTGGTAGTAGAACTTTCTGAGCCAAAGAGTAGCTATTGGATGCATTGCTTTGATGAACGTCGATGTGCTTGTTATATAGCGGTAGAGTACGAGCGATAGCTATAATTTTGGCTCTGTATCTATTGGGTGGAGGCCAACTTGAGCTCGATGCAGAGCTAGCTTGGGAGACTGGCTGGGAAGCAAAGTGGGGGAGGACCGGGAGGTACAGCCCGCCGTACAGGAGGAACGCTGAATATGTTCAAGTTTCGACGAAACGGCGTCAAACAAGGCCGGCCATGGAGTAGCCGCGGGCGGCGGGAGAGCGGTTGTCAACTTCTAATTAACACTTTGGTGCGTCTTCCCGAGGCTGGCTTGGAAGAGTAGAGGGATCCAAGATAGCCCTCGTGCTTGGCAGTGCATCCGCGCGGACACCGTGATCTGATCGTGCCGAATACCGAGGATGCCAATGTGCACTTTTGTCAACGGCCCTGTGTTGAATGGATACTGTTCATGCCGTGCATTGACTGTGACCATGCCCTAGCTCTATGATCTGGTACAACTGCACGGGTGCTCGCACCGAAGAGGACAGGATACAGTTTAGGGCCTGTTTGATTCAAAGAATTTCTAAAAAAATTATTTAAATATTTTTTAGATTTTTTACCAATATGAAGTTTTCCTATAAAAGTCATTTGATTCAAAAGGATCTAATACTCCAAAAAAATATATGAATTTCTTTCCTATACTACAATCACATAGGATTTCTAGCAAGAGGTTATAACTAAAAAAAAAAAATCCTATGTGTCTATGACACCTATGGCATGTACTCATTTTTTATAGAATTTTTCTACGTTTTTCATGTGGTGCAACCAAACGACTTCTGCAACTAATTAGTATATTTTTAATTTTAAACTGGCCTACATACTGATTACAAGTGCAAACTGAGCTACACACTAGGTAGTATGTGACCTCACATGTTCATTGTAGTCCTACCATGATCTTCATGCTTGCATCCTTGATATACATGCAGTGCGAGTGAGGAAAGTGAGGGGTTCTACTAAGATAAGGTCAATAACAAGGAGTAATGGGATGCTTAAAAATCTATGTGAAATTCAACATAACCTGAACTTCATATGCCGACTCCACTAGAAACTAAACCTGTTGTGCTAACTCCAGTTGACGATGTGCTGACTCATGTGGTTAGTACTCCTCCACATGCAGCTGGTGATGCGTTAAGTGCACCTCTAGACGTTGCTGGTGTTGTGTCAACTGCTCATACAAATGCTAGTGTTGTTCAAACTTCTCCTACATATGCTACTGGAGCTCATCCTCTCTCCCAACAAGGATACCTCTGACTAGAGCGCAACAAAGCAAGGATCTCTAGGTGGTGGGCTAACTATGGTGGTTAGGATGGAATAGCGACTACCACCCATGGTTGTGCTAGGCCTCCCGACACATATCTAGATGACAGTGGCCAAGGACAACGGTCGAACATCGAACGTCGAGGCGATGGCCTCAGGTGCATGCTACGGTGGATGAGCCACCGTGGCCATGGGGGTAGTGTTGTGGTCGGCTGTGGCGATGGGGTGCAGCGGATTCAGGTATCACCACCTGGATCCAGTTGGTAGTGGTTGGTGTGTCCTTTCCTTCAGTGATGATGTCAATAACTCTTCTACTTATGGTGTGGCGCCACTGCGTTAGTGTACAAACTTAAGGTTTAGTGGCCTTGCCGAAGTGAAAACCGCGCCTTGGCGATGCTGAGGATAACTGTGACCCATGTGTGCGTCTTCTTCTCCACGGAGATGACGGCATTGCCCTAACAGTATAGCCTCCTTTCTAGGAAGTATGGGAAATCCTAGGTCTAACTTGCCAGAGGAGGAGCAACGGCTCCGCGGCGTCATCCCTTCCTTGGAAGCGTTGTCGAAGCCCATTGTTACTTTCTAGTTTTTGGTCATTGTGCCCCAGGTTATGGGCTTCTGAGGCGCACGACGTTGATCACGACATGGCCATGGCGTCCTGTATGTCCCACCTCCAAGTCATAGTGAAGACGAGTTATTTGCTTTATTATCGTACCATAGCAGGCGGCGGTGGGGGGGGGGGGGGGGGGGCTATGAAATACTCTCCATGCCAAACAACTTATATTTTTGAACAAAATGATATGATTTACCTATCTGTGTTGTATTGTACAAAAAATTAGTACAATACATTTCTTTCATTTCGTGCAGAAGACAATTAGTGAGTACGTCAGTAGGTGAACCTTCCTTTTCGAAGAGAAGGTGATATATCAACCACTTCCACGTGACCATGCCTCCAATGCTTTCTACATGGCTACATTGCTACTCAGATCGGATGCCCAAGTTGAGGCGCAGACGGAAGAAGCAAAATGTCCTTCAGGCTTCTCTGGGCGCGTACAGCGGGGCGATGCCACTTCTTGCCGCTGCTCCTGCTGCATCTCGTCCCCGGCTTCCTGCTTCTGCTGTTCTTGCGCCTGGCCTCGGCATCTGCGCCGACAGTCGTCACGCACCTGCCAGGATACGATGGGCCTCTGCCCTTCAACCTCGAAACAGGGTAAGCGTGCAGGAGTGCAGCAGCCCACAGCTAAGCTTCGCTCGTCGCAAATGGCGGCGTGACTCACGAAGCCGTCATGCGATGCAGGTACGTGGGCGTGGAGGAGGAGACTGGAACGGAGCTCTTCTACTACTTCGTCGAGTCGGAGAGGAGCCCCGGCACGGACCCTGTGATCCTGTGGCTGACGGGCGGGCCCCGCTGCTCCGTCATCATGGGCCTAGCCTTCGAAATCGGTTAGTCCTCTGCAGATATTTCCTGATACATGATTCTCAAATGAAATAATCTTACTGCTGATATAGACCCATGCGTCGTTGTCTTGGACCTAGGTCCTCTAAGGTTTGTGCGGGCACCGTATAGTGGTGGTTTGCCGGAGTTGGTCTATAACCCACATTCATGGACCAAGGTGAGACGCTGATCGATGCTCATCCATGACGACCGAAAATATTCGTCGTAATCAAAGTTCCTTCTGGATCAGTTTTGCGGTTTACTGACGGCGATTCTCAGATGGCAAACCTCCTCTTGTTGGACTCTCCAGTTGGCTCAGGTTTCTCGTATGCGCGTGATCCCAAGGGCTACCATGTCGGAGACTACTCATCTTCTCTGCATGTCCAAAGATTTTTGAATAAGGTGAGAACAACTGAAGAAGTCGAGAAGCATTGTTCATGTCCTACCGCTTGAATGGTGAACACTGTGCGTTGATTTTTGGTCGATGTGCTGTGGTTATGCAGTGGTTCACGGATCATCTGCTGTACCTTTCGAATCCTTTCTACCTTGCTGGAGATTCATATGCTGGAAAGGTGATTCCACTTATTGCACAAGACATTTCTGAAGGTATTAATCATCTCTTTGCAACACTGGACATGTATCTATGCACATTTCAGAAAGTAGTATGACATGTTCTAAGGAAACTTGAAAAAATCTCTCTTGATGAAGTTCAGATTACAACCGTCGTGTGCAGAAACCCTTTAAATACCCCTCCTCGACCGACATTTCAAACTCTTCATACAAATTAAGTTTGTTTTTACAGAAAGTAAACTATAAGGTCAGCTATGCAAACAGTTCAGGAGAAATCACTTTAGAAGTTGCTATCTCAAATTTTGACTAAAGTTTTAGACTATTTTTGCGAGTAATCTGAAACATTTAGGAGTTAGGGGCGCTATTTTAAATGGGTTTGCACATCAGAATTGTAATATGAACTTCAGCAAGAGTCGAGCGCGGTAATTTGGACTTTTCTCTTGATTTCACTTCGCTCCAGGAATTGAAATGGAGCAGCAGCCTATCATCAATCTAAAGGCAAGTTATTCTATAGCTTTCAAACATTAAATACTTGCAACAGCAAAAGGATGTCAAACGGTGTTTGAGATCATGTATTTTACTCTTTTCCTGTTACTTCCATTTATCTCCAGGGATATATGGTCGGCAACCCTATAACAGACCCGATGTACGATGAAAATTTCAGAATTCCAAGTGCTCATGGCTTCGGTATAATATCTGATCAAATATATGAGGTAATTCCACATTCACAAGCTTTGAAAATAGAGGTGATATTTTGTAGTATGTGTCGATGTAAGAAAATATAGCATGTTTCATGTCCCAAAGACTGCAAGGAAGAGTTGCAAAGGAGACTATATAAACCCGTCGAACAAAATGTGTGCTGAGGTTCTGCATACTATCAACAATGTAAGATTCATGTACTTCTTTATTGTTCCAAATGTCTGGTATTGCCAACATTTGCTAATTTACTTTTCTTCTACCGCAGCTCATTTCTGAAATTTCAATTGAGCACATCTTGTATGACAAATGTGACGTTGTCGCGCCAAATTCCGTAGATGATAATTCACGAAGAAAGTTTTTGTTGGAAGGTTCTATCCAGATAAGCAAGCCACCTAGTCGACCTCCAGTAGATTGTTTTGTTAGTCTCTCTTTACCCCTCATCCCTTGATTGTTAATTTTATAGATAAATTCTGCTGAATGTGACAAATAGCATATGACGCTATTTTCATAGAAAAAACTTATCTGGATTTTCTTTCTATACTGCAGACATATGGTTACTACCTAGCTTACTTTTGGATGAACAACAACTTGACTAAAAATGCTCTTGGGATTAAGGAGGTAAATACAATGTGTTCTACATGAAGTTTATGTATTCATAAAGTATGAATCTAAAAGTAGCATTAGCTTCTTTAGATCTAAAATCAGCCTTAGTATGGTCAAATATTGTTGTGGAGAAGTAGTAAAATCTGAAGAGCACAATCAACTTTTGAACACTGAACTTTGCCTCAAAGCTACTTTTGGTCCGACGTTTTCAAAGACAGACAGTTCACTTTCGGAGCCTCCGCTGACTTCCAAGTGATTTGGGATGATGCGTTGTCCAATGAAACTTGTTTTACTTACATATGAGGTATAGTTTTGCTAATAGTGGGATATGAGGGAGAAACCCGTGTAAAAAGGCAAGAAGATGGGTAGTTGATCATGTTGGTCCAAGGCACTTTATTTCCACATTTTGTGAGTGTACAAAAGGGCTACTTCCCAAGTTTTGTTCATTTTAGATGCTTTTGAAGTTTTAGGACCAAAATTTACTCTGGGAATTTGCCGAGCGTTCAAAAGCTAGCTGATCTTTCTACGCAGCTGAGTTGAGACCATGTAGGAACGCTCTGCCATTTTTCCCCAATCCAAATCCTTTGGAACAGTATTCATATTTTTTTTTTGAACCTAGCCAATGGCTTTTTCATTGATTAAGTCGAAAAAGAAGTTGAACAGTTTATAAGGGAAACCGTCCGAAAACCTGATACAACAACCAACACAACACGCCGACCCCGAGGTCGCGCCCACAAACGAGTCGACGACCAAGCCGCCCGAACGACCAAGGTCGACACCCAACACCTCAACGCGAGGTTGGAGGCAAAAGCCCGGAGCCGCCGCTCCGACATCCACGCCGGCCCCAAGGCCGCGCCCCCACGCGGGTCGACGACCAAGTCACCCAAGAGACCAAAGCCGACACCCTGACACCTCGACGCAACACAGCGGAGGCGATACCCCGGAGCCGCCGCTCCGGCCTCCACGCCCCAGGGCTGCGCACCGCCCAGCCGACGACGAGAAGCTCGCCGACACCAACCACCAAAGCGCTCCACTTGTCCCTCCGACCGGCGGTACATCCAAAGCGAGGCCCCAACAGAAAGTGACGCAAGAGCGTCACCCTCGCCCGACCCAAACTGGATCTGGAGTTTCCCCCGGAGAAACCCGAGTGGAGGAGCAAGAAACACTGCCACAATGACGCCTCCAAGAAGGACACGGCACCCAAGGGCGTCGCCGTCATTGGACCCGGCAGTAGCCAGGGCAAGGCTTTCGCCGGCGGGAGTCGCAAACCTCGCACCCGCCAATGAGGACCGGCCGAACCACCATCCCAACCCGCACACAGCAAAGCCCCACGCGCCTGACTTCCGGCCACAAGCAGAACTAGGCGGGCGAGAACCGCCTCACGCCAGAGCCACCTCCTAGCTCGGCACGATGAAGAACCACCAAACCGGGGCCGCCGGCATCCGGGCACCACGTCAAGCCCGGGATCGACGGGCACCCTCGAAGCTAAGCCAACAACCGACGCGAAGAGATCGCGACGTTGTCGCCGAAGCCGTCGGAAGTAGGCAGACGAGCCCAGCAACCGTAGCGTCGCCACACCTAGGCTCCTCGACGCTGCAACGAAAGAGTCGCTGTCCGAATCATCACCGCCGCCCGCGAGATAGCCGCCGTAGCGACCAGAGCGAACCCGGGTAGCTGCCACAGCGCTCGGGGCTGAAGACCAGCGCCGCCCACTTCCTCCACCTCAACACGAGGGCACGGTGCGGGATCCCGAGATCCACCACAGCCGGCCACACACCGGCCGGCCAACTCCAAACCACCTCCAGAGAGGAAGAAGACCGCCGCCACCATGCCCGGGGCCGCTGCCCCGGCGACCACGAGATGCCAGCAAACTGCGCGCGGGTAGGCAGTGCTGCAGCGCCACCATGCCCAGCCGCCCGGAGGCACCACTGCCGCGCACGCCGCGGCCCGCCAAGCCCATCTGGGCCCAGATCGGGCCCTGGCCGGAGCCGCCGCCAGCAGCCGCCGGGCGCGCCGCCGCAAGCACCACCACACCAGCTCCGCCTGCCACCGCATCCCACCGCCCGCCGCACCCCCTCGCCGTCAAGCCGCCGCACGCGCCGGAGAAGACGAAGCCGGGACGCCGGGCAGTCCTCGCGTCCACCGCGGGATCTCCCCAACCACCTTTGGCAGCGGGGGCCGCCGCCACCGCGGCGAGGCCAGCAGCAGCGGCGGAAGGACGGAGGAGGCCGGGGGACCGGCGGCGGCGCGAGCTTTGCTTCCCCCGAGTCGCCCGCCGCGGGCGACGCGAGGGACCTGTTCGTTGGACTAGTTAATTTGGCCCCGGAACAGTATTCATAAAAATGGATTTGGCAACAGGGAACAGTGGGCGAGTGGATACAATGCAATGTAGGACTCCCCTACACATTCGAGATCCGGAGCAGCGTAGGGTATCATCTTAACCTCACAACGAGAGGTTATCGTGCACTTGTGTACAGGTAAAAGCAAGAATATGAGAGCAAGTTTTCACCATCGTCAGTTTGGTTCAAAATCTTATCGATCCCACGTATCGTAAGTTCGTAACTGCAAACTTGTGTGAGCGTAGTGGAGACCATGATCTTGAAGCACCATTTCTTGGCACGCATGCATGGATAAGATCCTTGAACTTCTCCATCGTTGATGACTGGAGGGCATGGCATCTCAATGGGCAGGCTTCAGGGTTAAGTCTTACTTTCTCCTTTTTCTCGTACTTCGGAAATAGAAAAAAGAACTTTAATTATGACATGCAAAATGTGTGTTGGGGTTTTCTTCTTTTTTCTGACACTGGATGCATCATCTTCTCCGTTTCAGATTTACCATAAAATACGAGAACAATATGACATTTGCCACGGTGAAGGTGATATTGTTTTGATCTTGAAATCATGTCCCTGAATTCGGTAGGATAATTATAGCGTTATATGTGCTTCAATTTTCCGTTTGTGCAGGGTGCTGGTCATACTGCTCCAGAGTACCGGCCAGAAGAATGCTTTGCCATGGCACAAAGGTGGTTGGACAATGAGCCTCTCTGACGCCTTGATTTGACAACTTTATTTGTTTAATTGACTTTGATCATTTTGTATGTGTGCTTCACTCCACGTGTAAAGATAAACTCAATAGCATTCTGTAAAATGAACTTTATTTTCCCTTCTAGAAATGTATTGTGTGGGAAACCAAAGCATCCATGAAGATCATATATATCGGTATAACTGTGGATGTGAATTTGATATACAAATTGTAGCCTTGAACTGGCACGGGAGCTAGCGGCCTAGCGTGCATGCAAGAGCTGTTTATTTTCTTTGGACATGGTGCTTTTGCTCCTGGTGCTCCCTTTATTTAAAATGTGTTTTAAACATATTCAAGTTGTCAAAAAAAATTCAAAACAAAAAATTGCGCATACATCTCCACATCATATGTCTTCACGAAGTCGTTTCAGGAAAAAGTGAATTTTTATGTGGCTAGTGCTAAAAAATATAAAGTCCCATGCTAAAATAAAGCTTTTTTACTATGAATTTTTTTTTTTTGCACAGGCCACATTTTACTATGGAACTGTAAGCGAGAACATAGAATGTGGAGATATACTGCCTAAATTTTTTCTCCAAATATTTTAATATTACTTTTAGGCAAAGGGAACATATGCACCTGGCATCAAAAGTACATTTCCGGATCTCATATACTTTCCCTCTCTCTCCTGGTATGTGCTAATCATTCATTCTTTTTTTGATTCCCATCGTCTGACACATGAAAGCAAGAATCTTTGCTCATCCTACCACATGGCGTACTACTCTCTTTGCTTTTTCTAGCGTTGGATTTAAAAAGAAAATATGTAAAATATAAAAAATAGATTAACAATGCGTTTCAACATGGGCATTTATTTTGACAATATCTTTAAACAAGTTCCAAATAGATATTGTTTCGACAAAATTTAAAACCTGATTTTCGAAATACAATGAAACGTATCGATGGATTTTGAAACTCAATGAAACCCAATGAAACAACATTAAAATATTGTGTCTTCGAGTTGTATTTATGATTGTTTTAGTGCAACCATTATGTGTTTCCTTTAGGTTTTGAACTCAAAATTCGGTGTAGGTTTTATTTCTTTTCGTTAATATACTTTATTGTTTGAACTCTAAAAATATTCTCAATAATTTTATAACTACGATGAACGAACTTTGAAACACAGCAGTTTGTTTTAGAAAATAAATCAGTAAGTTTCATACAGTTTTTCAAAGTTTCACCAAGTTTCAGAAGTTGGTTTTCTAAAATTGTCAAAACTCATTCAATGTTGGCCTTATTTTTAAGTTCTCTTCACTAGAAACCCAGATATTCAAATGGTCCTCAAATCGAACTTCTGGTTTAAACTATGCGTAAGTTTTAAACTTTACAAAGCGCATGTTAGAAATTTAACGACACATAGTGCGAAAGGAGAGATAGAGTAGTCTAACACAAACATTTTTAGAGAATGGAGGAGAGAATGTGTGGAGTATGCACGATATCTAGCGTGCGTTTTAAAAACATTACTCTTGCCTTGATGACCCATTATTAGAATGGCATGTCTAGCGTGCCAGAAATTTTAAAACATTTCTGAATTCAACGGATATGAGGATTTTGATATTCAGAAATTTTTTCTATGTACATTGCTTGATTCATAAGTCTGAAATTCTTATTATTTTTTTTGCCCCGTGATCTGGTCAGGCGCTATCATACGCGTTATTTTCTCTGACAGACTGCTACAACATCCGAAAACTGCCATGCAAAAAATATCGAGAAAAGGCAGGGGCGTATTCAGCAGGGTGAAAGGGTGGGGCCAGAATTGGGCCCATGACATATATATTACAAAAAAACAGGTTTAACTATTTAGGCTCGACCCAGAAAAGCTAACTAGTTAGGAGTATGCCTGATGATACCATGGTCCCTCCGTCTCTCGATCGCAAGTCCGGAGTATACATGATAATCCCACGATCCCTCCGTCTCTCGATCGCAAGTCCCCATTGATTACACACCCCTTCCCCATAAACCAGACGGCGAGGCGGCGGGATTATCTCCTTGTCTCTTACTAGCCCTAAGACTACTCATAGTGGGAGTAACTAAGGTAGTAACATAGAGCTAGATGCATTGCCAACTATGCAAATTGATGACATGACATGATATTAAATGAAGAAAGAGATAGTTGTGGTAACTAGCTATGTTACCATAAGAGCAAGTACAATAAGCTACACTCAGCTGGCTATAAGAGATAAAATATTATAAATTTGCTTAGTTGGAGGAGAGAGATTAGGAGAGAGAAGATGAGTGTATCTTTTGCAGCTCCTAGGCACTATGTGAGACTAAAAGTTGGGCCATGTATTCTAAAAATACTAACTTTTATACATTGTATTTACTATAATTTTAATAGATGACATGGCATTTTATAGGTTTGGTAACTATTATTTGCTCTAATATCATACTTTTCAAGATAGAATGAGTCTACAAGCTAATTAATACACTCATGCATTATACCACATCTAAGTTACTATGCATTATGAAGGTAGTAACATAGAGTAGTGTCATATGCATGACACTACTATATGTTACTCCCCACTATGACTAGTATAACTAATTGCGGCGAGAAGCAGGCAGGGCGTTGTGCTGCACTGCAGCAGGCAATCCACAACCGCGTATGCAGTCTAGGGTGATTGCACTGCAGCAGCTTCCTTTCCTTCTGCTCATTCTCTTTAAGAGTTCAGGTGCTAGCTCGTTGAAATCTTTCAATCATATTACGATTTTTTTTAGTTGGTTCACGGTACAATTTTTAGTTCCGGCATTGGAAGATTTCCTTAGAGATCAATAAATATGAAGAAATATTCAATATATAATTGGATACTGATGAATTGATCCGTAGTTTTGGCGTTGCGGAATTTAATTATTAATATACATTGGCATGTTATAATTGTGGCATTGAAAAAAAATTCTGCTTTGCCCCACCCTAATAGAAAATCCTAGATCCGCCACTGAGTAAAGGCCTCTACAATTATCAATCACACCACACGAAAACATTGCACTTAAGTTGATAATAATCGACTGCCATTACTTTGCCTGTCCAAGCTAAATACTCTTTCCTCCTCATGTATAAATTATGTTGACTTTTCATAGTCTCTGCGCAATTTTAACTGTACCTTTTACTTGTAGTATGGCTAAGATTTTAGTACTGTACCGTACGTAAAAATATTGTGCAAAGAAAACACAACTACGGAGTATATATAGTAGTATCATTCTTTAAACAGAAGGCACAAAGTGGCCAGCTTTAAATTAATAAAACCACACGGCCATGGTTACAAAGATGCTGAAGAACAACTTACAACTTACACAGACAACAGCAAACATAAGGTACACCAGAAAATAGCTGAAGCCCGAAGAGCCCTTCCAACGCAGTAGAAGCACCAGGGAGCAGGCAAGGTGAAACTTGGGATGGGATCATCTGCATTGCTTGGGAGGATTCACGGCTGGACCAAGATGGCGAGTCGTCGCCTGTCCATTCTCTTCCATGGCCGGAGAGGGACCCCTGCCCCCTCGCCCTGGCTCGAAGGGCGCCGTACCGCCGCCCATGGAGACACACTCACCCAGAGCAGAGAAGGGACATGAACCAGACTGCTAAACTGTGCCAACCCCAGAGCCCACCCGAGCGCTGCGTCGAGCACACCACGAGAAGCCTTGCTGCTGGCCGCGGTACCTGACACGAAGAGACGAAGCTGCAGGGCGAGGACGCTGAAGAGAGGGAGCTCTGGAGGAGACGAGGATTGACATAACCGTGCCTCGGGGCAGCACCTACAAGGGAGAAGCATCGTGCTCCTGTCGTCCCGCAACCTCGCACCCGAGCGAGAGCAGAGCACGAACCAGCGAGCAACCAAAAGGATTGCGGGAGCCAGACCCTTGAGCTCAACAGCACCACCACCGCCCATACCACAGCCACGGCGCCAACCACCAGGAAACAGCGCCAACCCACAACCCCAACTGATCCAAGGCGGCACCTTCAGGAAGGTGACGGCGCACGGGGCGTCGCTGCCGCCCAATCCAAAGGATTTGGGATTTCTCCCGGTATCAGGAAGGGGAAAGGAGGGGGGCAAGATACCTTGACGGTGCTCCAGGAAGAACACGGCGCCCGCGGGCGTCGCCCCGTTGACACAGCCAGCCAGGGATTTCTCCCGGAATCTGCACCACCTCCAGCACCCAGCCGGGCACCAGATCCGCCAGCCAAAGACCGTCGGAGCTCGACGCCGGGAGGGTGGGGCGCGCCAAGCGAAGAGGGAGACGACACCCATCCGATCTGGTCTGGGGCACCGAAGCGCGGCCCCCGCACCACGGCCAGCACCCTCCACCTCCCCGCCGTCCGCACAGCCGAGGAGGAGGACCCGCATCGCGCACGCCGCTCGCCGCCACACCACCAGAGGCCGCCGCCTCAGATCCCGAGCCCCCACCGGAGAAGCCAACGGACAAGCTCGCCCGCGAAGGGGAAGCTCGTCGGCCGCCACCTCGGTCATGGCAAACCCCACGTGGAGATCCTCCATCTAGCAACCACGGGGGGAGCCGAGAGCTCAGATCCCCGCCGCCCCCTTCACCGGCGTCGCGAGCGCAGCCCGGCGGCGTCTCTAGGGGCGGCGAGGCAGGGGGGAGAGGGGGAGGAGGGCGGCGGCGGCGCGGGGTTAGGGTTTCGTCTCCCCGGTCGCCTGGAGGAGGCGTCGTGAACTCAGGAGTATCATTCTTACGAACAGTAACTATCTGGATTTGACACATCATCGCATTCATCTTGACTACTTGTGGCTGGACTCATCAACGCGACTACTCATGTACGTCTGACACGCAGAGCCCGTCCGATTTGAACCGGCCAAATAGAACCGACACGTACGACCAAACGAGTCAGACCTTCCGTGCTCCGTCTCCGCAGCCCTCCACCTACGAACGAGCATCACATTAAGTTAGAACGAGTCACCATACTTCATTCGTTCCCATGAACATCCACATATATATATAGTTCCGTGGCATTGGTCGTCTTTGATCAGATCGTGGCATCGGAGCGGCATGTCGGCGGCGGCGGCGAGCAGGGGTGTGCGCGCGCTGGCCGTCCTGGGGCGGTGCGTGCGGGCGCCGTTCCGCGTGCTGCTCCGCGCGCGCGACATCTACGTGAGGCAGATGACGACCTGCGCGGCGGGCCGCGGGCCGGTGGGGATGGTGTCCGTGCCGCGGAGCCGGAGCCACGCGTTCTACCGCTCGGCGGGCGACGGCGACGACGCCGATGTGCGGGAGCTCGTCCGTGCCGCCTCGCGCGCGAGGTGTTCCAGCGTCGTCGCGGCACGGAGCCAGAGCATGGACATCGGAAGGATCGACGAGGACCAGCCGTGCGAGTTCCGGACCGGCGGCGGCGCCATGGGGCACGCGCTGTGCCGCAGGAGCAGGAGCTGCGCGGTCGGGTCCATGGGCATGTCGATGGGGAGGAGCAGGGCTGGCGCCGTCGCGGCCGCTTAACGCCCGAACGGCGCGTACGGCGGTACGATGCTCGTATAGGGCAAGACTTCAGCTAGAAACCTGCGTGACTCAGCTGACAGTGAGCTTGAAGAAGAAATTGAGACGATATGCATGCATGGCGTGCTAGCAATGAAATTTGTCTATGATTTTGTGTAAAGAGTTATATCTCAGTTCAACAGATCGCTAAAAAAAAACCTCATTATGAAACCCGGTTAGCGACGAAGAGGTACGGCCGTACGTGAATTCGTTAATTACAGATTTAAGAAAAGGGTTTTCTTCCGCCTTCGCCTACTCTCAAAAAGCAACCTGGCCTGCGTTCTTGGCCACTTAACCTAGCGAAGGCTCGAGCCTGCTCTCGCGCGCCTCAGAGCACACCCAATGGCGCCACCCCCGCCGGCTCGGCCTCTTCGTGGCCGTTTTCCTCCCGATTTGTTTACACGACAGCCTTTGCATCGCCCACCTCTCTCAAGCCGGAAACCAAGATCAAAGGGGACCGGGAACGCCATGTGTAGGAGGATGATGTTGCGGCTACTCCAAACAAGTTTGTGCTTCTGCATCCCAGTTTTTCATCTCCTCTGTTATCTCGATTGTATGAAAGCCATATGAGACTGTTCCGGTTGTAAATTGCAAATGCCGCACGTCCTCGCGAGCCACGAGTCTCTCTGACTATCTTCCGATCTTGAAGACCAGATCTAGGGTTTCCTGTGGAGGAGGTTAGGAAAAGGTAGATGGGAGTTGCTACGTCGCTGTCTCCAACAAGAAAACGACGCACGTAGGTGCCACCGCCAACGACTCCAGCCACAACCGGGGTACGTCTTTCACCGGCAGTCTCACCTGCACAAGCCCTGAACCACGAACCAGTCAGCCACCGCTGCACTCCCGTTGCCCTTGGCTCGACGGCTGATCGCACCTACCAGGCAAGCCCGACGCGCTGGCAGCCTTCCTTCCTCTTCATGCACTGTATGGGAGGATGCAACATCCGCAACGGCGCCATTCTGTCTCCAGAGGATGCAACACCCGCATCGGCGCCATTCGTCTTAGGAGGATGCAACCTGGGGGCGGCCTACCTTTGTTCTCCCTCCAACCATCACCAACTAGCCAAGCTCCGCAGCAATGGTCATGCCATCCACATGGTTGCCACCGCCGTGAGGAGAGCCCGCTCCGAACGGATGCCCATCTTCTGTTGCAAGACTACACCAAGTCGCCATCCGCGACGAGAACATAGGAGTACACCAGACCACGCGCACGGCTGTCACCCGCTGACCAGATCGTGCCCACGCGGCCTAGATCTGGACTAGGTCCAGATTCAGCATGCTAAAATATAGTCTAGCCCTTTCCATCAGTTTAGACTTCTGAAAAATTTGGCTAGTACATCAACTCAATATGATATCAAAGTAGGAGTTCTCAAGCTCAAACCCCACCAACCGCAATTTTAATATAAAAATAGTTATCCCTTTCCACCCACCTATCGCAATTTTAATACTCCCTCAAATTCATATTAATTGACTCAACTTTGTCTAGATATGAATGTATCTAGATGCATTTGTTAACTAGATACATCCATATATATTTTGATAAAGTTGAGTCAATTTTTTGAGTGTTCACCGGGGAGAGCAAAGCTCTCGCCTAAATATATCATTTCATCCGAAAGATCGTAGGTTGAGTCAATTAATATGAATAGGAGGGAGTATAAAAATAGTTATTCCTTTCCAACAATTCGAACTTCTAGAAAACTTAGCTAGTGCATCAATTTAATAGAGAGCATGCCCGCCAACCACAGGCTCCTCACTGGCTCAGCACCGCCTCTCCTCGCCAGCAAGAGAGGCTTTGGAGGGAGGATGGTAGATCTGCGTGATATCATTCCCCTTAATTTCAGCTCGTTCTCTCTTCTGCTTTCTGAAACAACAGATGATAGTTCATGTGTACTGCAGTACGTGTAAATTGTATTTCCTATGCTGCATGTTGACCCGTCCAGAAAAGAGAGAATTCTTCTGATGATGAATAACTTACAATTTCTGTTCTTGATGATTAGTCTATTTGGGCAAAACTGGGCTATTTTACCAAGTGTAGTCGCTAGTCTTGGCCTCTTGAGTGCTGTTCTCTGTTATGACATCTCTATGTTGCAGATAACCATGGATCCAGAGATTCTTCAGTTACAGTACATGGCCCTCCGGACATTTTTGAAGGTTCTGAAAAAACAAGTCTTGATAAACTTCCAGAGGTATACAACAGTGTGCTGATTCCCAAGAAATATAATATAATCTCATCTAGAAGATTAGCATTGCTATATATACTCTGTTCATCTGGATGGTAGTTGTTAGAATCTGCAAATGGGCTCATATGTCATATCCTCCCAAGAAATCATGACACGATTGACTAGTATGTTAGGAGTTCTCTCCTCTAACTTGTTACCATTGTTATTGCGAAAAGACCTAATGTGCTTAACGCAGTTTTAATACTCCTGCATTGAACTATCTCTGCACATTATCTCTGTTGGCAGACGAGGCACTGCTGGTAGCAAGTGTCATGAATAATGAACTTCTTGGAATTGATGCAATTAAACTTTTAAAATTTGGTGATCCGTAATTTAACATTGTAATTTATAATTACACTGGACATCTGAAACTGATATGGGTAAATTAGTGTAAAAACCATGGATGTCAGTTAGAGGAGATTACACTGGACACTATAACTTTGCTCTTCCAAAGGATGTTTTATTTGGAAAATTGATGTTTGTTGGGCGGACGTGCATTTGACACCACCTCAGACATCTGGTCATTTGTGTATATTAATTACAAACTGCCAAAGCAGAGAGAAGGGCATGCACACTGTAATGAACATACCAAAGTCTACGTGCTTATTCTTCGTAGTGCGCAATTATAATGCACCGACAAGCATGTATAAAAATATGACTGAAGCTTGCACTGCTATCGGAATTGCAATGGTGAACTTTTGAAGCATGTTTTTGCAGGATATCTTGAGCTATATACATTCTCTTGTGCCACTACGGGATGCTGCTCGTGCTGCATGTGTATCTCATCGATTTCGAAGTTCCTGGAGATGCTTTCCTAACCTCACATTCAATCTGGAAACATTGGGCTTGAATAAGTATCAGCACAGAGAAGACGAAGGAAGAGCAAAGAATGTGGTGGAGTCAGCATTGGGCTTGAATAAGCATCAGCGCAGAGAAGACGAAGGAAGAGCAAAGAATGTTGTTGACAGAGTCAACCACATTCTTCAGAACCACTCTGGTGTTGGTGTGAGGACTCTTGAGCTTAATCTTCGCGCTTGTCGTGATGTCATAACAGCTGATTATGTGGAAAGCTGGCTTAAACTTGCTGTTAAGCCTGGAATCATGGAACTTGGTGTTTATCTGCCTTCAGACCTGGCATACAACTTTTCATGCTCGCTTTTCTCCGACGAGGCTACAAGCTCGCTTGAGTCTCTTTTCCTCTTATGTTGTGATTTTCATCCGACATCAGGAACTGGTTGCTGGAGAAGCTTGACGAGTGTGTGCCTGTCCTCTGTCCGAATCACCGAGGAGGAACTTGGGTGCTTTCTTGCCAGTACTTTTGCCTTGAAGAAGTTGTCTCTATCGGGTTGCAATGAGATGGTTATCTTGAAGATACCTTCTCTTCTGCAACATCTGAGTTTCCTTGAGGTGTCACATTGCAGAATGGTACAGATAATAGAGAGTGATGCTCCAAAGCTCTCCACTTTTAGCTATGTAGGGCCCCCCATAAAAATATCATTCGGGGACTCGTCTGTGGTGAAGAACATGTATGTGAGTAGTTCATCAGACTCTGGTATTGTCCAATTCGCTCGGACCAGGCTTCCCTCGATTGCTTCGAATCTCCAAACTCTTACCCTATCAACATATAGAGAGGTTTGTACTGAATCATCTATAGTAGTCAATTTCTTTGGAACTTAAAACTAGAAGAGAGGCATTGGAGTATGATTAGCCATTGGGCATATCTTTCTCCAGGCGTTCAGTACACCAATGGTGCCTGACAAATTCCCCCATCTGAAGAACTTGGATATTTATCTTACTGGAAGAGACAATTTCAGAGGCTATGATTTCTTCTCTCTGGTTTCTTTTCTAGAAGCTTCGCCTGCCTTGGAATATTTCAACTTGTTTGTAAGTATGCTAACCTATTTAAGCCACTGACATGTTGAAACCACCAGTTTTCAGTCTCTGGATGTATTTTCATTTACTCCGCTACCTAAAGATGTTTTTTGAACATTATTATGATGTTGTGAGGTCTTCAATACATCAAGCTGTTAGAGGATAGTGACATCAGTGTTGGTTGATCCTACGCAGGCAGGTGAACATGGAAATTTAAGGCGTGATTCGATTCTTGGAGACTCCAGCCGAGAAATGCGGCGGGTTCCAGGGTTCCACCATGACAGCCTCAAGAGATTGTGCATCACTGGATTTTGCTCCGCGAAGAGCATGTTTGAGCTGATATGTCAAGTTCTCGAGAACACCCCGTCACTGCAAGTTTTAGTGCTCGACACCACCCTTGGTTTTGACAGCGTATTTGTGCCACCTGGCAAATGCCACATCATGGGCAAAGAAGCTCTCGACGAAGCTAATAGAGCTGTTGAGGCTTTTAGAATGCATGTCGAGGGAAAAGTACCCTCAAGTGTTGGCTTCATGGTTTGGGAGCCTTGCAAACGGTGCAATACTCCCAAATTTATACATACCTAGGTTAAGTTGATGTGGAAAGTGGGCCCAGCTTGATTTATAAGCTATACTACGTATTATGTAAAGAAGATCAGCTCAGATTTTGTAACTTCATAACCACCGAGTCGTGTAGGCTGTTGTAGATCTATCATATTTTATCCATGATCTTGAGTTTATCTAATCTTAAGCGGTGGCGGTGTCAGGAGGCTAAGTACCTGATGTCAAGTACACAATAATCTATCTTTCTTTGTACTATTTCCACTTGATTTTTTCATTCCATAATATTCAAAATTTTAAGTTGTTTTTATAGGGAGAGGCGAGAACTTAATAACAGAGGGCACTTAATAACAGATGCGATAACTCAAATCGGCAAGAATTAATGTGACACTCGGTGTTGTGTCAAGACATACAGTTTCGACAGATCATCACTCCTCCGGTTTCCTGTACTCGATCATTTCTGGGCAGTAGCACCTGGAGAGCACGTCGAGCTGCTCGATGAAAGGCTTCTCCCTGTGGCCGCCGAGGCCGCAGACCATCTGGTTCCATCTTTGACGACAGACCTCCCCAGACCTGAGTAGAGCGAAACACAATACCCCCATTATTATAACCAAACAAAAAGGATGCCATCACAATCCATTAATTTCAGAATACGAAGTACCAGTGATCGATCCAGCACACAAAGAGAGATAACCAGTACTGGTGTATGTCAGGGTTGGCTATGAGATCTCATTAGACTTCGTGTGTAATCCAAATGCATACATCACTAGCTATTGTTCATCTAGACAAAAGTCAGATCTAGTGGTATATCCAAATAGATAAAGATGACAGTTCTATTGAATAACTCTTTGAATTGTCATGGATCATTAAGCTCGCAAACAAATATTATGTACTCCAATAACAAGGCCATCTTACTTTGATCACAATGCATTAGAACATTTCTTTTGGGGTTGTTGAAGTCAACAACAACTTGGTCGAGACTCAATACAATTAGGAATGGGTTAAGTTAACCAAACTACTACGTGATCAAGAACATGGCACAGTTGAAGGTTGCTAGCCAGATCAGAGGCCAGCAACATCTTCAACGCAGACAGCATCATCCTTCTGAAGCCTGTTCATGGCAACAAGGCATTGAAACACCACAACAAATGTCCCTACCATTGCCACTGAAGCTGAAACCATGGCTACCCCTCAACAAGCCTCTAGCTCTTATCCTAGGCCTGAACCTCCAATTACCGTACCATTGGTACTGAATACGACCACCACTCACACCTATTCCAGACCTTTAAACCCCTGACCACCTACACATATCAGAAACCTATGCCTAAAAACCAAACATATCATGTAAATAAATAGCAATGAACCAACCCAACAATCAATAAGACTGTAAGATGGGTTCTACAACTTCACTTATCAAAATCATGTTTTGTTCATATACATGTTGCAACCAACTCTCCTAGCCCCTGAAGACATAAATAGAGGACTTGTGTTTTGTCGTGTTGATGCAAAGCCTATGTGCAGATTTGGTGAATACTGAAAAGTGTGTACGATGGATACAGTATACGCCCATGGCAGTGGTCAGTTAGTCTAAAACCAAACAAAGCCTACAATGCAAGTTAAACCTGGCGCAAGTTACTAAGAATATAGAGGGGAAAATTGCCCACTTTAAATTCTTCCTCATTACGTTGTGAGTTGTGACCCTGAACAATAGAAACATAGACAGCATGACCAAACAAAAAGAACATAAACATGACCAGGCAACATAATCATTATACCAAAATTCCTACTTCTGAAGTTCATGCCTTCATGGTAGGACTTGCTGAAGAAATACATTTATGGACAGGTACTTGCTTAAGCATGCTAAATCCTACTCTTAGCAATGACTAGTTTTTTTTTAACTCGGTTGCTGGGTTTCATATCTAGCCTACCCCAACTTGCTTAGGAAAAAGGCTTTGATGATGTTGTTGTTGTTGTGGTTGCAAATAATATGCATAGTTTTAATGGTGAAAAAAATCTGTATAAGAGTCTAGAATCTTACGCTTCCACCGGTAGATAATCATCAACATCTGCCCAAATTCCTTTCCTAACCATCGGAGATGCTAATGTATCGTACCTGAAAGTGCATCAGAAAGTGCGTAGAGAAGCACAAGATGGGAAAGAATAACGTAAATTAAAGATTGCAATGTACATAGTGTTTAGTACATATTGAGTGAGAAAATAAGATCCCGACCTCCCGAGTCACCTCCCCCCGGCGGCTCCAGAGGATCCCTCCTTCCCCAACCCTAACAGCTCCACCTCTCCTCCCTCTCCTGGCCGCCGTTGCCGCCGGCGCTGGCGGTGATGGCGGCGCCTATCCGTCCGGTGCGGCGGTGGGCAGGGGAGGTGGTTTTCTCAGCCGCTGTTCAGGGGAGTTGGTGGGCGGCAGCGGAGGGCCATTGGTGGCGCGGCTGGGCGTGGCCGGGGCCTGAGCGCCTCCACCGGATCGGCGACAAGGAAGGGGTGGTGCGCTGCCGGCGCCCTCCGCGCAGTGGTGCTCTGCGCCGCCTCGCCGTCGGGCCGTGCTGGACTGCCCTCTCCATGTCTTCCGATCTGGTTGGTAGTTGACCGACAGCGAGGGGGCTGATCGTCTTGCGAATAATGGTGGTGGTCCTCGGATTCCTCTCCCGCCAAGTGAAGATCGGTCGGAAGCTTCTTCCCACCGGGTTGGCTGGATTGTCGTGTTCCGGAAGACCCTGCCGGCGAAATTCATTGTGCGATCAATGCCTGAAGATTGCTGGATTAGGTGTTTTCGGTCGTGCGCACCCATGTTTTTTATTTGACCGTTTGGTTCAGCTACTCTGTTGTTTATCATGGAGCTCGTTTTCTTTCCATGGTGCTGGCGGAGAAGGTCATGAAAGCTGAGATCGGTGGAAGAACAATGGTGATCGGATCTTGGTGGTGAGGTGGAATTGGCTTGGTGCTTCGTGACTTCAAATAGCGACTTGTATGTGGGGGCTGCATAGGAGAAGTTCAGAGTTCTATCTTTTAGGGTGAAAATCCAAGGTCTGGTCTTAATTGGTTGTGCCTGGCAATGTTCTTATTGAAGGCATTATTTTGAGAGTGAGGACTTTCTTCAGGGTGAAAAACCTAAAATCTATGATCGGGCGACGACAGCGTTTGTGCGCTGTTTCCTTCTTGGAGGCGTCACTTATGGAGAAACTGATCCAGTGTTGATGTTTCAAGTTTTCAATCTCCGAAGCGGGACTTTTATTTTTTGTAATTCTTCTCTCTTTTTTTGGTTGTGTGCATCCTTTATGCCATTAGGGCATGATGTTGTTGCAGAGGCTAGGTGTAATTGGTATCTCCGCGATATTAATATATGCTCTTTATAAAAAAAAAACAAACAGAAATACTTACCATTTGAGGCAGCAATTCTTGTGATTACGGGTGGTTAATTTATCACTGATGGTCTCCCAGGAAATGTTATCCCGTAGCTGATACAGAAAATAAGTAAACCAACTTCATTAGATTCAATCATGATTCATGTCAATATGAACAGCTACGACCATGGAAGCTGGAACGGAGTAAGTTCAGACCATGAAAGCTAGACTGAAATATCAACAATAGCGGTAAAATTACAAACCTTCCGATTATCAGGATTTTTGCTTTGATGAGCTTTCATACGCAAATCAAGGTTCCCCAAATCAAATAACTTTTGGTACTCATCCTGTGCCCAAGACCCGGCAAAGAAGGCACACAGAATGGAAGAAGTTAGCAAGGTCTTAATTTTATCACATAATTTTTTTTTTCGAGAAAACGCAAAGGACTCTTTGCGTTTCATTTCATTGAAAAGATCGAAGTTTACAAGCCTCCTAGGAGGTGTTACAGGGGTTTATTACAGCTAGGAATTTAGTGCACATCCCAGGTCGTTGGCAGCACGTCTCTCGGTCCCTTAGCACCAGCTGTAGCCCAGGCTGTTGCTTCGTCTTTGATGGTAGCACATAGGTTGCGGATGGAGGGCTGCTGTCCGTCAAAAACGCAGCTGTTGCGGTGTTTCCAAATCATCCAGGGCACCATCAGGGTTATGGTTGCAAGTCCTTTGCGCATTGGTTTGGGGGTGTGTTGCCTTGCCACGATCCACCATTCGTTTAGGGATGTATCGTCCTGCGGTAATGGTACTAACATACTGGGTATGATGTAAAAAAACATCACATGACGATCCTGCATTCACAGGGTAGGGCAAATCTTCTCTTTCTTAATAGATGGCCCCATTTTGCTGGCCTCATAGTGAGCCACGTCACCTGATTAACAGTTTTCACCTTTCCCACTTGGTTTCCAGCCGTGACCGTGCGGTCACTTCATTGCCGCACGAAGCCTGGACGGCAAGCCCGCTTGACTCGCTCGCCCTTCCTCCCGTGAAAGAAATTCTCGCCCATTCATCTTCGCTGGTGCTCTCCACCGTCGCCGTGACATCACTGACATGCTCTCCTCGATACCAAATGCTCCCGAAACTGCTGCATCATGCATTCATGCTCAGCATTCAACGTCTCAACATAAATGTTCCACGAAATAATTGCAGGGCTACACCCTTCCATCTGCTCCCAGGCCCCTGTCTCCTCCACTACGGATCACTCAACAAATGCAGATGAAACTGATTGGTTTTATTTCTCCATACAAGGTAACCGATGGACTTGCTCTCGCGTACTTTAAGAACCGGAGGTACTCCATTCCCGTTGTCCCCAGCGCAGTTGGTGTCTCAGCGCCTGCCAGATGAATTTGATGTTGGCAAGTTATGAATTTGCTGCCCCCGGCTCTCCACACCATCGCCTCCCGATTAGCCCGCATCCCCATTCTCTCTGTTCTCACACATCTCATTGCCCAAATCATATGCTCCTTATGATATGTGCCTCTGTTGTTCACATCTATACCTACAACTGATGGTCATGGAGTAGTTCTGATCTAAGATAGGTCTACAACGATTTTGCAATCTGTATCCCTCACCCTTCTCATGTTTCTTTTCAGCAGTTTTTGTTTCTATATGTAGACAATGTGTTTGATGAAAATCAAAGTAGAATGCAGGTGAAAATAAATTGGGGTAACTTTGCTTGCAGTCCATGAGGTAAATACTTTTTAGACAGACATTCACTCAAGTCATGTAGTTGTTTCATGCGCCCATACTTTCTGAAGTCATACATGATGTGTGGAATGTCAGCCTTATGGGAATATACAGTTAAACAATGATACACTATTTGACAGGTTTTCTTAAAGCTTTCCACAATTCCACTGTTTAATCTTTCTCGATAATCTTAAAAGTTATACTTATTGCAGGGAGGAAGGCTTGGGTCTAATTAGGCATGAAGAAACAGGACATGAGGAAGAGTAATGTATTTCTAAGTGCTTGCAACTGCAACTTCTGTTTCTACTAGACCTATTCAAGCTTGAATAAAATAGACCAGACGGCTGAAAGTACAGATGACTACCTTCCAAATTAAATCATGCCGCGGTGCCGCCTTAACATTTCCACATGCCCTGCCTGATACACCTTCCTTGCTTTACAGATCCTAGCTGCTCGCACTTCTCTAGCCTGATGATTTGTTTGTTAGTCCCTCTTTTTTACATGGACTCTTTCTTTCTTCCTACCAATTTAATTAGTTCATGTAGCAAACTAAAAAAATTGGCATTGAGTCTGCCGAAATTTATCTCAGATATACCTTTGCAGGTTTTCATAAGAACTGCTATTTTCAGGTTGGTGAGTTCCTTTCCTCAGTTTTGGGCAATTTTCTATATGTGATTGTCTTACTTATGTTTCCTGCAATGTTTCATCTAGCAGTCTCCATTCCAAGAATTGGTATACTATTCCCCGAGAAAATAATCATTGTTCTGTATGGACCAGAGTGGACGTTGGCTAGCATCCAGTGGATGCCGTTTTCAGCTTTTCTCAAATATCTTCGTAATTTTGTGGTCAGTCACCTTAATAATATTTTGATATCCATAGGGTGTCGGCAAACATGTTCTTACAATTCCAAAAATATATTTAAATCAAATTTAATTGGTCAAATTTTGTTGATTGATTCACGTTCATTGTTATGCTTGAATTTTCACTGTTAGTAGTCCCCGTATTTTCAAAGAGAAAGAAAGTAAAGCTGTGGTCCAACAGCGAGATCTCTAAATCTTTCATTGTCTTTATCTTCTAACATATTCAGATACACTATGTTAAAGCAATATCAGATCATTGGTATTACAAGGGCTAGGAGGTTGATATCTAATACCTACACGAGACCAACCCCACTACCAATTGAGTAGTTACTGTCTTTTTGTCATATTATGGACTTGTCAATTTCGAACGCTTAGTTGGCATTATTTCCATTTTACACCGAAACTTTTAACATCAACTAACTGAATCCGCAGCAACGCGCGGGGTGTCATCTAGTTGTTTGCACAGCGAAGCTCCATTAAACACAATTTGTGATCAGTACTTATCTCGTGAACAAACTTTCCATCTACTCTAACTGATATTGAACAACTTAAAACTGGAAAAATAATCATCTAGAAACACAGTTTGTGATCGTAAAGCTGTATTAGCCCCCAAGTTTTTTTTTTTGACAAAGTATTAGCCCCCAACTTAAAGATGGTGTTGTTTCAACTATTTTTCAGAAATTTCCATATTAGCATTAACCAAATATGTGAGGTTTGTTGCTGTTGCACATTCCATACCTGCACCAAATATTAACTAGTACTACTAGCAGGTCCACAAAAGTAAGATAATAAACACACATATTTGTCTTCACACATATTACAACATAGTTGTCCTAGCATTCACATAAACCATGTACCTGATAAAGTAGATCAGTTGTAATGACCACGGCGACGCTTGCGCTCATTGCTGTCCCAACTAGAGATGATTGGCCCCTCAGGGGATGCAGTCCTGGTTCACTATAGTCACAATGCGGGTGAGTTCATAGGTGACATAACCATCAATGGAAGCATACTCCAGGTTCATATCGGATAGAGGCTTCCATTGCCAGAAATTATGGCCTTCGAGTTTGTCGTAGTCGTGCACAAACTTCTCCTTCATGCCAGCGTACTTGGGTGAATGAGCTTAGAAGTCATAGTAGCCATCCCAGCCCTGTTTCCATAACCTGGCATTTTCAACATGTCCTGGAGGTCCAGTTGCTTGACACTTGTAAAGCAACTTGTGGTCAGTCCTTATGTCCACTCCTACGAATTTTGACATCCTTATTCCTCAGGAATTCCCTTAGGGGGTATAGAGAGTCCTCGCACCTACGTTGCAAAAATTACAATAAGATTGTTTACAATATTGTGCACTAAGAATTAGCAATATGGAACTCATAAGTTCATGAAAAAGCAAGCCTGGCTAGCAACATTTAAAGATCAAGAGCTGGAGCATGAGTTAGTTCGAAGTGTAACATTTTAATAGTGGCACAACACAAAAAAAGTTAAGACACCACGCAGGGACATTCTATACTGCCACAGATGCAGACATAAAATGTACATATTATGCAGAGATAAAATCTACATATTATGGCCACGCAGGAACACTCTGTACTGCTAGAGATGCAGAGATAAAATCAGTAACAATATTAAATTAGTGACTATGAGCAGATAATTGCACATATGGTCAGAATCCTTAACAGATTTCGTACCAAATCGGCTCCAAATAGATTGATTGAATCTGTAGTACAAAATAAGCTCCAAATAGAACCAAATCAGAAAAAGATGGAAGACCAAAAAAAAGTCGAATCTCCATAATACATACCTGATCAAGTGGAAGACGAGAACGTGGTCCCTCAATGCTATCTGCATGACCACAATTTTTTCTGCACGAAGTCGTACTCCAGGTCGAGGCCAACAAACCGGTACCTCTCGTCATTGAGCCACTCCAGGTACATGTCGAGGATGCGTTCGACGGTGTTGATCTCGTTCGTGTACACAGCTTGGATCGAAGTGTCGCCATGCGCAAGGAACTGGTGAACCTCTGTGGTCTGCTTGCCGTCGTCCTTCTCTCGGAGGACCGGCTCGAAGTTCTCCATGGATGATTGTGCCCCTCCCATGGTGTCAGCAATGGCAAAGAGAAGGAAGACGAGAAGGCAACCGACGCTCTCAAGCCTCCTGACAAAGTGGAACTACCAAGCGAACTAAGTGGGGATGAGGAAAGGGGGGTTTTTACACGTGTGCCACTGAAGACGAGAAGGCAACTCATTTTTTTTTCCAGGTTTATTTTTTCCTTGCGCATTGAAACCAGTAGTGCTGACTCCTATCTATCCTACATTAATCCAGGGGTGTAAATACCGGCCCAACCGTGCAATTCATTATTTGTTTTTCGATTCATTACATGTTTAAGTAAAGTAGTAATTAACGATCCCATATTAAAGGGTCAGACACATTAGTTGTGACACAGTAATGTGTATTAAATAATAGCACCACTAGATGAGGTTGTATTTATGTACTACCATTACAAAATCCAGAATGGAATAGTGCAAATAAATTGATGAACACATTCGTATAAGTGCACACATTAAATAACTGAAATCAAATTTTGAAACGATAATTTTGTAGCACAAGATCACACCTCAATGTCTTACAACCGATAACCCATCTTGCAACGGTGCACAAATAAAAGACTTGAACGTAAATATAAAATTATTCTGGAGAAATAAAATTTCCCTAAAACTACTCAACTTCAATATCTGGAATATGGGAAGCAAACAAATAGGTGCCATGATCGCCAAGGTAGCAAGGGTGGGGCATGCCATTGAGAGGCATGGAATACTTCTTTACTAACATTTCTTGAAGTTAACACACCATTGGTCTGATAGCCATTACACAAAGTAGTTCAACCCATTGACAAAACACAAACTACAACTCTACACTTCACAGAACATCGAGCTATTTAGGGTGTGTTTGGGGCAGCTCCACTCTACCTTCGTCTCCTCGTCGGGCCACGGGTCCCCAGGAAAACGAAAATGGCTTCTTTGATCATAAGTACAAAACCCCCATGCAGCGGCACTCCATTTTTCATACCCATCCCCAGTGTCGATGCATGACCACCCTTCACCCCCTGGAGCGCTTGGTGCTGGTTAATTCTTTTCCCTTGCTGCTGCTTGATGCAGAAGCCTTTGTGCCACTCGTTGAACTGGGTTGCACTGCTGTTGGTGTTGCTTGCGGAGGTAGCAGTTGGCGCTGTCCATAGCTGCAGAGATACAGTTCATACGCCAAAAAACCATCTCTAGCTGCATACTCAAGATTAATTTCATCGAGGGGCTTCTTCTCCCAAAACTTGTGTTGGTCAGATGTGATTTCTTTCTTCATTCCTTTGTAGGTCTTGCCGATGAGGCCGGCTGCCATATCAGCCATCCCAGTCCTGTCGCGTTCAAGTTTGAACAAGTCCTGCAGACCAATGCGGTATTGACTTGGTATCTCAATATTCTAACTTTGCGTCATTGTTTTTTTGTCATTTCTTATATCGACGCTAGCAAAGTGTACACCACTGCGTAGGAAATCCATGAGTTTCGGACACCACTGCTCGCTACTGTTCCACCAAAAAAATTGAAAAGAGAAAATGTTAAATATTGTTGTGAAAAAAAAGATACTGAAAGTAAGTTGTGAAATGCACTGAAATTATGTGATGATATTTCATTTCCATGTGACAATTAACATTTTTTGTCTGAACTTGAATAGAAGTACCTATCATTGTTCATATCAGTACCTTCAAATGGATTTGGAAGTTCAGATTGTAACCATAAAGATCAATGAGTAGTACTATGTTCGTGGGGGTGATTTAGCATTACTAAAAGCACATAAATATATAACAACTAACTAACCACATCAACAAGATTGACAAATAGCAGAAATGAACTAGCATGAAGCATCAGATGTAGATGAGAGAAGTTGTGTAAAACCTGGTTTTACCACTGATTTGAACACAAAATTATGGAAGTTGTACTATCATACATAACAACATATTTTCATATTTCAATTTTGTAGGCCCAACTGTAAAAATCGAATCTACATACCTTGACCATTGGTAGACCAATACATGAATCTTCATCGCGAGTTGGACGACGGCGATCTGACAGTCATCTTCGTCTTCCGGGTCGCACTACTCGAAGTCGAGGCTCATGAACTTGTGGTCATCCCTGCTCAGCCACTGGTCATACATGTCTACAATCTTGGTTGCTTCATAGTTGTCGTCGGTGTAAACGACCTCAATCGCGGTCGTACCATGTGCGACAATCTTGCGGATTTGAGTGCTGTAGTTGGTAACCTTCCCTTCCTGCTCCATGGCGTGGCGTACGAGGAAGACGAAGAGGGCAGTGGAGGAACAAAGGAGAAAGGATGGGGAGGGGAGGGAAGACGGCTGGGTGGAAGACGAGAAGGCAACCGGCGCTCTCGAGCTGATTCCTGATAAAGAGGAACTACCAATCGAACTAAGTGGGGATGAGAAAAGGGGGTTTTCGCATGTGTGTCAGAGTGTCTGATCAGGAAGACAAGAAGGCAACTCGGTTTTTTTTCAGGTTTCGTTTTTTTTTCAGGTTTCGTTTTATTTTGCGGCCAATATTCTGCCAAAAAAATTAAGAAAATATTTTTGGAAAGTAATATATTGCTGAACACATTCGTATACGTGCACACATTAAATAAGTGAAATCAAACTTTGAAACGATAATTTTGTAGCACAAGATCACACTCAATGTCTTACAACCGATAAACCATCTTGCAATGGTGCACAAATAAAAGTCTTCAACGCAAATAGGAAATTATTCAGGAGAAATAAAATTTCCCTAAAAGTACTCAACTTCAATATCTGGAATATGGGAATATGGGAAACAAATAGATAGGTGCCATGATCGCCAAGGTAGATCATCATGAGCAGCTTGTGTTCAATTTTCATCTTAGCTTCATTCGCCATGAACTTGTCCCATCTGTTGATGCAGACACGTCCATCATTTTCATCAGAAGAAGTGATGTACATCGATTCGACAAGTTCATGGAGAATGAAGCTAAGATGGAAATTGGACACAAGCTGCTCATGATGCTCTACCTTGGCAATCATGGCACCTATTTGTTTGTTTCCCATATTCCAAATATTGAAGTTGAGTAGTTTTAGGGAAATTTTATTTCTCCTGAATAATTTTCTATTTGCGTTGAAGACTTCTATTTGTGCACCATTGCAAGATGGTTTATCGGTTGTAAGACATTGAGGTGTGATCTTGTGCAACAAAATTATCGTTTCAAAGTTTGATTTCACTTATTTAATATGTGCACGTATACGAATGTGTTTATCAATATATTACGTTGCAAAAATATTTTCTTAATTTTTTTGGCAGAATATCGGCCGCAAAATAAACCTGAAAAAAAAAACCAAACCTGGAAAAAAAACAAGTTGCCTTCTCGTCTTCCTGATCAAGCCCCTTTTCTCATCCCCACTTAGTTCGCTTGGTAGTTCCTATTTATCAGGAGGCAGTTCTCGAGAGCGCCGATTGCCTTCTCGTCTTCCTCCCACCCAGTCGTCTTCCCTCCCCTCCCCTCCTTTCTCCTCTGTCTCCACTGCCCTCTTCGTCTTCCTCGTACGCCACGCCATGGAGCAGGAATGGGAGGTTACCAACTACATCACTCAAATCCGCAAGATTGTCACACATGCTACGAACGAGATTGAAGACGTCTACACCGACAACTATGAAAAAACCAAGATTGTAGACATGTATGAGCAGTGGCTGAGCAAGGATGACCACAAGTTCATGGGCCTTAACTTCGAGTACTGCGATCCGGAAGACGAAGATGACTATCGGATCGCCGTCGTCCAACTCGCGATGAAGAATCATGTATTGGTCTACCAATGGTCAAGGTATGTAGATTTGATTTTTACAGTCGGGCTTACAAATTGAAATATCAAAATCTGTTGTTATGTATGATAGTACAACTTCCATAATTTTGTGTTTAAATCAGTGGTAAAACCAGGTTTTACACAACTTCTCTCATCTACATCTGATGCTTCATGCTAGTTCATTTTTGCTATTTGTCAATCTTGTTGATGTGGTTAGTTAGTTGTTATATATTTATGTGCTTTTAGTAATGCTAAATCACCCTCACGAACATAGTACTACTCATTGATCTTTATGGTTACAATCTTTCCAAATCTTTTCTGATATGAATGATAGAAAAGTTCAGACAAAAATTGACACATAGAAATGAAATATCATCACATAATTTCAGTGCATTTCACATACTTTCAATCTACAACAACATTTTCTCTTTAACAGTAGCGATTGGTGTCCGAAACTCATGGATTTCCTACAGAAATGAAGAAATGAGCAATGACGCAAGAATAGATGGGAGAAGAAACCTGGGATGAGAGACAATGAAGAGTACACAGCTTGGGATGGTTTTCTTGAGTATGAACTGTATCTTTTGGCGTATGAACTATCTCTGCAGCTGCATGCAAGCAAGCACCAACAGCAGTGCAACCCAGTTCAACGAGTGGCACAAAGGCTTCTGCAATCGAGCAGCAGCAAGGGAAAAAAATTGACCAGCAGCAAGCGCTCCAGGGGGTGAAGGGTGGTCATACATCAACACCGGGGATGGGCATGAAAAATTGAGTGCCGCTGGGTGGGGGTTTTGTACTTATGATCAAAGAAGCCATTTTCATTTTCCTGGGACCCGTGGGCCGAGTGGCCCGACGAGGAGAAGAAGACGAAGATAGATTGGAGTGGAGCTGCCCCAAACACACCCTAAATAGCTCGATGTTCTGTGAAGTGTAGAGTTGTAATTTGTGTTTTGTCAATGGGTTCAACTACTTTGTGTAATGGCTATCATACCAATGGTGTGTTAACTTTCAGAAATGTTAGTAAAAAAGTATTCCATGCCGAACCAGTGGCATGCCCCACCCTTGCTACCTTGGCGATCATGGAACCTATCTGTTTGTTTCCCATATTCCAGATATTGAAGTTGAGTAGTTTTAGAGAAATTTTATTTCTCCTGAATAATTTCATATTTACGTTGAAGACTTTTATTTGTGCACCATTGCAAGACATTGAGGTGTGATCTTGTGCTACAAAATTATCGTTTCAAATTTTGATTTCAGTTATTTAATGTGTGCACTTATACGAATGTGTTCATCAATTTATTTGCACTATTCCATTCTGGATTTTATAATGGTAGTACATAAATACGGCCTCATTTAGTGGTGCTATTATTTTTTACACATTACTGTGTCAAAAACACCTGATGGTGTACAACTAATGTGTCTTACCCTTTAATATGGGAGTTCGTTAATTACTACTTTACTTAAACATGTAATAAATCGAAAAACAAATAATGAAATGCACGGTTGGGCCGGTATTTACACCCTGGGATTAATGCAGGATAGATAGGAGTCAGCACTACTGGTTTCAATGCGCAAGAAAAAAAATAAACCTAGAAAAGAAATGAGTTGCCTTCTCCTCTTCACTGACACACGTGTAAACCCCCCCCCCCCCCCCCCTTTCTTCATCCCCACTTAGTTCGCTTGGTAGTTCCGCTTTGTCAGGAGGCAGTTCTCGAGAGCGTCAGTTGCCTTCTCGTCTTCCTCCTCTCTCTCTGCCATTGCTGACACCATGGGAGGGGCAGCATCATCCATGGAGAACTTCGAGCCGGTCCTCCGAGAGAAGGACGACGGCAAGCAAACCACGGAGGTTCACCAGTTTCTTGCGCATGGCGTCACTTCGATCCAAGCTGTGTACACGAACGAGATCAGCACCGTCGAACGCATCCTCGACATGTACCTGGAGTGGCTCAAGGACAAGAGGTACCGGTTTGTCGGCCTCGACCTGGAGTACGACTTCGTGCAGAAAGAATTGCGGTCATGCATATAGCATTGAGGGAGCACGTTCTCGCCTTCCACTTGATCAGGTATGTATTATGGAGATTCGACTTTTTTTGGTCTTCCATCTCTTGCTGATTTGGTTCTACTTCTATAGAATAAGCCGATTTCGTACTATATTTGTACAGATTCAGTCTATTTGGTACTACTTCTACATATTTAGCTGATTTGGTACGAAATCTGTTAAGGATTCTGACCATATCTGCAATTGACCTGCTCACAGTCACTAATTTAATATTGTTACTGATTTTTATCTCTACATCTCTAGCTACAGAGTGTCCTTGCGTGGCCATAATATGGCCATAATATGTAGATTTTATCTCTGCATAATATGTACATTTTATGTTTGTGGCAGTATAGAATGTCCATGTGTGGTCTCTTAACTTTTTTGTGTTGTGCCAGGTACTACTAAAATGTTACACTTCGAACTAACTCATGCTCCAGCTCTTGATCTTTAAATGTTGCTAGCCAGGCTTTCTTTTTCATGAACTTATGAGTTCCATATTCCTAATTCTTAGTGCACAATATTGTAAACAATCTTATTGTAATTTTTGCAATGTAGGTGCGAGGACTCTCTATACCCCCTAAGGGAATTCCTGAGGAATAAGGATGTCACAATTGTAGGTGTGGACATAAAGACTGACCACAAGTTGCTTTACAAGCAATGGCTGTACATTCCACCTGTCAAGCACCTGGACCTCCAGGACATGTTGAAAAATACCAGGCTATGGAAACAGGGCTGGGATGGCTACTATGGCTTCCAAGCTCATTCACCCCAAGTACGCTGGCATGAAGGAGAAGTGTGTGCACGACTACGACAAACTCGAAGGCCATAATTTCTGGGAATGGAAACCTCTATCCGATATGAACTTGGAGTATGCTTCCATTGATGGTTATGTCACATGAACTCACCTGCATTGTGACTATAGTGAACCAGGGACTGCATCCCCTGAGGCCAATCATCCCTAGTTGGGACAACAATGAGCGCAAGCGTCGCCGTGGTCATTACAACTGATCTACCTTATCAGGTACATGGTTGCTGTGAATGCTAGGACAACTATGTAATAGTTCAGTGAGCGTGAAGACAAATATGTGTGTTTATTATCTTACTTTTGTGGACCTGGTAGTACTATGTGAGAAGAACAAATTAGTGTTGGTATGTATGTGAGGTTTGTGGGCTCAACTACTGCCATGATTATACTTCAATACAACCAATACGCCCAAACCCAGAGAATAAAAAATGACTATGCAAGAAAACAAACATCTGCATGTTAAAACCAAACATGTGCTGAAATATTGAAGTTTCAATAAATAAGTTAAAATATGGTAGAATTTAGACACCTTTTTTCAAGTTCTCAGATTTTATTCTTCTCCAAGTATCTTTTACATGGATAGGACACTTCCCAAGTTGATGTGCCAATGTCTTCCACTCCGTGCCATTTTTCCGACAAACCTGCATCGTAATGAAGTGATCTAATCTTAATTACGTGAAGCAACGAAGCAACAGCAGGGCACATCGAAACTTTTCTCAATAAAAAATGTCAAGAAAATATGCTACATGTAACAGAGATATATTAATCACTTCACAAGTTCCAGCACAATTTAAATCATAAGTATCCAACTCGCAATAGGGCAAACAGCAATCTCCACCACCGCCAATCTTATTCATGATCCACCATGATCTGATATGGGCTAGTGCAATTTTTGATTCGTGGGGAGTGGCAATCCTATGAGGCCATGAGCTTGCTTCTTGATGACAGGGGTACATTCTGATGGTGATGATGTGTTCTACAAATCTATACTCCCGTTAAAGATGTCAATTGGTCATGGTGGTCTATTGACCTCCTCCTGATGTTTATACCTTTTCCTTAGTGGTTATGATATAACTTAAGGATAGGGCAGCAAACATGAGTTTATTTCAAATGACACTGGACAACAAAATGATTGCTTCTTAATAGTAAAGACAATGGAGCAAATATGGCCATGCGGAAAATAAATATAAATTTTATTTCAGGAAAAGGAATTTATATTACCGCCGAATATACTCCTTCTCTTCATGTGTCCATTTACGTTCATCACTCCTAGTGACTAATGTACGTGCCCGCATGTATATGCCATTGTGAGGTCTATGGGGTAACGATCTTCCTGCAAATAATGTGCATCAATGATTAACAATGATAAGCTATCTGCTATCCAGGTCAGGAAAAGAGATGAAATGAGGATTTTTTGGAAATTCAAAGTGAAAATGGTGGGTCTCAAGAAAGACTTTTTAATACAGTTTACATGCTTAACTGACATTATTACACAAAGGCAAGCTAACGTGAGGAGAAAACATTGAAGAGCTTAGCTCGAGATATTTGTGCCTTACCTATAACATCCCAACAACGCCTGAGCTCTTTGTGTTTACGAGGAGACCGGATCATCTCTAAGCCTTTCTCTCCCAGTTGCTTCATCTAAAATAAGAAACACCGCGAAAGAGTATCAAATATGATGGGCATTACTTCAAAAAAATGATGGGCATGGTATTTACAATCATGAGCGAATTTATTAGCTGTAAATAAAAAAATGTAAAGTTGACACATAAAACACAAGCACAAAGAAACAATATAACATTAATCGATAGAGGGAAGGCATAAAGTGAAATAGAACAGTAATAACATATGTGCCAAATTCAAATCAATTTAACTTCAAGATGAGGTTGATGTAGACTTGTAGGGTCTATTATTCATGCACTTAGTTTTTAATTTATTGATTGCAAGACTCAAACTACAATTTTGCAGCAAACATGAAGTTCAACCAAATCACACTGGGTAAATAACATGATTACTTAGAAGTAAAGACGATGGATAAAATGTGGTGATGCAGAAAATAACTACAAATTTGACTATCCATGAAATATAACCGCCATAAGGAACTTCCTGATAACTTCCCCAGCTAAGGGAAAGAATGCTTCATTTATAATACAATATATGGTATTCTTCAGTTCAGCAAAGATTACTTCAATTTGATAAAAAAAAACAATATGAAGTGCGCAGCTGGTGTGCCTTATACAAAACTATAGCATATGCAAACCATGAGTAATAAGTAACTGTAACAAGTTCTTGTTCTCATAGATATGCTGTGGTTTTTTTTAATGATAATGGTTTCATGTGTAGATTAGAGCAAATTGAAAGAACATATGTTTGCAAATTGCAGTCAATCATTTTATGTCAAAGAAAAAATCATCCATATAAATGTTAAAGTACTCTATTCTCAAAAGCTCATGTCAGGAGCATATCTTTCATTATCACACGAATGCAAAAAACCTGAAGCAAAAGATGGAACCTCTGTAAAATCCCTTATAGCTTCCATGAGGATGGCGTCTTCCTGTGGGGTAAACCGCTGTCCGTGCACAAATTTAGGTTCATCAGTGCTGACACCCTCTTCATTGTCACGACCTTCGATCCTAAACACCTCTGCAGAATCAGCGAAGCTCACCCGCTTACCCTTATTCTTTGACTGAGATGCCTTTTTTCTCTTCTTTATTCCTCCTTTGATCCCCTCACTGTCACCAACTTCGGTTCTAAACACCTCTGTGGAATCAGCCAAGATCACCCGCTTACCCTTGTTCTTTGACCGAGCTGCCTTTTCTTTCTCCTTCATTCCTTCTTGTGTCCCCTCCTTGCTCTTCTTTTTCTTTTTCTCATTTTTTCCATCTACGTCAGCTTCTTCTCTCCCAGCAGATGCATTCTCGCTAAATTTTAAACTGGATTCATTGCTTTCCTTAACCCTCTCCTTGATCTCTCCATGCTCACCTTTACTAGTATTTTTGGGTTGGCTGCTCTTTTCCAGCACAACTGTATGTTTCTTCTTTATCTTCTTATCTTCTCTTGTCACAACTTGGTCACCAGCAGAAGCCTCGCCAGCATCGCTACGCCTGTGTTTGCTCTTCCTTGACTTGCTAGATTGTTTCCCCTCAACCTCGCCTCTCTCCACCACTAAATTTTCAGCCGTGGTATCAAATGTCTGCTTCCGCCCTTTCGTCTCAGCTTCTTCCTCTTTCTTCTTCTTCCCCTCTTTCTTTTTCTTCTCGTCTCTCTTCACACTGTCTTTGCTCATATCGCCCTTGGCACGCTCCGAACAGGGCTCTGCCTCCATCAAGCCAGAAGTTTCCACCCGCTCCTTATGCTTTTCAAAATGGGTACGGGGGTTCAGAGTTCCTTTATGCAGCAGAATAATAAATGACATAAAATTTCACATCAAAGATGTTCACAGTAATCTTTCCTCTACTCCCGGAAGCGAGAATATACGTCAACAAATTCCTAATTCAATTGATCAATTCTACGAATTCTACTGATGAATCAAATAACACATTAAGGATCATCCTATGTTCTCCTTTTGGGGGAAAACCGTAAACTACGGTGCTGGCCGTCGCGCACTAGCGGTGGACGGGCGGTGCCTTCCTAAGCGCCGAGGACGAGGCAAGCGCAAGGGTGATGCTGGCGGAGATGGGACGGACGCCGGCGCGGGAAGGACGCCGGAGCGGGGCGGACGGGCGGCAGCCGGCAAGTGTGGGCGGCACGGTGTCTTGGGGGCCGCGCGGGCGGTGCGGGGGCACGACGGTGGCCGTGGATGGGAGGCGCGGTTGAGGTGAGGGCTTGAGGCAACGGCGATCGCCGTATATGGGCCCAAAGTGGGCCTCGGAATGGAGTGGGCCATTGGAGGGTAGTGGGCTCGTCTGCCGAAAAGGAAAACTATGCGACCTTGGCTAAGAAACTGAAACGAGCCGATCTCGATGCTGGAGTCGAACTTGAGTTCAAAGTAAGACTCGCTTAAATATAAACTTTTTTTCCTTTTTGAAAAGTCTATCGATACATTTATAATTCTCAAAAACAGTATAATGAGTTTAAAGTAACAAAAAATACAAAAGCTCTTTGGTCCACCTAACCACGACTACGTGTATTCAAATGGGCAAAGGCAATATCGTTGTCTTAGGCTAGTCATAGTGGAGAGTAACATAGAGTAGGTTACTGATCCATGTTACTATCTTCATAGTGAGGAGTAACAAATACTACTATGTGGTATCATGCAAACTCATACTACCTCCATCCTAAGCCTTAAGGCTTATATTTTTTTGGAAAAGTCAAAGCAAGTAAAATTTGACCAATATTTTAGAATAGTCTATCAATAAATCTGATATTTTGTAGATAGCACATGAAAATATATTTCATTATCTATCTAATAATATCAATTTTGTATTTGACATGTTAATGATATTTTATAAAACTTAGTCAAACTTAATATAGTTTGACTTTCTGAAAAAATATAGTTCTTAAGCCTTGGGATGGAGGTAGTATTTATTATATTGTAGACTCATCTTGTCTTGGGTTGTATGATGTTATGGTAACATAGCTAGCAAATATTTACTATGAGTATGAGTAGTCTTAGACTAGCCACAATGAGAGTATCATAGGTAGTATCATGCATGTCATGTAGGCAAAAATCTTATGTGGCATGTCAATTAATAAAGAGAGAGGTGGGAGTAGTATCATAGGTAAATACGATATCATAGCACGTAAAACTAGAAATTTTAGTGGCAAACACATCATTTAAACATATTTGCATTGAGATTCTACAAAACATTAAATAAGATGAAACTATGATACTATGCATTGTATGTGTCGTATTATAAATTAGTATCATATGTATGATACTAGTCTATGATACTTCCCATTGTGACTAGTCTTATAACCTCTCTACTAATATCGTGAACTAACTTGCTATCGTAGTAAATCGCTGATTTATTATCCATACATGCCTCCCATGCTGAGAGAGACATACAGTAAAAAAAAAAAATTTGAGGAACACAGTACAAACGCAGACGCTCACATACACGCGCATACACTCACCCATGTGATTTGACATGCAGGTTGAAAATGGAGGCAATTTTGCATCATCTTGAGCACGCGGGACACGGATGAATAAAAAATAACAGAATTAGCTGCGTGCACGTTAAAAGTGGATAGGTGCTCCGTCAATCAATTGTACGTACTCCGTAGGAGAATATTTACATGTCTTCTTCTCAAACCAAACTGTGTCAAATCATTGTAAATTAGTACACAAAAAAGCGTGCCTAGAGGGTAGAGGCAGACGATGAGAAAAAAGAAAGCAGAATGTCCTTGAAGCCTGTCCAAGCGCGTACCGCCGGGCGATGCCACCTCTTGCCGTTGCTCCTGCTGCATCTCGTTCCCGCCGTCCTCCTTCTGCTGCTTTCGTCCTCGGCGTCGGCGTCTGTGTCGACGGTGGTCACCCACCTGCCAGGATTCGATGGCCCTCTGCCTTTCTACCTTGAAACAGGGTGAGCACCCACAGCTAACACTTCGTCGTCGCCTCGTCGGCGGGTTCAATCCTGATGCCTGAAACGGGCGCGAGACTCAGCAAGACGGCACGCGATGCGCAGGTACGTGAGCGTGGAGGAGGACACCGGGACGGAGCTCTTCAACTACTTCGTCGAGTCGGAGCGGAGCGTCAGCACGGACCCCCTGATCCTATGGCTGACGGGCGGGCCCCGCTGCACCGTCTTCAGCGGCCTCGCCTTCGAAGTTGGTCAGTACACCGGATCAACAAATTTTCTTCTGCATATATCCATGTCACACACATCGTCTTCTTGCACTGCAGGTCCCGTGAAGTTTGTGTTGGCACCGTATAGTGGTGGTCTGCCGCAGTTGGTATATAACCCGCTCTCATGGACGAAGGTAAGAAGATCATCATCCATGATGCTTAAGATGATCGATGTTCCTCATTTTCTTCTCAGTTTTGTTGGCTTACTGACGACGACGATTATCAGATGGCAAGCATCCTCTTCTTGGATTCGCCCGTCGGCTCAGGTTTCTCCTATGCGCGTGATCCCAAAGCTTATGATGTCGGAGACTACTCCTCTTCTGTGCAAGTCCAAACATTTCTTAATAAGGTGCTGACACTTACCTTTGTTGATGTCCCAAATGGTTCGTGTTGCTCGGCTGGACAATAACTGCGCTGATTGCTTACTTGCTGCTCCATATATGTAGTGGTTCACTGATCACCCGCAGTACCTTTCAAATCCTTTCTTTTTTTTTTGCGGGGAAAAGAAATATATTAAGCCACAGGTGGGTTACAGTCGTTGGCCATCGCATCAGCGACAGTCTAGGGTACATTGCTTAACCAAAACTCGCTTCTACCCTGAACCCTACCAAACTTGGCTAATTCATGGCTTGTTGTGTTAGCTTCACGGCAAACTTTTCCGATTTCTATATCTCTCTCATGGATCAAATCACGAATGACACTGACTCTGAATGCATATGCCGAGGTGTTTGGGGTGCTCTTCTTGATCAGCTCAATTGCCTCGACACAGTCAGATTCTACTACGATCTTCGAAGTTGTCCATTGAAGAGCTAAACTCAGACCCTCCTCAATGGCCAGAAGTTCCGCTTTAGTAGCATCACTGCAATGCCGTAGCATACGGCAGGCAGCGAAGATCATGTCCCCTTGGTGATCGCGGAGCACCATCCCAGTTGCTGCGCCGTCTCTCGCGAAGGCGCCATCAGTGTTGAGCTTAGCGACACCAGGCTCTGGTCGCATCCACTTCTTCCGCACCTTCTGTCGGCCATCCCCTACATGGTCAGCTCTTTTGAAACCTAGCTCCGGCCTCACCACCATCTTCCCTTTGGTCACATCTGCATCAGGGGTTTGTTTAATTAGCATTAAGGAATTCAGATAGCTCACCAGGAAGCGCCGGGAGCCCTCAATCGACGGGCAAGGTTTATCATGGGTCAGCTCATTATGTGCATGCCATATGCGCCATAGCATCATGAGCGTGGGTGCTCGCTGCGCGGCCGGTATATTCAGAAGCAGGTGGAGAAGCCATTCAGACCCTGTCGGCTGCAGTTTTTCATCAGGCGGCAGATCCCAAACTTCCGCCATGGCACACCAGAGGCTTCGTGCATGGGGGCACTGAATGAACACATGGAAAGTATCCTCCGCTGCCCGACCACATATGGTACATGTCCCAATGGTAGCAATGCCCCTCCGCACTAGATTTGTTTGCGTAGATATCGCATTCCTGCAGATCTTCCAGGCTAGGATCCTGACTTTCGGCAGCACTGGACATTGCCAGATCACCTTCCACGCTGGTCTGGTCGCACCCCATCCGGCCTAGAGCTCGTTGCTCCTCTGTCTTGTTCCTGCATGGCCCGCCCCAGACCCATTCTGTAAGCACTTCTGACACTAAACATACCCCGTTTATCAGGATACCATGCAATGAAGTCATCCTCATTCCGCCTTGACTTTTAATTTTCAGAATATCTGCTACATCATCTTGGCTGAAATATTGCATTAACCTTTGTTCATTCCACTGGCCATCTGGCAACAGGAAGTCCGAGACCCATCTGAAGCGACAGCGACCTTGAGCCGATCTGGGATAACGGCCCGAGTCCCTGGGTATCCAAGGATCACGCCACACCCTTATGTTTGCGCCATTGCCTACCCTCCAGATTGCCCCCTTCTTCAGCAGTTGCAGACCATACTCTATGGCGTGCCATGTTGATGATCCATTCCCTGTAAAGACGGTGTCCATAATGGACCCGTTGGGGTAATATTTCGCTTTCAAGAGCTGTGCACATAACGTCTCGGGGAATTGTATTAGCCTCCATGCCTGCCGAGCCAACAATGCTTGGTTGAAAAGGCGCATGTCTCGGAAGCCGACGCCACCATAGTCCTTTGGTCTGAGCATAATGTCCCACGCCAGCCAATGAGTCTTCCTCTTCTCATTCTCCGCTCCCCACCAATATCGTCGGATCATCTTTGTCAATTCGTCACAGAGACCGAAGGGTAGTTTAAAAACACTCATCACATACACTGGAATTGCCTGTGCTATGGACTTGATCAGGACCTCTTTGGCTGCTTGGGATTTGTGGTTATCATCCCACTCCACAAGACACTTTGCTAGTTTTGCCTGCAGGCTTTCAAATTTCCCACCGTGCATCCTTCCCTCTGGCGTTGGAAGACCAAGGTACTTCTTTTCAAACAGTTCTTGAGTGACTTGCAGGGCTTCTTTGACCTCAGTACGCCGGTTCATAGGGCAGGAATCCCCAAACATCACAGAGCACTTCCCTGGATTAATGAGCTGGCCAGTACTTGATACATAAGTGTCCAACACTTCCTTTATTTTGATTGCTTGGTTCACTTCTGCCTTTCAAATCCTTTCTACCTTGGAGGAGATTCATATGCTGGCATGGTGATCCCACTTATTGCACAGTATATTTCAGCAGGTGATCATCCCTTCAGAATACTGCACATATCCTAATAGCATCACTTAATTCATTCTTAAGGAAAAATAGAGAAACTAATACCATTCCAAAAGAAGTCGAGTCACCAACTCACTCCTGAATTTACTGTTTTACCAGGAATTGAGAAAAGGCATCAGCCTCGGATTAATCTCAAGGCAGGTTATTCTCTGGGCTTCAAACAATTATTATTTGCAATGACAACACGAAGTGTGCGCGATCTTGTAACATGTTCTTTTATTGTATTGACACAACTATTTTCAGGGCTATCTAGTTGGCAACCCTAAAACAGACCCAAAGTTTGATATAAATTTTAGAATTCCAAGTGCTCATGGCTTTGGAATAATATCTGATCAAATATACGAGGTAATTATGCATTCACTAATTTGCACTGGAAAAAGTTTGTACAATTTGTAGTGTGTATCTATCGATCAAAACAATCTGTGGCATTTTTTTTCACAGGATGCAATGAAGAGCTGTAAAGGGGATTACGTAAACCCAACGAATCAAATGTGTGCTGGAGTGCTGCGTAAAATCGAAAATGTGAACTTTATGTACTTACCTATTGTTCTTCTCTGGATTTCTCTTATTGCTGCCAACATCAGCTGATGCGTATCCTTTTACCGCAGCTTATTTCTGAAATTGCAGATGCACACTTTTTGTACAAAAAATGTGTCGTCGCTGTGCCTAAACCGTTTGATGATGCTTCACGAAGAAAGTTTCTGATGGAAGAATCTATTCAGATAAATGCAGCGCCTGGCCGACCCTCTTTAGATTGTTTTGTCAGTGTTTCATCATCACTTGAGTGTCAATTCGATAGAAGATATTTTTAGAACGTGACAGTGTCACATAGCACTCTATTATCAAAGCATGAACTTATCTGTATCCCTCTTTTATAAACTGCAGACGTACGGTTACTACCTTGCATATTTCTGGATGAACGACAACTTGACTAGAAATTCTCTCGGGGTTAAGGAGGTAAACTTGCAATATGTTTTGCTATTTTTCTTTCCACAAAGTATTTGTAGTATCGTGAGGCAGCACTAGTTTCTTTGTTCCTCTAAATAGATCTAGTATGTAAAAGTTTCTTATTGCAAAGTATTCCTCCGGTCCTTTTTAATTGACTCAAATTTAGTACAAAGTTGTACTAAATCCGAGTCAATTAAAAGAGACCGGAGGGAGTAGAATAATATGAACAAAACACCACACTACTTAACCCTAAATTTCATCTTAAAAGTTTCTGGACACATGTAAAGTTGAGGTAAATTTGGAGATTGAAGTCGCGCCTCCTAGGCAGCGCGAGTTCGAACCCTGGGTTCGACTTGTGTGTCACACACTTTCTCTCTTAATAAAATGCCACAGGGGATCCTCCCCCTGTTGGTCTCATTTTTGGCCTCCCGAGATTCAAATATTTGACTATAAATAAATCTGACAATAGGGAACAACTAGTGAGTGGATAAGGTGCATCAAAGGACTTCCCAACACATTTGATATGCCAAGTAGCATACCATACCATCTCAACCTTACCACAAAAGGTTACCGTGCACTTGTATACAGGTGAAGGCAAAAGCATCAATGCAAGTTTTCTTATTCATATTGACTCAAATTGTTCTTTCGCATCCTCTAACTAGAATCCTGTGTGAGCGTAGTGGAGACCATGATCTACAGGTGCCATTGCTCGGGACACAGGCGTGGATCAGATCCTTGAACTTCCCCATCGTCGATGACTGGAGGGCATGGCATCTCGATGGCCAAGCTGCAGGGTTAAGTCATCTTTCCGGCAATTTTGAATATTTGCCACATGGATTGTGTGCTATTTCTTGTATGTATCCATCCTTTGAATGGGTCATTTCTTTTTGCACAGATTTACGATAGCATACGCAAACAACTTGACATTTGCAACCATAAAGGTGATATTGTTTGACTTTGCAGATCACGTTTCTTGTCCATGCATTGAATGGAAGAACTGTACGTGTTATCCATGATGAGCGCCTGATGGTTTGCTTGTTTGTGCAGGGTGGTGGTCATACTGCTCCAGAGTACCAGCCTGAAGAATGCTTTGCCATGGCCCAACGGTGGCTGAACAATGAACCTCTTTGACGCCTCTGCTTCGATCGCTTCAGGGTTCAGATATCCCAACAACTTTTGAAGCATCAACTAGCTAACAGTAGAGTAATGCCACTTACGGGGAATATTTACGGGATACAAACTTACGGGGTGAGGTGGATGCACAGAATTGGTTCAGATTTTTTCCTCCCCTTATTTTCAGGATCTTAAACCACCCACCACGTTAGCCCGTAGATAACAGCCCGTAAGATGTTTCCGTAGGTGTAGGATTATCGCTAACAGTATCATGATCCAACAAGCGCAAGACATGTCTTCTTAGGCTGAATGACATCATCATAAGGGGGTACCATGACACATTCATATGTATGCGTGTTCGAGAAAAAATGCAGAGCCAATGTACCGCACTACAATATATTCTACCAGGCAACAACATTTATTTGAAAATGCTGGAAATGGGTCTTTTTACAGTACATCAAATGGATTTGGACAGTTTATTTTGGCAGTTCTAACGGCCGAGATGCGAAATGCTCGACCAAATTTCGCATAGTATAATTTCAGCATGATAGGATATTGCAGGAATTACACATAGCCACACTCCCGGCTGCAACGCTAAGCAAACGGGTCAAATTCTTCTCCGCGGGATCCCGTCCTTATCTCTTTGCTCCAGGCGATAAGGCAGGAGACCGGGAAAGTTCTTGTTCCTCGCTCCGCCGCCGGCCAGACCGCTGGTCTCTCCCCTCTCCGGCTGCTTCGGCGGCGGGAGGGTGGGAAGACCGCGGCTCTGTGCTGCCGGCGTGTGTATAGTAGGATAGTTTCGTGCGTTCAGCTGCTGCTTTGGTGGGTGATGGCGGCGGCGGTGGCGCGAATAAGTCCGTCCCGGCTCTCCCCACCCCGAGATTGGTCTTTGGATCGGTTTCGGCGAGCCGGTGGCGGGTGGTGCTCCTGGTGTGGTCGCCGGTGCGAAGACGGTGGCCAACTGAGGGAGCTTTTGTCCCCTGCCTTCTTCTTCGTCGGCGTTGAGCTCCTCCTGGCTCGACGACGGAGGTGCTGGGGGTGCGTCGGCGTGGGCTCGGAGCTGGCCGACGGGTTTCGCCGGTGCTTGTACAGGAGTCTGGTGTTCTTGCAGCTGTTCCCCAAGCTGCTGTGTGAGCGGATGCAGGTCGGAGTGTTGGTTTTTGCCAGCGTCTCTGCCCTGACCGCCGGAGAGGACCGGGGCGTCGCCCCCGCCGACGTGCTTTCAGCCTTCTTCAGATCCCGGCGGCTGCGCCGGGTGGCTACTGCGGCGACTTCTTCGAGGCTTTGTCCTCTAAAGGTTCATTCCGGCGACCTAGCTGCGGCCAGGGATGTCTTCGCCTCTCCGTCCGGCGAGGTGACGATGTCGGCGATGGTGGCGGCCGATCTTCGTCTCAGAAGAGCCCAAGGGCTGGATTGCTTTTTTGCTGTTTCTTCCAGGGTTCTTTCTGTTATTTGGGGACAGCTGTCCCAGTTTCTGGTTGGTTCTTGTAATAGCTTGTTTCCTTACTAAATATAATCAGATATCTGGTTTTAAAAAAAAAAAAAAAAAAAACCAACCTCTTCTGCAAGTGCATGGAGCTCGTCGAGAAGTCCCTTGTCAAGATGGGTGAGAACCCCCAAATCCACGAGATGTTCTCATCAGAAGCTCCACTTGGATCGCCAATGGGTACTCCAGAATTTCGTCAAACAAAGGAGAGCCCTACAAGAGCATCAATCCTCATGAGGCTGCCGCTGTCCAGGCCGGCATCCATAGTGGCGAGGGGAACCATAAGTTACAAGAACCTTCTGCTTATCGGTTCTCCACTAACCCCCGCTCGGGTATATAAAAGTGTATAAAAGCGTACCATGCAACTTGTAAATGCAATATGTTTAAGCCCAAAATACGAGAGCATTTCAACATAAATAAGTTTGCTATTTATTAGTTGGCTGTGTTTCCTTAGTATCTAGAATGTGAGTTTATGGCCTTGTATATAAAAACGGAGGGAAACCAAAAATAAAAGGTTAAGTTTACATTACAAGTTTGAACATTCTGACTATGTATAACTCGATCGTACAACATACATCCAAAACTGCTCTCTACTCATCTTTTCATACATTAAAATTATATAGTTCCCTGCTAATCGCTGTTTGACATAATCCATAGAAAGAGGTATACAGATTTTCTACAATTAGCCTAGATCAGTTTTACCGCAACCAAGGTCGAGCTTCTAGTGTATCAAGCAGTTTGCCGACTCCTAAAATTAATTATCCCGAGCTTCTTTTGGAAGTACTTCACGCCTCCATAACCGTGAAGGGAATCTCCACGCTGAGAATAATAAAATTATCAGCTATGGCTATCTAAAACAATATAACTGGTGAAGCATTTGCAGAAAAACTAAAAGTTTCAAGGAAAATGTGCAGTTAGAGACATACCTCTAGAGCTTCTTGAGAAAAATTTCAACACCTCATCAATCAAAATTACCTAATAATTATATAAAATTAATTCATCAAATAGTGATGAAGGAAAAGCTAAAATAAATGTCAAGTTCTTAACTAACTAGCCACTGCTTTAAAAACTTAAGTAGATGCGGAATTCCTGTGTGCCATTTTCTTATATGTCAAGACTAGATTCACCAGATATTTGAATAACATGGCAAGTCAAGGTTGAAAAAACTACTAACCGGAAATGACAGATAAAGAACAACTTTCCATTCGGCCCAAGATAATGGAGATACCTGCACAAGTAAACCACCATTTACTAAGACTTCCTGGGGAATACTATAAGCTTACTATAAAGAGCAAATGACCATATGACTAACTGCGTAGTGCGGGTACACAACTGCACAAAAGTGAAGATGGGCGACTTACTGAGAAAAGAGCTGACAGGGGTTCCATATACAAGACTGATATGTGAAGAAGCATTGTCAGAATGATTGACCCAACAAGCCATAGGTTACTCCATGGGTGAATGACACTGTTGAAAGAGAAGTGCAGAAAATCATTTCAGGTTATGTGCTAATTTACATATTCAACATGTGTCCTACATTAAGGATACAGGCCAAAGGGCAGGATAGTGCCACTGGGCCAGAATTAGTAAACAAATATTTTGCAGGTGCCACAAGCTTTTCGCACTACAAACTGTAAAATATCTCAGCCATTAACTGGTTACTGGTGGTTACCAGCCTTACTGCCGGGTGCCAACTAAGGGGCCACCATTTATTTGAAATGTATTGACATCCATCTATATTTCCTCATATATTAATTTCATGCATGCTTCACTTCGTCCATCCAACTTTATAAGGCAGATTTAACTTTGACCATCAATTAACCAATAATGTATGAGGCATGGGACATACAAATTACACCATTGGAAACTTCCAAACGTGAATTTGATACTCCCTCCGTCCCAACAAAAGCTGCTCAACTTCTTCTAGATATGGATGTATCTATAACTAAAACGTGTCTATATACCTCCGTATCTAGACAAAGTTGAGCAGCTTTTTTAGGGATGGAGGGAGTAGTACATTTGTTGTGATTTTTGTGGCACATAACCCACATTTCATTGGTCAAATTGATGTTCCCACTCAAAATATGTGGGCGCCTTATAAACTGGGACAGAGAGAGCAATATCTAGTTCATCATCACCATTTTCACTGCTTCTCTACAAACGTAATTATGGGGTCCAAACAAAAGCAAGTAATGTAGCAGGTTTTGTCTCCATAGTCAATACATCAATAGATTATGTAATAAGCCATAATGTGACAAGCAAGCTTTCTAGATGGGTTTTGAATGGTTTGTAGGAGAGAAAAAAAAAATGACGTTTAAGAGTATGTAGTAAGCCACAATATAAGGTACACAGGCCACCTAAAATGGAGATTCTCAAATGTAACCTAAGGGAAGAAATAAAATACATGAATTTCTTTTTTACGTTTCAAAATTCACAGAAATCTATTGGTGTGGTGCCTAAGCAAAGAAATAGCAAAACTATATTTCCTTTTTATGTTTCAAATTTAACAGAAATCTATTATAATGGTGTGGCTATTACCTGGGAAATTGAATTGCTAAACAGGTTAAGCAGATATCTAGGAATAGGATTACCTTCGACAACTTACTAGAATAATTATAATTGCTGACTCGCAAGTCAATCAAAGAGAAACAGACACAAAAAGAACAACTTACTAGAATAATTATAATTGCCTCGCAAGTCAATCAAAGAGAAACAGACACAAAAAGAACTAAAATCACTAATGAAAGCTAATTGTTGCCAGCACATTACAACTAGTAGATGGCAGTATGGCTATTGGGTGCTATGTAGAAAAACCTTAGGTTCAAAATAGTGATAGAGATGGGATGAAGGATCTTACAGGAGAGATTGATTTTCACTTAGGTTATTCAAGGCATTGAACATCTCAACTACAACAAGAACAGTCATTGAAACAGTTGATGGATGACGATCCTCAAAGATGCTGCATGGATAGGAAGTTTGCCTGGTTGAACATGAATCAAAATTGACCTGCGATAGGAAAAGAAAGATATTCAAAAGTTACAGAATCAGTAACGTTTGAATAAGAGACACGATAAGGAACTGCAAACAAGAACAAAGAAGGGATGATAGACAATAAGATATATTGTCAAGCAGGCATGAAGAGGGAGAGGAAGCATATAGTATTAATGATTTAACGTTTAGTAAATTGAGATATGCTAATATGCAAGTGAACTACCATTCTGTGGTGGTAAATATCTCGATAACCACAGTGAGATTCAGAGGCAATGTACCATCCTGGAGTCGGATCAAAGTTTGTTCTCTTTAAAATTTTGATCAGTCGATAAACCAGGAGGAACAAACCAAATTCAAAGTACATGCATGACTTTAAAATAAAAGCTACCAAGGAGAAAACCCATTCCTAACAGGCACTGGCTGTGAGCAGTGAGCGGTGAGCCAGAACATTTTTATATGGAATATAAGCGATTTTATTTAATACATGGGTATATCCAAACAACCATATGAATTGGAAATTTGAAACTTCATTATCTGCCCATCCATCGGCCCACCAAAGGGTATATCTTTGTATAAGCTAATTTGAGCATGTTGCCAAGATATGATCGTGGTCAATCCTGAACCATCAACCAGTTGTTTCATAATGCACATCAGTTCATAATGTTTTCCATTTGACAAGGAAATAATAAGGTTTCTTGGCAAGACTCACTCAAACATGTGGGATCAATATCTCCTGGAAAATGCAACCCAATGATATAGGCAAGCAGTGCCGCTGCCAACAGCAGAGACATATGATAATATAGATGAATATATTTTTAAGTATAAACCTATGCGGTTTATTGTAACCCTTGTCATGTGCAGGTATTACAGAGCTTTGAGACTCTCCAATAAGGACCAAAAAGTAACAGAGCAAAAACTGAAAGAATTTCAGATCCCCAACTTACCAACTCAGAGTATGGCAACCTAGGACCATTTTCAGAATAAACAAACCACCAAACGAACCCCGCAATAGTAGCAAGACCAACGTAAGCTGCATAAACAAAACTATTATAAGAAAAAAAAATGGAAGCAAGTGTAACAATATTTTTCAAAAGCAGAGCTAACAATAAGTAGATACTACATAGAGGTAGCAAGTGCATACCACCAATGACCAAATAGCGGAAAAAGAGCCATCCACTAACTACAGCTTCGTTCACCTACAATTCAAATATGCAGCAGAAGAGCGCATTTCAATTAATCAGTCTACAAAAGATGAATCATAGCTACCACCTGAACTGGTCCACCTAGTCCTTTGTGGTTTCCTTTTAATTACTTTTTGACCAATACCTAGAACTTAAAACCACACAGTAATTAAAAGGAAACAAGTCAACAGTTCTCATGGACGCAACAAGGAACCCAATGTACACATGACATAGAGCATAATGTGCATGCAAAAGGAACAGAAAGCGATTTGATGAACTGCAACATCCAGCACTTAGCAATATCCCTGTGCCAAAAGATTTTTACTAGTGAAAAGTGAGGTTTCCATAAGTCCATTATATTGTGGACTTTCTCTATGTCACAGTTGATAGAAGATTCAGAATTTCCATCTTCAGAAAAGCTACATGGTCATAGATGAATTACTCACTATACCAACACAGTCAACTGATAAACAACTTTTAACTGAAGTCAGCATAATCATTAAAGTAATGACGGGGATAAACTAAAATGTACACAGTTCATACAAATAATTTGAACAACAATGTACCAACATGAATATTGAGAAAGCACTAATCACGTTAATGAATAAGATGGAAAGTTCCCTTTCATCGGATACATTACAATTTTTAGTTACCTTACGGGGCTTAACTGTCATGATGTTGCCATCAGGCTTGTTAAAACCAATTGCAGTTGCAGGCAACCCGTCAGTAACAAGGTTTACCCAGAGTAGCTGGACCTACAAAGTGGTGAGTAGAGAGGTAAACAGATTTTCCATCCGATTAAAAATCAGCAAGCTCCACAAATATGAATGTGATGGATGTTAAGAAAAATTATGTTAGCAAGTACAGTAGTACACAGGGGAGAAAATTTAATGGCAAGGTAAACATTATACATATGACTCTATTAGTTGCCACATTAATTCAAAACAAAGAATATGATTGAATACTAGTTACTTTTTTTTTTTTTTTTTTTGACCTTGGAACACATTCATTCCATTAAACTTGAACGGTAGAGTCACCGTACAAAGCCCTGCCTACCTCGGCAGGGACCTGATCCATCCAAACCTGATGGTCATTTGACACTCCAGCCATCCCCAAAGCAGCTAGGGAATGGGCTGGTTTATTACAAGTGCGAGGCACATAAGCTACATGAAAATCAATAAATTCAGTTCGAAGGAGAAACTTCGCATCACGGAAAAGGGCCCCTAGCTGCGCCAAGTCATACTCCGACGATGTAAGAGCAGCTAGGGAATACTAGTTACTAATTCAACTAAAGATGATAGATTGTAAACATAAGTTGATGTACCTCATCTCAAGAAGCATAGAGCCTAAGGAGTTTTGACTTACAGGTACAAGTGTGTCAGGCATCCCAAGCACTGCAGCCACAAAAATACAAACTACCTCCCCAATATTTGATGATATCATGTACCGAATAAACTGCTTGGTGTTGTTATAAATGGCCCTCCCCTCTGCAACAGCCTATGAATAAACAATAATCAAAAGTTTAAGTACACAAAGAGCATAATAAGATCCAATGGTTATGTATTATTTGTATGTCAATCATGAGAACTTAATCTTACTGCAACAATTGTAGCAAAGTTGTCATCAGCCAATACCATGTCTGAAGCACTCTGAAATAAAAAGGTAAACATATGTTTAGAAAATCCAAAACGACGGTAACAGCAACTTAAAAAAATGAATAAATGAAATGGCTGAAGATATCGTTAAAAGGAAAAAAGGCTCAAGATATTTGCTAAAAAAAGCTCAAGATAATGATCACTAATGTTCCTCTTTACTTCAAGAAAAGCAATACCTTTGCAACAGCAGTTCCTGAACCCATTGCTATTCCTATATCTGCCTTCTTCAGAGCAGGTGCATCATTGACGCCATCACCAGTCATTGCAACCTTGCATGTGAAATGAACATGGCTATTTTGTAAACTGGATTATTGCATGAAGAGGGGGAAGCAAAGCATAAATTGCCATAACCAATTACATGGCAATTGAATAAATTTCATTTATCATAAAGCTACTGAAGCCCAGTGGAGACTTTATCAACAGGTAGAATTTGTGCATAAATTTAGAAGCTTACCACTTCATTCTGTGATTGCAAGGCTTCAATGAGGATCTTTTTATGAGAAGGTTCCACTCTGCATCATCCAGTAAAACCTCTCAGATACAAAAAGGAAGTCAAGAGTACAAAACTGGAAGAGCGGTGATTAAGCCATACATCTGTTGATGGTACAATCATTTTAGGAACTTTTTGTCTGATTTATCACAAAGCCCCATGTAGTCACTTGACACATAGGTACGTTGGCATATATTATGTTCCACGCCACTAGGTTGCCATAATTACTATTTCAAATTGTGATTGTCAATGCCATATTATTCTTCTGAGCTATATAAGAAGTAACAATGCACACGATACTAGAACAAATCTAGTAGGAAACACACTAAAAAACTCCTATCTCAGTCACTGGATGAACTTATGACCATTTATAGCAGCACTAGCTGTGTGAATCACTAGAGCTACTTCATCAGCAATGAACTGGGTGACCTGGACAATTAATAAGAACATTTTCCATCCAGTAGAATAATGCTCTAGCATTTTGCATTATACACTTTATGTCCATGGAGCTGATTACAAGAGAAACTTGGATGTCATTACCCATTCGGCAAGGGGGTAGCTAAGTCCTAAATTTTGCTCAAATCACCTGGAGATTTTGAAGGGGGTAATAGCTAAGTCCCCTTCTATCTTTTCAATGAAATGAAACACAAAGGCTTTTTGTGTTTTCTTGAAGAAAAAAATCACCTGGAGAACAGAACCATCCTTCGCAATGCATTCGCCCTTTCCAAAGGAGGAAGCCCTTCAAATTCTGATGCTGTATATGAATACCCCGTAAAATCATCTAAATGCTCAAAGGCCCCAATTTGCCTACACAGAGATTCTGCAGTGGACTATAATAGCACATATTTATTTTCTCGCCAGTAGCAAAAGATCATCTCAGAGCAATGATAAACCAGTAAGTTCACGAACCTTGTTATCCCCAGTAACAACAATAACACGAATCCCTGCAGACATACAAGACTGGATCGCACTGCGAACTTCTTCTCTTGGAGGGTCAAGCATCCCAACCTAAACCAATAGCAAATGAACATGTAGTCAATATTAATGTCTACATTATCTTAACTAACATAAATTGATGCCTTACTGCAAAAGCGAAGCACAAAATGAAAAATGTAGAAGACTACTAAAATAGTAACAGCGGAACCAGCAGGAGTGACAAAGCATACCAATCCAATAAATGTGAGATTTGCCTCATCGTCATAGGAAAGACTTTGTTGGCCTTCTGGCATTCGTTTTAAAGCTAATGCTAAGCACCGCAGGGTGTCTTTTCCTGCAAAACTGGAATATTCGGAGATTATTAGACATAATCAACTACAAAATTCAATGTAAAAAAGAAGTTACGAGTATATTTGGAAAAAATAACAAAATCATTAGTAATGATAATATTGCCAAGTTCTAACTCAGAGGCAGGGTTTGATCAAAATTATCGAGGTCAAATGGCGTCAGAAATATAATCAGTTCTATTGTTAAATCTGCCTCTATGAAGTGAATATTCAACTAATATATTCACATCCATCAAGAAACATACAACCACATGAACCTACAAATTAAATATGTGTGCATCTAGCCTTTACACTTTAAGGGGCACCTACTGAAAACATATTCTCTTGCCGTTTTGGGCTGCAGAGGATGCTAACCTTTGAAATCTAGATTCCAGCTCATTACGTATGTCCATAGTCAATGGTACAGAAGAACCATCATCATTGCACAATATATGTGTGCATCTAGCCATTACACTTTCAGGGGCACCTTTTGAAAACATAATCTCCTGTCGTTTTCGACTGCAAAGGACGCTCATCATTTTGCGATCTCTGGAAAAGTCTAGAACTGATATCTAAAGAATAAATCAGAAAAAATTTAAAACCATAAGAGCTTTCATACTATAAATCTGAAGAAATGGAATCACAAGATAAACTAAATAAGCCACAGGTAGTCAGACAATACAGCATACAGAAAATGATATTTCTCGCAGATAGGAAGTATAGTCAAAGTGTATGCAAATATTTATCCGTGTCAACTGCAGTTTAACTAAAATAGTGACTTAAAGATGAATAACTTAACACTTAACAGTTACACAAATAGGTACCTAAACAGTTGAAACCTTCCAGTATATCTCCTGATACTTTAAGAATTTTGGAAATACTTCTGTAGTTGCATAAAGTATCAGAAATGTATTTTTTTAGCAACTAAACAGTATTGCTGCCTGATACAATTAAGGATGGCAATAGTGCAAATGGCATCACAATCCACAAAATCCACAAGATAGGAATGCATGTGTCATGTGGCAAACTGTGCATGTTCAGTTCGGAATGAGAATATGCACGATGAAGGATGGAACATCTATTCATCAGACCAGCAATTTCCATACAACAGCTGACCTTACAGTACTTTGTCCAGTTATACATGGATAATGATTCTAATGCCTATGTGTGCTAGCAAAATAACTCCACAATGAAGGAAGCTCTGTTGAAATGGAGTAATGGACAGAAAAGAAGAAGAATAAATCAATGCAAGCAAGTAGAGGAATATAACCTTTCTGAACTGATTTTCCCAGTAATGATTGCAGTACGATGCACGCTCATGCTTTGTTAGCATGTTCAGAGCTGAAGGCATCGAATCAAAACCAGGAAGACCAACCTAAGCAATAAAAATTAACATGAAATTGAGATTGACATTTCCTATGAAAGCAATAAAAAATGCACTGGTAAGTCAATTCCATAGCTAATAACTGACCTTCTCCACCAGCACACGCAGAGCAACTTCAGTGGACTCCCCAATTTTCTCATAACATTTTTTATCAGGATTGTACTGTAAAGTGGACTCATTGCAAAGAGCTGAACACATGGCTATATGAAGAAGACATGGGGATTGAGGAGGAAACTCCAGCTGCAGCAGATGAGAATCCCCTCAAAAGTTAATTCCTCAAGCCAAATAATACATATCAATGTTTGCAGCAGTAACTAAGGGACATCATGGATCACTCAATAAATAACCCGAAGGGTTCCCCAGTCCCGTAGTATACTGAAGCAGCTGCTCACGCGATTAATCCATCTACAGAGGCCCTAACACTTGCCTCAATGGGTGTACAGGTGTTGCATAAATCTCAGTCTTCATTATCAAAAAATAAATCTCAGTCAAAGTTTGCATCCTAACTCAACCTTTAGAAGGCTACTGTTCATATCCTATGCACCATCATAATCTGTTGTTCTACTCTATTGCAAGACACACTGGTAAAGCTGAAGTTAGCAGATTAATGAGTACAAGACTAGTGAATAGTGATAATCTTGGTCAGATGGCATGGGCTGTACGAGTTGGTATCGTTTAGGAAATGTGTTATCACACTGCAGTCAATAAAGCATAACTTTAAGCTGTTAGACACATGAAATTACAGGGTTTAGGCTGCTGCACTATAATGATCCACAAATTAATGAAAACTGTGAAAAACATCTTTATACCTGCAATTTACTGGCATCATATATAAACCCATCAGGAGCAAATGTTGTTCCACTAATAGAATACTCGTCAGTTATGGGTCTCTGGTGCACAGACCGCACAACGCATACCTGCGATATTAAAAATACTTCTTAGTTATGGGTGAAAATAATATAATGGCCGAAGGGAGTGGACAAATGGAGGCCGAGCTACATGTAGCCCTTTATTTCCAAAAAATCGAAATCATAATTTTAAGTTTCAGAAAAATCTGAAAAAAAAAATCCTGGATGTAGCCAATGATGAAATCTACAAAAATGCAAAATCTCAATGTGAAATTCTTTGTATTTTAGGCTACACAAAAATGAAAAATGAGTGGATCTGAGTATAGTGAATAGTGCACATTTCAAATCTACGAAACTTGCCAGATTTTGTCATTTTTCTGTATCCTAGAATACAAAGAATTTCACATTGAGATTTTGCATGTTCGTAGCATACATCATTTGGCTACATCTAGGATTTTTTCAGATTTTTTTGAAACTGTAAAATATAATTTTGGATTTTTTTTAATAAAAAGCTGAATGTAGCTCGGCCTCCATTTACAGTTTTTACCGAGTTTAACAGACTTTGACCTTCAATGTATATAGCATTTTAGCCAAATACTACTGCCATTTTATGCCATAATAAAGGAAAATAAAATGAAAAATGCCACCTAAATGATATTTGATGTTGTAAACTGGAATATTCACCTTAGACACAGACATCATGTTTGTTGTAAGAGTACCAGTTTTGTCACTGCAAATGACTGTGGTGCATCCTAGTGTCTCCACAGAGGGTAAAGACCTGACAATTGCATTCAAGCGAGCCATTCTCTTGGTACCAAGAGCTAAGCACCTATAAGCAAAAAAAGATCAATGATATGTTACATTCACTTCAGGAAGGAACAACGCAAACCAATGAACTTGAGCATAAAATGAACAAAAAACTTAAACATTAAGACGGAGGATAGGATTGGTAATGCATAGCATATGTTCTGATGTTTTTAACCGGAGTCATGGCTGACAAGGCTGCACACAACCGATTCTCCCCCTCTCCTCGAAAAGTCAGTCAGGTAGAATTGACTAATTTTGTAGAAAGCAGTAGAAATTGTTCACAGCATATACAAGGAAACAAAATTTGTTAAGTAGCTAATAGAGACAAAGGGATCTCGTTATATTACAATGTACAAACCTCCAAAGCTTAGCTACTTCGCACTTGTTTAAACATGATTTACAAGGTGTGCCCATAGTTGACATGTTTCCGGACTGGTCGGGTCAAGGGACAGGAATGAGGGTTGAGAATTGCCGGGTGGAAAAAATGGGATCGACGAGGACATACATCTCTCAATGGACCTGATTGATCGGCAGAACACGACCCAGAAATTTTGGGACGATAGCAAAACCATACGACTGGAGTAGATGGGTCACATCTAGTTATAGCCCACAACAATCTGAGACCCAGTCGGTGTCTGCCCAAACAATGAACCTGTACGTCAACTTGATTTTCCGGCCAGGTCTCCCCAGACATGCCACCGGGCCTGGATGCTTGCCGTCGGCTACCTAAGACGCACAAGCTCTCGAGAAAGTCATCAGCGCGTCGCCTCCGACCTCCGGCTGCTATGCGGCCATCGGCTGCCTACAGAAGCTGGCGCAGCAGAGACCATTTGGCAGGTTTAGCGAACCTGGTGACTTGGATCACGTTATGGCCAACGACCCGTATCATCCCGGACCTCGGCCCCAACCCTTGATCAGGGTGGATGATCCTTGGTCAGGGGATGCAGCATCATTCCATGTTTCCGGCTACTATGGGCGTGCCCTACACTCCTTCAAACTTCCGAACTATCACACTTCCCATTTTAAGATGACTCCATATCCTGCTTTACTAATAACTGACTGAGAAACATCATATCATAGCAAAAAATCATTAATCTGGAAATAATAATTATACCTTGCATTAACTGCTTGAATTTAGATAGTACTTTATATTGATAGTTTAACTGGATCCCATAACAAGATTTACTTGGGACTACTGGAAACCTATAAATTGTATGTATGGAAACTCACGTTGTTACTACAGCTGGGAGACCTTCTGGAATGGCTGCGACAGCAAGGGCAACAGCAACCTATCAAAAGAAAGTGTAAGTGTAGAGCATGTATATTTTCCGGAAATTAAAGTTGGGCACGATACTTAACAATGGTTAAAGGCAAGCAGTATAACTAGTCACCAAGGTGGAAGTACCAAACTCAACTAATCCCTCCAATTGTAAGTACAGCTCATTCTAGCTTCAGGTACATGAAAGTACCGAGTAATACAGCCCTTCACTATTCCATTTTTTCTCTCAGTATGTGGTACACCTTCATTTAACGGTGATAACGTGAACATTTACTATGCCATGGTATAACTACGACACAAAGGAATGAGTAAATAAGCTTCAGGTTATAGAACAATCTATATTTAATGGGAAGTTCATAGGTCATAGGTCTAAAAGCAGTTGGAAGTAGTAGAAACAGAAATGCCTAAATGAAGGTAGACTATTGACAGGTCTGTACTAAAGCATGTAGGTAGATGGACTTAATGGACACGATTAAACATAATTATACGAACAAGGATCATATTTAAGATTTTAAGACAGTCAACTTGACATGAAATGAAACCAAATTTGCTAGCATCAACCATATCTAAGCAATCCAGTTACAAGGCATAGAGCCATAGACCATACCAGGCAAGATCATGAAATGGCCTGCACATATGAATAAACAATGCCATTCTACACGTGTATGTAAGTTGTAGATCACAACAACAAACTAAGGCTAATTTGTGTGGATGTAGCTTCCATGAAAGATGAGGTTTCTCAATAATAATCAAGTCAGAAGACCACCACTACTAGGTCATGCAGATGCAGTCTAGAAAAGAGAACCAACTATACCAAATTCTGCACTTTGTCTTAACACTCAACGACCAAATTTCTGCTGATTGTTTTACAGAAATATTTGTCAACTTTCACGATGTAAAAAGGAGATAATATATAACGGACTGCTGGTCAACCTAAAATGAACGAATGCTAGGAAATATACATTCAAACAGAACAGGAACAGTGATATACCTTAAAATAATGAATGGCACCCCTAAGAAAACCACCATGAGAAGGATCACGGAAATGGCCAATATTTACAACCCAAACAAGAATACAGATCCCTGCTATCACCTGAAAAGAAAAAACATAATCTGATGAAGCCTCAAAGAAGTATCCTGAAACAACAACGGTGATTCACGGCCACTCACAACTTATATGCCATTCATCATTTGTGCGATTGCAATAATTTTCGCATTGTTACATGTAATATATTCATAAGATAAACTAATATCACTTGTGTTCAAAGCTTTGTACTGATTAACTTCCAATCTGTGTTGGCGTTTGTTTTAAACTCCTCTCTACGACTTTCCGCTAGTCAGTGTAAAAATAGAAAAGCCACATACTCCCTCCATCCCAAAATGCAAGGGGCCTAAGGATTAGTCAAAAGTCAACGTTTTAAAACTTTGACTAAGTTTATACACAATAATATGAACATTTACAATACTGAATCAATATCAATAGATTCATTCTTAATGTGTTCATCCGATATTGTGGATGTAAATATTTTTTCCTAAATATTTGGTCAAAATTAGTAAGATTTGACTTTTGACTAATCCTTAGATGCCTTACATTTTGGGACAGGGGGAGTAAATAAGTAGGAGCAAACTAAAATATTACTGCCTCCTTGCCATAATATAGTGCATGAGTTGTTTTAAAAGTCAAACCTCATCAACTTTGATCCAAGTTTAGTGAGAAAAATATCTATATCTACAACACCAAAAAAAAAAAAAATTGGTCAAAGACCCCGGTGGAGCTCTTATATATCAACATGTGGCAGGTACATATTACAGAAAGACCCCTTGGCATCTCTTGCCCTAAGAACCTAAGATTTGAAGAGGTCCTCCACTTTACAAACAGCGCCCTAAAAGATAAGAAACAAAAGCAATCGAGGACATCTGTGCCTCTGCCACCCAACGCCGGTGAACTCAAGGCGTTTCCGCCGAGCTCTGAGAGCAGGAAGCTCGATAGCTCCACTCCGGCGACCAGATCAGACCCCTGGCAACCGCTGAAGGGTCGGGGTCGAACCACTTGACCTTCCAACGGCGTCGAGCTCCAGCAGTTGATCAGCAGGGCCTCAGCCATGGAGGTTGAGGAAGACGGGCCACCATCTTGGCCAAGGATCACGGTGACGAACCTGGTCACCGCGTGTTGCGCGCGAGGAAGAACAGCTCCAGGACTCCATTCAGCAGATCCGACAACTGCGGCTTCGTCTGGAAGTCCCTCCCAATCTCCACCACCACGGTGCCCAGAGAGATGGGGAACCAAGACAAAATCGCCCAGATCTGGTGAACAGCAGGAGAGCTTTATTGAGGAGGTTGACGAAGTCCTGCCGCCGCCCGTCTCCGGCTCCGACCACCAGAGCACCACCGCCTGCAGCAGAGAGCAGCTCGAGCTCCACCACCGCCACCTCCCTACGGGCATAACGCCAATATCCACAAGGGTAAAGCAGAAACAAGACAAGATCTACACCTAAACTAGTCCTAGCTACTCCGGCGCTTCACCTCAACCAACTCCGACCGGCTAATCCGGCGGAGCGGCCTTGGATCGGCCCGGAAAGGGAGGGGGGAAGACCGGGGAACTGTAGCTGGGTTAGAGGAGGAGAGGGGGAGAATGACCTAAATTGCCGAACCCTCTACAACACCAAATGGATACCAAATGAAAATATACACCATGATGAATATAATGGTATTGATTTGGCATTCTAGATGTTGATGATTTTTTCTACATACTTGCTCAAACTTTACATCGTTTGAATTTTAAAAATTCTTATATGCACTACATTTTGGCAAGGAGGGAGTACAATGTTATTGTTATATTACCAGAAAAAAATGGATATAGCAAGGCCCTTGAACAAAAGGAACCCAATTCAGTTTTTGTTAGTTTTCATTGAGAAGCCTTCAATCCAATAAATGTTTCCATCAATTCGCTTCAGTCATAATATTTCAGGCAATATTTTCCCTTGATTTTGGAAAGAAAACTACTCATATGTATTGAAAAACCCATGGTCAGATACCTTCGCCAAAAAGGTACCAAATTCATCCAGTTTTTTCTTCAGTGGAGTCGCTTCCTGAAAGTGAGTGGGAATGTTGTCAATGCTTAGAATCATCACTATACATAAAGCAGCAGGGTAATGTCACCATTAACCAAAGTTCTAAGAAGAAAAATAATACTAACGCAGCAAAAGGTCTAAAGTGACTACATATAATTTGAATGAGAAACATAATTGGTCCATTTTATCATAAAATATGCATAAGAGGGGCAAACCGCCGATTACTTACATCCTCTGTTCTCAGCATCGCATCACGTATACTTCCCATTGCAGTACTAGAACCAACACCAATAACAACAGATCTTGCTCTACCAGCTACAACAACAGTGCCCTGGGAAGCAAAGACAGCAGACAGCATGCAAAGCTCAGAACAAGCAACTGGAGGATGGCTGCAATGAGCAGAAGTTCAAAAGAGGATGTGTTCATATAGATGTAATTTAAAATTTGATCCAGGAATTTGAGCAGTTCATAAAGATTTATATAATTACTATATGTGTTAAAATGCTCATTAATAATAAGAAAGAACAAGAGATATCTAGCACCGATTTCAATTATTTGTACACGTATGAGCAGTGTTTCCACAGTGAAATACATGGAGTGCGAACCCAACTGTCAGTGCAACCCTGCAAATATCAAGTACAGGTACAATGGACATTTTTCTGGGTAACCGCCTCACACGGGCTCCAACATTTTCAGTAACATCCAAATCTGATCCATTCATCTCTCATCTAATGGTTCGCATGGGAGTTCATATATTTTCACTTAAAGATGCATGTTTACTTGATTTGTCCCCTACATTTAACACTCAAAAGGACAAATCTATGTAATATACATGATTGTGACTACCAAGATGCAGAGTGCAACAGTTTGCTTCATATACACCTACCGAGAAAAGAATGTTTGTTTTGTCCTGGTAGACAGCATTCATTGCTGAAGTTGAATCGAGCTCTTTAGCCACTGAACAGCTTTCCCCTAGAATAATCCAAAAAATAAACAAACGATTCAGAAACCCTAAGTAGAGCTTCTGATAGATTTACAGCATGCATTTAACAGTGTTTATATTGATAGCTACATTGCCAGAACAATGCATGGATCAAAAAAGACATAAATTATCCATTCTGCATAAAACAACAGTTCCACAATGAATTGCTCATATTAAACTTCAGTTCATATTAGGACGAATAAGAAGATGGCACGGGACAACACTAAGAGTACCTGTCAGAATCGCCTGGTCAACACGCAACTGATGACTTAGCATTTCAACCATTCTCATGTCAGCCGGAACTTTGCAACCAACTTATCCATAAAAAAAAGGTATGACCAAGTTACATCAGGAACATACTCAGCATGGTACTAAATGGAAATATTCGGAGGAATTGGACAGTACCTCCCACTTCCACAATATCCCCAGGGACAAGTTCCGTTGCTGGAAGTATAGAAAAGCAACCTACCAAATTGAACATTGACAAGTGCCTCAGCCATATGAATAACCATGATCAAAAGAACATAAGGAATATTTAATAATGAGTCTTTAAAATGAAGATAAATCAGTCCAATCACAAATATCCTGATAAAACATCATTTTCACATATACAATACAAGGACCTTTACGAGATTAAAGGTGATACAAAATAGCACTTCTCAAGCAAGGAAGTATGAATTGAATATGTTGCTCTTAGCCAAAGCATTTTTGCTTGAACTCGTCGACTTCCAAACCAGTTTGATTGCAAAAAAAAAGCTAAAAACGAAGCCCAATTCCTACGTTGTCGATACATATATATGCGTGTACAAGACGTATGCGCAAACCAAATAACTGCAAGGAACTAGGGTTTGTACAAGAGTCTTATTAGCATGCTGCTACCACAATACAAGTACAGAATGCACCAAAGCCGCCGATGTTTGCAGGGGAACTTTAATCCATATTGCAGCTTATGTCTCAATGACATGTCAGCTCGTGCCTCCCATGACAGTGCCACAGCAAGTAGATTATTTTGAATTTAAATATTTCAAATGAAATGGTTATATTACATATGTTAGATTTCAAAACTAAATGAGTAGATGCAACTCAGTCACAAATTAGCAGAAGTTCAGTCGGAATACAGCAAAAATAAAATTGCACGGAAATATGCTTGCACGATTGAGATGCAACAATCAATTCGAAAAGTTAAGTACCATTGCGCAGTACCGTTGCAACATCAGCTTGATATGCTCGCAATTCCTACAGAGTTTTTTATCAACAGGTCATTATGGATGGTCATCAAAGTTGGCCATTCTGATGCCAATTGTGGTTACATAGTGTAAGATAAAGTTAAGTAACAAGATTAGCAATGCATAGAAAAATAACAATTAGGACCAAAGAGCCTGCTTCCTATTCCCTACACATGACAGGAAAAACGAATGAACTGTAACATGAGATTTGAGTAGATGGAAATCCAGATGGATCCAATCCTGAGAATCAAACAACCTATAGAGGAAGAAATCTAAGGATTTGAATCCGCCAAAAATCCTGAAATTCCTATGAATCAAATAAGACATTACTGTTGCTCTAAAATATCTGAAACAAGCTACAATGAAGACGAAAACAAGAGAACATAACCAGGATAAACATGGTGTATACACAATTATGCATCCAAGTGATTAGATAACAGTCTTTAAAGCACTTCGAGTTCCAGTTCTACTCAAGTTATATGCTCCCTCCGTTCCCTTTTAATTGACTCTAATTTACAAAGTTGTACCAAATTAGAGTCAATTAGAAGGGAACGGAGGGAGTAGATGTTTGAAGGAAAGTGGAAAACAAAAAGCATAGGGGCAGCCAAAGATTAAAGGCACTCATAATATCTCGCAACATGTGCAAAAAAGAAAAACATATCAAACAGCAGTAAAACAGATCTGCAGTACTAGGTACAACAATAGAGCCTTATTTAAAGAAAGAACCTCGAGAGCTTTTTCAGCATTTGTTTCTGTGATCACTCCAACTGCTGCATTTGCTGCTAGTATCATAAATATGACCTATACAAATAAAATCCACCCTGTTAGTTACTTCCTGCATGTGGCACTTCACACATCATTTCCACACAGCATATATCCACCAAAATCCACCGAACAGTACGACTTACAGAGGGTTCCAAAAATGCTGTTAATCCGGTTTCCCCATTCAGTCGAGCCAAAAGGAAGGATACCACAGCAGCTGCTACCAGTATTTTGACAAGTAAATCATCAAACTGCTTCAAAACTAACTTCCAGAAGGGGGTACCTGGGTCAGAAGTTTCATGTTAACAGATTGAAAGGTACACAAAAGTACAATGCAGCAGATACCCCTAAGTCCCTAACACACACTATTACGCTACTACCCTTAACATTTCTACTGCCTTAACAAGAAAGAATCGTTTTAAGATCAGAATTACCAGACGTACAGTTCAGTGATACTCTCCTTTTCATAACATAAGTCCAAAATTCCGAAATTGTTGTCCCACTAAATAAGTACATTGAGAAAATCAAGCATACAGCCATTACAGTATTTCCGATCTCTATTCATATTAAAATTCAAGCGAGTAGCATGCCAACTAATAAGGCTTGTGGTCCAATATTGGTAACTATCTCTTAGTTTACATGCATCATTTGTTCTTATCCATGGTGCACTTCGACTTATATTCAGGCAGAGTAGATGATAACAAAAAACAGCACTCGCAGGTATGGCTAGCAGGAAACAACTTATTTGAATTCCGTGTAGTTCACGGTGTGTGTTGGCTGTACAATTATGGAATAACATATCAGAGCTATGTCAAGCTTACTACATGATAAAAAATTGAATATCTTCTATAGAGAAGTTCATTGACAATTTGTCTCATATGATTAACATTTCTGATGGCAAAGAATTTAAGAAAAGGTATATACAGGTAACATGAAATATGTTGCAGCACATAAAAATAAACATTAGAAGTTAGAGCCGATAACTTACTTTCTTCATGGGGCAGCTCTGAACATGATCCATGCACGGTAACAAAGCACAGAACTCGGTTAGAGGCCACAATAATGATAAGAAGAGTCAAAATAGGTGAGCGCAATGCAAAATCGGACGAAAACATAGATATGCCTGCCCTCAAAAATTGTGGGGAGGTCTCAGTTGAAACTTTCAAGTTTTACTGAGAAAATAGTAGGTGTCTCAACATTATAGTGAGGTTCAAGTTTCATTCGGGCATTGGAAAAGCTAAAACCTGTGAGTTGTGGCACAGCAGCTATAAGGTATGGGTTCTCTATAAGTACAAAGAGCTCATAGAGCAAATTCACATTTCCTTGTTTTTGGAAGGCATATGGGCAGCACGAAGCTTCTCACCGTTTTTGCCGTAGAGCACGGCATGCTGCTCCACCTGCCGAGACAAAAGCCAGAGACCAAAATCAGTCCAACCCAGACCAAAAATCCGCAGCGCGGGACGGGTCAGAAGTCAGAAGCAGCACCTGCGAGTCGGAGAGGCCCTTGGTCCGATCCACGCCGAACGCTTCGAGCACCTGCGAGGACGAGGGGGGCGGGGCGACCAGATCCGTGAGAGGCGGCGGCAGCGAGGGGGGGGGGGGGGGGTCAAATCGTGGTGTGGGAGCAGTGCCTTACCTCCGCGACGGATTTGGCGTAGGCGTCCTCCATGGTCGGCCGGCGCCGGCCCGGGCGCGGGAGCTTGGAGGCGGAGAGGAGGGGTGATCGCGGCGGCGCGGCTGCGGCCTACGGGGAAGTGGACGGATTTCTCAGTTCGGGTTTTTAGCAACGGTGGGATTTGCGCTCATCGGTGGACAGGTGGCGGCGAGATCTCTTTGACCGCAGTTTGTGTGGTCCGGCTCGACCGCGGGGAACACATGGGACATGGGGAAGTGAAGTGCGAGACAAGTGATGCACGCTTTTGCTTTGCTTTCCATCGTCGCCAACCGGTCGTCAAGCCCTACCTCCGCTACCTCTATGCTTGAATGCTTAGAGAATCTCTGGTCGCGTCCCTCAAAAAGTATCCGGCACAAATAATTTGGGACATGTTTGGGATCGCGTCGGATAAAAAGAGACAAAAAACTGTACAAAAAAGAGGCCCTTTCCAGCCGCGTCCCTCAAACAGCGTCCGGGTGCATGCATTTTAATAGAGGGGACCACTCCATGTGGGAAAAGTAGGTGACAGAAAGTGTGGGGAAAGAGACTAGTATGTGGGGACTAGGGGCTGAATGCATGCATGTGGACGCTGTTTTTGTGTGAGTCTCTACCGGGACGCCGGACACAAAATGAGGCGCTAATTAGCTTTGGGGGACGCGACTGAATAGTTTTTTTTCCCCATTTCTTGTCCGCCGTCCCCCAAACCTCATTTGGGGGACGCGACAGGAGATGCTCTAGAGCATCTCTAGCAGATACCCCATGTCGATCTAAAAACAGTAGTTTGAGCTGATATGGACTAGACCAGACCCCGCATCGATGATCTATCCTGGAAAATGGATCCAGACCGCAGCCCAAACCCGCGAAATGCCCCCATATATGGCGGTCGGTGAGGTGGATGGGGCCAAACCCCATCTGCTCCTCCGCCTCTCTGCCTCTCGACGACAAATCGAGCTCCCGCCAGCGAGCAATCGGCACGCGCATGCGTAGATCCAGCCTCCCCTCCTCCCGCCGGCGAGTATGGTGTCGGGGTGCGGGGCGACCAGGTTGGCCACGGCTGAAGCGGAACCGAGCGCGGCGGCAGCTCGAGCCAGGGCGGCGAAGACGGGTGCGCCGGCGAGAAGACGGAGGCGGACAAGGTACGCTCCTACTTGGCAGTGACGGCGAGTGACAAGGCCGTCGACGCGCCGCCGCCACGGCACAGGGCTCCGGTGAGCATCCCGGAGCCAATTTTTGGTACTAGGTTGCCGTGGCGGCGATATTTAGCTCGAATTGTAGCTAATTCGAGTTGCTTTTTTGTTGAATGTAGCCGAATTTAGCCTATATGTATGCATGAACTGTTGAAATGCAATGCAATTCTACCTTGTGTGTCAACTTTTTAAAAATATTGTTTACCGTATCTGCTCTGTGATACGTCTCAAACGTATCTATAATTTCTTATGTTCCATGCTACTTTTATTACAATACTTGAATGTTTTATACATACTTTACAGCATTATTATACATTTTCCGGCACTAACCTATTAACAAGATGCCGAAGCGTTTTTTTTGTTTTTGGTTTCAGAAATCTTAGTAAGGAAATATTCTCGGAATTAGACGAAATCAACGCCCAGGGTCCTATTTTTGCACGAAGCTTCCGAAGACCGAAGAGGAGACGAAGTGGGGCCACGAGGTGGGACACACCAGGGCGGCGCGGCCCAAGCCGCCGCGCCGGCCGTGTGTGGCCCCTCGTGACGCCCTGACCTACCCTTCCGCCTACTTAAAGCATCCGTCGCGAAACCCCATGTACCGAGAGCCACGATACGGAAAACCTTCCGGAGACGCGCCGTCGCGAATCCCATCTCGGGGATTCGGAGATCGCCTCGGCACGGGGGAGAGGGAATCATCACGGGAGGGGCTCTACATCATCATGCCCGCCTCCGGATTGATGCGTGAGTAGTTCATCCTTGGACTATGGGTCCATACCAGTAGCTAGATGGTTGTCTTCTCCGCTTGTGCTTTCATTGTTATAGATCTTGTGAGCTGCCTAACATGATCAAGATCATCTATTTGTAATGCTACATGTTGTGTTTGGCGAGATCCGATGAATAGAGAATATTATGTTAAGTTGATTATCAATCTATCATATATGTGTTGTTTATGTTCTTGCATGCTCTCCGTTGCTAGTAGAGGCTCTGGCCAAGTTGATACTTGTAACTCCAAGAGGGAGTAATTATGCTCGATAGTGGGTTCATGCCTCCATTAAATCTGGGACAGTGACAAAGTTCTAAGGTTGTGGATGTGATGTTGCTACTAGGGATAAAACATTGATGCTTTGTCTAAGGATATTTGTGTTGATTACATTACGCACCATACTTAATGCAATTATCTGTTGTTTACAACTTAATACAAAGGGTTCGGATGATAACCGAAGGTGGATTATTTAGGCATAGATGCATGCTGGATAGCGGTCTATGTACTTTGTCGTAATGCCCGATTAAATCACATAGTAATCATCGTTGATATGTCTTGAATCTTTATTTGTCAATTGCTCAATTTTTCACCCAGCATGTTAGTTATCTTATTGGAGAGACACCACTAGTGAACTGTGGACCCCGGTCCATTCTTTTACATCTGAATACATTCTACTGTTTTTACTGTTCTTTGCAAACAAACACCATCTTCCACTCTATACGCTTAATCCTTTGTTTTCACAAGCCGGTGAGATTGACAACCTCCTTTACGTTGGGGCAAAGTACTTTGATTGTGTTGTGCGGGTTCCACGTTGGCGGTTTCCGGTGTTGCACCATTCCTCCACCAACAACCTTCACGTGCTTCTTGGCTCGGTTCGATAACCTTGGTGAGGAAAACTTCTGCCGCATCACACCTTCCTCTTGGGTTCCCAACGTTCGACTTTTACAAGACTTTTAGGTCTTGGAGATCAAGACACACTAGAGTCTTGGGTACTTTGTCCTCTTTACACACTACTTTGTTTGCTGCGCAAAACACAAAAAAATTACAAGTTTTCTTTTTTACTTTGTTTTTGTCTTGCTTTATTTTATCTAAAAAACAAAAACACAAAAATTAGTTACTAGTTTTACTTGTCTTATATTTTACTTGTCTTTAGTTTACTTTACTACTGTTATAATGGGTACTCCTGAAAATACTAAGTTGTGTGATTTCACTAGCACAAATAATAATGATTTTATATGTACTCCTATTGCTCCACCTGCTACTACTGCAGAATTCTATGAAATTAAACCTGCTTTATTGAATCTTGTTATGAGAGAGCAATTTTCTGGTGTTAGTACTGATGATGCTGCTGCCCATTGATGCGCGTAGATGTACACGTCCGTTGGGAACCCCAAGAGGAAGGTATGATGCGCACAGTGGCAAGTTTTCCCTCAGAAAGAAACCAATGTTTATCGAACCAGGAGGAGCCAAGAAGCACGTTGATACGTCCAAAACGTATCTACTTTCCCGAACACTTTTGCTATTGTTTTGCCTCTAATTTGTGTATTTTGGATACAACTAACACGGACTAACGCTGTTTTCAGCAGAACTGGTGTCTCGTTTTTGTGCAGAAATCCAACTTTCGGGAAAATCCTCGGAATTCTTGCAGAAGGCCCTATTTTACCAAAATATTGACGGAGCCAGAAGGGCAAAGGAGGTGGAGGCCCGAGGGCCCCACACCACATGGCGGCGCGACCGGGGGGCCGCGCGGCCATGTGGCCTCGGGCCGGCCTCCGGCGCCCCCTTCGGACTACTTATTGGTTTCGACACAACGCACGGAGAAGTCGAAGTCGCCGAAACCCTCCGAGCCGCCACATCGCGAAACTCCGTCGCGGGAGCCAGAAGTCTCCGTTCGGCACTCGGAGACGGGGAATGGAGGAGATCTTCACGCCATCACCGCCACGCCTCTCCATCAACCAACAATGTTTCCCCCATCCATGTGTGAGTAATTCCCCCGCTGTAGGCTGAAGGGGATGGTAGGGATTGGATGAGATTGGTCATGTAATAGTCATAAGATTGTTAGGGCATAGTGCCTAGTATCCGTAGATGTCACTTTTATGATATTGTTGCAACTTGTTATGCTTAATGCTTGTCACTAGGGCCGAGTGCCATGATCTCAGATCTGAACATGTTATTGATTCATGAAGATATTCGTTGTTTATGATCTTACCTATAAGTTGTATACACATGTCGCTGTCCGGAACCAATGGCCCCGAAGTGACAAGAATCGGGACAACCGGAGGGGATGGTAGTGATGTGAGGATCACATGTGTTCACGGAGTGTTAATGCTTTGCTCCGGTACTCTATTAAAAGGAGTACCTTAATATCCAGTAGTTTCCCTAGAGGCCCGGCTGGGCTGGTAGGACAGAAGATGTTGTGCAAGTTTCTCATTGCGAGCACGTACGACTAAATATGGAACACATGCCTATTGATTGATTAGTACTTGGATACCGTTTTATTATTATCTGCAAATGCCCATGCTTTGATTGTTACATGAGTTTCTCTCATCCATGCAACGCCCGTTAAATCCGTCCTGTGCCTACAGTATTTTAATCCTGCTGTTTACTATAATCACTACTGCTGTCTTTATTTCACCGCTGGTTATTTCGCTATTTCTACGCCATAAATGACTACTGATAAACTCTTGCGAGCAAGTCTGTTTCCAGTGCAGCTGAATTGACAACTCACTGTTAAGGCTTACAAGTATTCTTTGTCTCCCTTGTGTCGAATCAATAAATTGGGTAATACTTCCCTCGAAGACTGTTGCGATCCCCTATACTTGTGGGTCATCAAGACTATTTTCTGGCGCCGTTGCCGGGGAGCATAGCTTTATTTAGAAGTTCACTTGGATTGATATTGTTCGCTGCAAATTCTCCATTATGGGTAAACCTCGCGATACTAAGATCGCCATATTACCATCCACTACAAGAAAAGGTACAACTCTGAGTACCTCTGCTGCTCTTGATTCACCCTCTGTGATTGATAAACTTGTTTCACCGCCACATGCTTCGCGTGCTGGTACTTCTGCTGAATCTGAAAATTCTCATAATATTGATAATGTTTCTGTTGTGCTTGATGATAGTGGTTCATTGGGATCTTTTCTAGATGCTACAATTGCTAAGTCTAGACAAATTGAAAATACTGAAACTCCTAATGAAAATGTTGCTACACCTGTTAATTCACCTGAGTCTGTTGAATATTCTAGTGATGATCTTGATGAAGATTATGTAGAGCTTGATAATGATTTTATTGAAAAATGCAAGGCTACTACTGATGCAAGAAAAATTAAAAAGTTGCTTGCAGAACATGCTGTTAGATATAAACCATCTCCTGATCCTAAATTTGCCACATCTCCTATAAACATTAGGGATAAAGATTATGATTTTTCTCTTGATCTATCTCATATAGCTATTGTTGAGAAAACACCCTTTTGTGGTACTGAAAAAGAAAGTGCTGTTGAACACTTGACTGAGTTATCTACTCTTAGTGGCGTGTTTTCTGATGATGTCAAGATGCGTACTTATTTTGTCGCTAAAATTTTTCCTTTCTCATTAAAGGATGATGCTAAAACTTGGTATAATAATTTTCCTCCTGGTTCTATTAAAAGTCCAACTGACTTGCGTGATGTTTTCTTTCGAAAATACTTTCCTGCTAGTGCTCAACATGCTGCTTTGCAGAGAATTTATAATTTTGACCAGGAAGATGGAGAGAAATTGCCTGAGGCTTGGGCTAGATTTTGTTCTCTTATTAGAGCTCAGCCTGACCATGATTTGGAAAAGCATGATTTACTTGATATATTTTATAGTGGACTAACTATTGAGTCTAGGGCATACCTAGATAGTTGTGCTGGTTGTGTTTTCAGGAAAAGAACTCCAGACGACGCTGAAGAACTATTGGCTAAAATAGGCCGGAATCATGATGATTGGTCTACACCTGAACCAACCCCGACACCGATAGTGAAGAAGAGGGGTATGATTAAATTGAATGATGAAGATATGAGGGAAGCCAAGAAGTCTCTTAAAGAGAAGGGTATTAAACCTGAAGATGTGAAGAATTTACCTCCTATAGAAGATATATGTGAGACGATTTCCCCTTCATCCATGATTGAGGTACACTCGCTTCAACACTTTACTAGAGAAGATATTCCGTATTCAAAATCTCCTGCTCAATGCTTAGATGAATTTGATAATTATATTGTTAAGCAAGAAAACTTTAATATGAGAGTAGAGAATCATTTAATGGAAAATTCTCGAGCTATTAGTGAATTGCATGGTATTGTGGAGAGAACCTCCAATGATGTTAAGATACTTGTTAAACATTTTCAAATGGTTCAAACTCAAATTGATCAACTTACTAAAGTGCAAAATGACTTGTTGGGAAATAATTCTAAAGAAAAACATGCTTATGAAGTAACAACTAGAGGTGGTGTTTCTACCCAGGATCCTCTATATCCTGAAGGGCATCCCAAAAGAGTTGAACAAGATTCTCAATTAATTAAAACTAGTGCTCCATCTAAGAAAAAGAAAAAGAAACATAAGAATGTTGTAGAATCCTCTGAACCTGTTAATGATCCTAATAGTATTTCTATGATGCTGAAACTGAAAGTGGTAATGAACATGAGGAAGATAATGATAAGAATGATACTCCGATAAAGAAGAAGTTGAAAAAGAACCTGAAAAGCATGCTAAAAATAAAAAGTACACTAAAGAAGATTTTATTACTGAGAAACATGGTAATGAAAGAGAACCTTGGGTTCAAAAGCAAATGCCTTTTCCTGCTAAGAAATTAAAATCAAAGGAGGAGGAACACTATAATAAATTTTGTGATTGGATGAAACCTTTATTTTTGCAAATTCCTTTGACTGATGCTATTAAATTGCCTCCTTATTCAAAGTATATGAAAGATATTGTTACTAACAAAAGGAAAGTCCCCAATGAGGAAATTTCCACTATGCTTGCTAATTACTCCTTCAATGGTAAGATTCCAAAGAAGCTTGGAGACCCAGGTATACCGACTATTCCTTGTTCCATCAAGAATAATTATGTTAGAACTGCTCTATGTGATTTGGGAGCAGGTGTTAGTGTAATGCCTTTTTCTCTTAATAAGAGACTTGATTTAGATAAATTGATACCAACTGATATATCTTTGCAAATGGCTGATAAATCTACTGCTATTCCTGTTGGTTTATGTGAAAATGTTCCTGTTCAAGTTACTCAACATTGCTTGATATTAACTGATTTTGTTGTGTTGGAAATGCCTGAAGATGATAATATGTCCATTATTCTTGGAAGACCCTTTCTTAATACTGCAGGGGCTGTTATTGATTGCAATAAAGGCATGGTTACTTTCAATGTTGATAATAAGGAACACACTGTCTATTTTCCCAAGAGGATTGATAAAGTATGTGGAGTCAATACAATTTTTAATGTGAAAACTATCAAAGTGGGATCCATTGATTGTCCTATATATGAGCCTAAAGAAGAATATCAAACTCTTGTGATTGGATCCATATCAATTCAATATAAGGTAACATGATTGATTTGAGGTTTATTTCTTCTTATGTCATATAAAATTTATTTGGTAGCAAGACTTGATCAACCTTGTTAACAAGTATATTTTATTGCATAAAAGAGCTAAACAACACTTCTTTCTTTCTTTCTCCTTCCACCTATTTTATTTGCTGTAGCACTTTTGTTTTGCAATATGCTTTAGTCATTTAAGATTTTAGAAATCATTTTCCTGCGCAGTAATCATTAATTTAATACCCAGAAATGTGCATTTTTCAAAGTTCTCTAAAAATTACAAAAATTACACCGTTGGTCCTATTTTTCGACGAGGCACCTGGGAGCACCAGAGGATGACCTGTGGGGCACCAGGGGGTGCCACACCATAGGGCGGCGCGGCCAGCAAGGGGGCCGCGCCACCATGTGGTGTGGGCCACCCCTTGCCCCACTTCATCATCTCTTCCTCCCAGCACCTTCTCTCTCCCGAAAAAGCTCGTACCAAGTTCCTCTCACTCGTGTTTCTGCTCAAGAACTCGCGATTTTTCGATCTCCTTGCTCAGCCCAGATTTCTGAAATTTGGCACATTTACTCCTTGGTATGTGACTCCTTTGATTGTCCAATTAGAATTTCATTTGGTTGAGTATATCTTGAATATTTTGCTGCTGTAGATAACATGTTTAGTGAGCTTGCATGCTTGTTCTAAGTGGAAGAAATTAGTTTTGATGCATGTTTAGTACTCTAGCAAGTTCCTATAGTAGTTCCCTTCAATTACACACCTTGAAATCAAATTTTATAATGATTGTTGAAAATTTCAGAAGGGGAAGATGAAGAAATTCAAGTTTGGAGAGTTGTTCAAGAAAGCAACAACCAGCACCGGTAGGCCCTCAAGGGCGTCTACTCAAATTAGGCGATCCTACAATGAGGATGTCATCGCGCCTAGCTTCGCGCCCGAGGAGGACCATGGGGCTCCTAATGCTTCATCCTTCCCCTGTTATGAGTTTCTGACCAATGCAGGGATATTGGATGACTTCTTCACCCTTGTCAACAGGGCAGGCCTAGCCACCTACGTGGGAGACGAGAGGGGACAATATTACAGGCTCACCAAAGTTTTCGTTGAGAGCTTCAAGTTCCACAACACGGAATATGAGCCGACAGTCGCATTCAAGATTTATGATATTCCTGTTACCATGAAATTGGAAGAATTTTGTTGTGCATTGGGTATTGCCCCTGTAGGTACAGCAAGGAGGATTGATGACAACCCCCGGGACTTGTTGGAGCTCTACCGAGGGATCACCGGGGATGATTGCCGCACCATCCAGCGAGGGAAGATAAGAAACATTCAACTCCCCGCTATTAAGTATTTCGCATATTACATTGGTACTAGCATTTTGGGTAGAGAAAATACTAGTAACATCTCTAGCTACCATCTTGCTTTCTTGAATGTTGCACTTACTGGAGAGACACCTTATCATCTTGGTTCTCTTATTGCTCGCCGCCTGTCTAGCAGGGGGCCTATTTTTGGAGGAACTATTGCACTGCGCATTTTAACACATCTAGATATTCCTCTTGATTCTAATGATGTACCATTAACCCCTAGGAAACTAGATATTGCTGCTATGAAGAGCCATCGTTTTGTTACTACTGACTCCACTATAGATAATATGGTTTATAGAATGTTGTTTGCTGATGGGAATGAGAAAGAAATCCCTCTTCCCCAGCCAGGTTTGTTCAATATTGACAGGCAATCATGGTCACTCACTAAGGAGGTGGTGGAGGAACATATGAAGATACAAGAATTCCACCAGCAACATGACTCCGAGAACGCCGAGCCCTCCTACGACTACACCGTCACGTACCCCGACGTTTCCTCCAGCACATACATGGAACCGGGTCGTTCTTCGTCATATTACGAAGACACCACTTCATGGGGACCGTGGGAATGAACTCCACTTAGGCCAAAAGCCTAAGCTTGGGGGAGGTATACCGGCATCACTCATTCTTTGCATATTATGATTGTTGGATACTTGTACATACTTGTTTAGTCTCTAGAGTGGTTTTCTAATGAGAGGGAGATGATATTTGGGGAAGTGCTGTCCAAAAACAGATTCTGTGCTGTTACCAAAAAAATTCGTACGCACAGCCAGAACGTTATTTTGAGTTGCCAATTTTTGAGCATGTTCCCCAGGTTGTTATCTAACTTTCATTAGTTGAACACTTTTTGGTCTGAGCAATGTAAGATTTTTGTTAAATTCGATTTCTGTACTGCTGTCAGGATTTGGCAGATTTCTGTCATCCTGCTTTTCTGTGTTTCTGTTAGTTTGCATTCTTTTGTTTTCGCTTTGTTTCTTTCCTAAAACACAAAAAGACCAAAAATATTTCTGTAGTTTCTCTTCACCATTTGTTTATTTGGTACCTTGCTCTTAGTTTGCTTTATTTGCTATCGTTAGTTTGCTATAAGAAAACCCAAAAAGATTTTGCTTTGTTTGCTTGTTTTCTTTCGTGCTTGTTTCTAATTCGAAAACACCAAAAATATTTGTTGTTCTTCTTTGGTTTGTAAAGTTCATCATGAGTTCAATGGTCTTCGGTGGCTGGAGCGTGGTTTTCATTTCATATTATCCAAGCTACACAAGTGAAAAGGCAATAATGACGATCTACGACAATCTGATTGTGGTGAGAGGCTGGTATGAACTCTATTTGCTTTCATTTTTGTACATATACTCATCCATATGAGCATGCTTAGTTGGTTCATGTGAGGTATATGTTATTTGAGAAAGTCTAGTAGTTCATGATCTCTCATGTTTAGTTCCAATTTATTAATATGAGTAGCATGTCATGGATGTTTGCTTGCATTGTTTTATTCATAAGTAAGTATGGCATTGTGGTATCCTCCTCTGAATAATTCATTTATATCGACTTGGCACATGCTCACGCATGCATATGACTGAACAAAAAGTCAATTAAGCCTCGATGATTTATATTGCTTCAGAGTTCTTGTATCACTTTTATGCCTCCGTTAATTTATTTTGCCGCAAGCATGATTATGACAGTTACTGCTCTCTTGATTTGTCGCTCCCTAGTCTTTTGCTAGCCTTCATTTGTACTGAGCGGGAACGCCGCTCGTGCTTCCAAACACCTGAAACCAAGTTGTTCCAAAGTGTCCACCATAAATACCTATGCATGGCATTTCAAACCATTCCAAGTAAATTCTCATGCGCTACCTTTAAAACTTTCAAAATGCTTCTCAATTTGTGTTAATGTTTCATAGCTCATGAGGAAGTATGTGGTTTTTAGCTTTCAACCTTGTCATTTACTTTTGACGGACTCTCATATGGACTAGTGGCACATCCACTTATCCAATAATTTTGCAAAAAGAGCTGGCAATGGGATTCCCAGTCCCGAATTAATTAACTTAAATAGACACTCCTCCATGGTTTGTGATTGTTGGACGGCACCCGAAGGATTCGGTTAGCCATGGCTTGTGTAAGCAAAGGTTGGGGGAGTGTCATCATCATAATAAAACTTAAATAAAAAGGCACTCCTTCATGGTATGTGATTGATGGCAGGCACCCGAGGATTCGGTTAGCCATGGTTTGTGAAAGAAAGGTTGGAAGGAGTGCCAACCAAAAATAAATAAAATGGGAGCCGCTCTTGTGAGTCCGGTTGATGAGGTAGTTAGTGTACCCATTACCATTCGTTGACAACAACAAACACCTCTCAAAATAATTTTACTCCTGCTTTACAAATGAAAAGCTCTAGCGCATGTTAATCCCTGCTTCCCTCTGCGAAGGGTCAATCTTTTACTTTTATGTTGTGTCTCCATTCTTTCTTTGAGCACTATCTTGAGAGCACGACTGTCATTCTTAGTATAATATGCTTGTCTCAAAATATGATTGATTGTGGTATAACTTTGATGCTTTTATCTTTGACAATCACTACTTCTAGTCCTTCTATGAACTCAAGAGGTGCCTCGGCATTTATGTTTTGCCGATCAAATACGGCAAGCGAGATACCACTTTATCATATTCTCTTATGAACATTGCAATCCTGCTTATATACATGATTCATGGTGCTTATTATTAATTGTTGGTACCTCTCCATGATTGACATAGCTGTTGGATGATCTTATTTGCATGTATCTCATTATGAACTGCTTAAGTATTAGCCATAGCATGAGAATATATACATCATATGAGCAAATGTGTTCGTGAAAGTTCTTTTATCGCTCAGTTGTTAACTGAATTGCTTGAGGACAAGCAATAAGCTAAGCTTGGGGGGAGTTGATACGTCCAAAACGTATCTACTTTCCCGAACACTTTTGCTATTGTTTTGCCTCTAATTTGTGTATTTTGGATACAACTAACACGGACTAACGCTGTTTTCAGCAGAACTGCTCTGGTGTCTCGTTTTTGTGCAGAAATCCAACTTTCGGGAAAATCCTCGGAATTCTTGCAGAAGGCCCTATTTTACCAAAATATTGACGGAGCCAGAAGGGCAAAGGAGGTGGAGGCCCGAGGGCCCCACACCACATGGCGGCGCGGCGGGGGCCGCGCGGTGTGGTGCGCCCCGGCCGGCCTCCGACGCCCCCTTCGGACTACTTATTGGTTTCGACCTGAAAACGCACGGAGAGAAGTCGAAGTCGCCAGAAACCCTCCAGAGAGCCGCCACATCGCGAAACTCCGTCGCGGGAGCCAGAAGTCTCCGTTCGGCACTCCGCCGGGACGGGGAATTGGAGGAGATCTTCACCGCCATCACCGCCAACGCCTCTCCATCAACCAGCAATGTTTCCCCCATCCATGTGTGAGTAATTCCCCCGCTGTAGGCTGAAGGGGATGGTAGGGATTGGATGAGATTGGTCATGTAATAGTCATAAGATTGTTAGGGCATAGTGCCTAGTATCCGTAGATGTCACTTTTATGATATTGTTGCAACTTGTTATGCTTAATGCTTGTCACTAGGGCCCGAGTGCCATGATCTCAGATCTGAACATGTTATTGATTCATGAAGATATTCGTTGTTTATGATCTTACCTATAAGTTGTATACACATGTCGCTGTCCGGAACCAATGGCCCCGAAGTGACAAGAATCGGGACAACCGGAGGGGATGGTAGTGATGTGAGGATCACATGTGTTCACGGAGTGTTAATGCTTTGCTCCGGTACTCTATTAAAAGGAGTACCTTAATATCCAGTAGTTTCCCTAGAGGCCCGGCTGCCACCGGCTGGTAGGATAGAAGATGTTGTGCAAGTTTCTCATTGCGAGCACGTACGACTAAATATGGAACACATGCCTATTGATTGATTAGTACTTGGATACCGTTTTATTATTATCTGCAAATGCCCATGCTTTGATTGTTACATGAGTTTCTCTCATCCATGCAACGCCCGTTAAATCGTCCCCGTGCCTCGGTATTTTAATCCTTGTTTACTATAATCACTATTTGTCTTTATTTCACCGCTCGTTATTTCGCTATTTCTACGCCATAAAACTATTACTCGATAAACTCTTGCGAGCAAGTCTCGTTTCCAGTGCACTGAATTGACAACTCCGTTAAGGCTTACAAGTATTCTTTGTCTCCCCTTGTGTCGAATCAATAAATTGGGTAATACTTCCCTCGAAGACTGTTGCGATCCCCTATACTTGTGGGTCATCACACGTTGAAGGTTGATGGTGGCGAAATGTGATGCGGCGCAACACCAGGGATTCCGGCGCCAACGTGGAACCTGCACAACACAACCAAAGTACTTTGCCCCAACGAAACAGTGAGGTTGTCAATCTCACCGGCTTGCTGTAACAAAGGATTAACCGTATTGTGTGGAAGATGATTGTTTGCGAAGAAAACAGTAAAACAAGTATTGCGATTGTGTGCGATGTAAAGAATAGGACCGGGGTCCACAGTTCACTAGAGGTGTCTCTCCCATAAGATAAAAGCATGTTGGGTGAACAAATTACAGTCGGGCAATTGACAAATAGAAAAGGGCATAACAATGCATATACATGATATGATAAATATAGTGAGATTTAATTGGGCATTACGACAAAGTACATAGACCGCCATCCAACCGCATCTATGCCTAAAAAGTCCACCTTCAGGTTATCATCCGAACCCCTTTCAGTATTAAGTTGCAAAGCAACAGACAATTGCATTAAGTATGGTGCGTAATGTAATCAACAACTACATCCTTAGACATAGAATCAATGTTTTATCCCTAGTGGCAACAACACAACACAACCTTAGAACTTTCTGTCACTGTCCCAGGTATCAATGAAGGCATGAACCCACTATCGAGCATAAATACTCCCTCTTGGAGTTAAGAGTAAAAACTTGGCCAGAGCCTCTACTAATAACGGAGAGCATGCAAGATCATAAACAACACATAGGTAATAGATTGATAATCACCATAACATAGTATTCTCTATCCATCGGATCCCGACAAACACAACATATAGAATTACAGATAGATGATCTTGATCATGTTAGGCAGCTCACAAGATCCAACAATGAAGCACATAAGGAGAAGATGACCATCTAGCTACTGCTATGGACCCATAGTCCAGGGGTGAACTACTCACTCATCACTCCGGAGGCGATCATGGCGATGAAGAGTCCTCCGAGAGATGAATCCCCTCTCCCGGGTGCCGCGATCTCCCGATCCCCGAGATGGGATTCGCGGCGGCTCCGGAAGGTTTTCCGTATCGTGGCTCTCGTCGGGGTTTCGCGACGGAGGCTTTAAGTGGCGAAGGGCAAGTCAAGGGCGGCACGAGGGCCCGACGACCCGGCGCGCCAAGGCCCGCCGCGCCGCTGTTGTGCGCCACCTCGTGGCCCCACTTCGACTCTCCTTCGGTCTTCGAAGCTTCGTGCAAAAATATGACCCTGGGCGTTGATTTCGTCCAATTCCGAGAATATTTCCTTACTAGGATTTCTGAAACCAAAAACAGCAAACAAAGAACTGGCTCTTCGCATCTTGTTAATAGGTTAGTTCCGAAAATGCGTAAATACGATATATAATGTGTATAAAACATGTAGATATCATCAATAATGTTGCATGGAACATAAGAAATTATCGATACGTTGGAGACGTATCAGCATCCCCAAGCTTAGTTCTACTCGTCCCGAGCAGGATAACAAAGATAATTTCTGAAGTGACATGCCATCATAATCTTGATCATACTATTTGTAAACATATGTAATGAATGCAGCGATCAAACAATGGTAATGACATGAGTAAACAAATGAATCATAAAGCAAAGACTTTTCATGAATAGTACTTCAAGTCAAGCATCAATAAGTCTTGCATAAGAGTTAACTCATAAAGCAATAAATCAAAGTAAAGGTGTTGAAGCAACACAAAGGAAGATTAAGTTTCAGCGGTTGCTTTCAACTTATAACATGTATATCTCATGGATAGTGTCAATATAAAGTAATATAACAAGTGCAATATGCAAGTATGTAGGAATCAATGCACAGTTCACACAAGTGTTTGCTTCTTAAGGTGGAGAGAGATAGGTGAACTGAATCAACAATAAAAGTAAAAGAAAGGTCCTTCAAAGAGGAAAGCATCGATTGCTGTATTTGTGCTAGAGCTTTTATTTTGAAAACATGAAACAATTTTGTCAACGGTAATAATAAAGCATATGAGTTATGTAAATTATATCTTACAAGTTGCAAGCCTCATGCATAGTATACTAATAGTGCCCGCAACTTGTCCTACTTAGCTTGGACTACCGGATCTTCGCAATACACATGTTTCAACCAAGTGTCACAAAGGGGTACCTCCATGCCGCCTGTGCAAAGGTCTAAGGAGAAAGCTCGCATTTTGGATTTCTCGCTTTTGATTATTCTCAACTTAGACATCCATACCGGGACAACATGGACAACAGATAATGGACTCCTCTTTAATGCATAAGCATGTAGCAATAATTATTATTCTCATATGAGATTGAGGATATATGTCCAAACTGAAACTTCCACCATGATTCATGGCTTTAGTTAGCGGCCCAATGTTCTTCTCTAACAATATGCATGCTCCAACCATTAAGGTGGTAGATCTCCCTTACTTCAGACAAGACGGACATGCATAGCAACTCACATGATATTCAACCAAGAGTAGTTGATGGCGTCCCCAGAAGCATGGTTATCGCACAACAAGCAACTTAATAAGAGATAAAGTGCATAAGTACATATTCAATACTACGATAGTTTTTAAGGCTATTTTGTCCCATGAGCTATATATTGCAAAGGCGAATGATGGAATTTTAAAGGTAGCACTCAAGCAATTTACTTTGGAATGGCGGAGAAATACCATGTAGTAGGTAGGTATGGTGGACACAAATGGCATAGTGGTTGGCTCAAGGATTTTGGATGCATGAGAAGTATTCCCTCTCGATACAAGGTTTAGGCTAGCAAGGTTATTTGAAGCAAACTCAAGGATGAAACGGTGCAGCAAAACTCACATAAAAGACATATTTTAAACATTATAAGACTCTACACCGTCTTCCTTGTTGTTCAAAACTCAATACTAGAAATTATCTAGACCTTAGAGAGACCAAATATGCAAACCAAATTTTAGCAAGCTCTATGTATTTCTTCATTAATGGGTGCAAAGTATATGATGCAAGAGCTTAAACATGAGCACAACAATTGCCAAGTATCACATTATCCAAGACATTTTAGAATTACTACATGTAGCATTTCCCAATTCCAACCATATAACAATTTAACGAAGAAGAAACTTCGCCATGAACATTATGAGTAAAGCCTAAGGACATATTTGTCCATATGCAACAGCGGAGCGTGTCTCTCTCCCACAAAGTGAATGCTAGGATCCATTTTATTCAAACAAAAACAAAAACAAAAACAAACCGACGCTCCAAGTAAAGAACACAAGATGTGACTGAATAAAAATATAGTTTCAAGGGAGGAACCTGATGATGTTGTCGATGAAGAAGGGGATGCCTTGGGCATCCCCAAGCTTAGACGCTTGAGTCTTCTTAAAATATGCAGGGATGAACCACGGGGCATCCCCAAGCTTAGAGCTTTCACTCCTCTTGATCATAGTATATCATACTCCTCTCTTGACCCTTGAAAACTTCCTTCACACCAAACTTCAAGCAAACTCATTAGAGGGTTAGTGCACAATTAATAATTCACATATTCAGAGGTGACACAATCATTTTTAACACTTCTGGACATTGCACAAAGCTACTGGACATTAATGGATCAAAGAAATTCATCCGACATAGCAAATACGGCAATGCGAAATAAAAGACAGAATCTGTCAAAAACAGAACAGTCCGTAAAGACGAATTTTAAAATGGCACCAGACTTGCTCAAATGGAAAAACTCAAAACTAATGAAAGTTGCGTACATATCTGAGGATCACGCTCGTAAATTGGCAGATTTTTTCGAATTTTCTACAGAGACTTGTGCCAGAATTCGTGACAGACAGCAATGCTGTTTCTGCAGCGATCCCAAATATAACATCAACTTTAACATAGAAACTTTACTTGGCACAAAAACATGATAAGGAGAGGTTGCTACAGTAGTAAACAACTTCCAAGACTCAAATATAAAACAAAGTACTGTAGTAAAAACATGGGTTGTCTCCCATAAGCGCTTTTCTTTAACGCCTTTCAGCTAGGCGCAGAAAGTGTAAATCAAGTATTATCAAGAGATGAAGCATCTTCAGCGGGGTTTGGAGTTTTCTCAACCAAGCATAGTATATTGGATACATAAGTTTCAGCGTCTCCCTTTTCATTAGTCTTGGGCTTGCTATTCTCATCGAACAAATTTTCAGGAACAAGCCAAGCATAGTTATTTTCTAGTGCATCATTCATAGCTAGGAGTTTACATGGTATTGGTGCTTTGATCTCCCCACCATCATTAATATTATTAGTGTACCTTATTCTATCCATGTCCATTTTTTCAAGGAGACCAACAAAATTAGTATGAGAACCTAGCATATTAAATTTAGCAAAGACCTTTCTAGCCTCTCTTGCTAGACCACCAAATTCTCTAAGAAGAGTTTCTAAAACAAAATCTTTCTTTTCCCCTTCTTCCATATCACCGAGTGTAAGAAACATGTGTTGGATTATAGGATTGAGATTAACAAATTTAGTTTCCAACATACGAACTAAAGCAGCAGCAGCAATTTCATAGGTAGGTGCAAGTTCTACCAAGTGTCTATCTTCAAAATCTTCAGTAATACTAACATGATTGAAAAATTCTTCTATATTATTTCTCCCAACTATAGACCCACGTCCTACCGGTATGTCTTTTGTGGTAAAATTAAAAGGAAACATGATGAATCAAGTAAAGTAAATGCAAGTAATTAATTTTTTTGTGTTTTTGATATAGAGAGCAAGACAGTAAATAAAGTAAAACTAGCAACTAATTTTTTGTGTTTTGTTTAGGTGCAGCAAACAAAGTAGTAAATAAAATAAAGCAAGACAAAAACAAAGTAAAGAGATTGGGAAGTGGAGACTCCCCTTGCAGCGTGTCTTGATCTCCCCGGCAACGGCGCCAGAAAAAGTGCTTGATGCGCGTAGATGTACACGTCCGTTGGGAACCCCAAGAGGAAGGTATGATGCGCACAGTGGCAAGTTTTCCTCAGAAAGAAACCAAGGTTTATCGAACCAGGAGGAGCCAAGAAGCACATTGAAGGTTGATGGTGGCGAGATGTGATGCGGCGCAACACCAGGGATTCCGGCGCCAACGTGGAACCTGCACAACACAACCAAAGTACTTTGCCCCAACGAAACAGTGAGGTTGTCAATCTCACCGGCTTGCTGTAACAAAGGATTAACCGTATTGTGTGGAAGATGATTGTTTGCGAAGAAAACAGTAAAACAAGTATTGCGTAGATTGTATGCGATGTAAAGAATAGGACCGGGTCCACAGTTCACTAGAGGTGTCTCTCCCATAAGATAAAAGCATGTTGGGTGAACAAATTACAGTCGGGCAATTGACAAATAGAAAAGGGCATAACAATGCATATACATGATATGATAAATATAGTGAGATTTAATTGGGCATTACGACAAAGTACATAGACCGCCATCCAACTGCATCTATGCCTAAAAAGCCCACCTTCAGTTATCATCCGAACCCCTTTCAGTATTAAGTTGCAAAGCAATAGACAATTGCATTAAGTATGGTGCGTAATGTAATCAACAACTACATCCTTAGACATAGAATCAATGTTTTATCCCTAGTGGCAACATCACAACACAACCTTAGAACTTTCTGTCACTGTCCCAGGTATCAATGAAGGCATGAACCCACTATCGAGCATAAATACTCCCTCTTGGAGTTAAGAGTAAAAACTTGGCCAGAGCCTCTACTAATAACGGACAGCATGCAAGATCATAAACAACACATAGGTAATAGATTGATAATCACCATAACATAGTATTCTCTATCCATCGGATCCCGACAAACACAACATATAGAATTACAGATAGATGATCTTGATCATGTTAGGCAGCTCACAAGATCCAACAATGAAGCACATAAGGAGAAGACGACCATCTAGCTACTGCTATGGACCCATAGTCCAGGGGTAAACTACTCACTCATCACTCCGGAGGCGATCATGGCGATGAAGAGTCCTCCGGGAGATGAATCCCCTCTCGGCAGGGTTCGGAGGCGATCTCCCGAATCCCCCGAGATGGGATTCGTGGCGGCGGCGTCTCGGAAGGTTTTCCGTATCGTGGCTCTCGTACGGGGTTTGCGACGGAGGCTTTAAGTAGGCGGAAGGGCAAGTCAAGGGCGGCACGAGGGGCCCACGACAGGCCGGCGCGGCCAGGGCTCGGCCGATGGCGTGTAACTCACACGTTCGTTGGGAACCCCAAGAGGAAGGTATGATGCGCACGTAGCAAGTTTTCCCTGAAAGAAACCAAGGTTTAATCGAACCAGTAGGAGCCAAGAAGCACGTTGAAGGTTGATGGTGGCGAAATGTGATGCGGCGCAACAACAGGGATTCCGGCGCAAACGTGGAATCTGCACAACAAAACCAAAGTACTTTGCCCCAACGAAACAGTGAGGTTGTCAATCTCACCGGCTTGCTGTAACAAAGGATTAAGCGTATCGAGTGGAAGATGATTGTTTGCAAGAAAACAGTAAAGAACAATTGCAATAGATTGTATGCTATGTAAAGAATAGGACCGGGGTCCACAGTTCACTAGAGGTGTCTCTCCCATAAGATAAAAGCATGTTGGGTGAACAAATTACAGTCGGGCAATTGACAAATAGAGAAGGGCATAACAATGCATATACATGATATGATAAATATAGTGAGATTTAATTGGGCATTACGACAAAGTACATAGACCGCCATCCAACTGCATCTATGCCTAAAAAGTCCACCTTCAGGTTATCATCCGAACCCCATTCAGTATTAAGTTGCAAAGCAACAGACAATTGCATTAAGTATGGTGCGTAATGTAATCGACAACTACATCCTTAGACATAGAATCAATGTTTTATCCCTAGTGGCAACAGCACATCACAACCTTAGAACTTTCTGTCACTGTCCCAGGTGTCAATGAAGGCATGAACCCACTATCGAGCATAAATACTCCCTCTTGGAGTTAAGAGTAAAAACTTGGCCAGAGCCTCTACTAATAACGGAGAGCATGCAAGATCATAAACAACACATAAACAATAGATTGATAATCACCATAACATAGTATTCTCTATCCATCGGATCCCGACAAACACAACATATAGTATTACAGATAGATGATCTTGATCATGTTAGGCAGCTCACAAGATCCAACAATGAAGCACAACAAGGAGAAGACGACCATCTAGCTACTGCTATGGACCCATAGTCCAGGGGTGAACTACTCACTCATCACTCCGGAGGCGATCATGGCGATGAAGAGTCCTCCGGGAGATGAATCCCCTCTCCGGCAGGGTGCGGAGGCGATCTCCTGAATCCCCCAAAATGGGATTCGCGGCGGCGGCGTCTCTGGAAGGTTTTCCGTATCGTGGCTCTCGGTACTGGGGTTTCGCGACGGAGGCTTTAAGTAGGCGGAAGGGCAACGCGGGGGCCACACGAGGGCCCCACACCCTAGGTCGGCGCGGCCAGGGCCTGGCCGCGCCGCCCTATGGTGTCGGCGCCTCGTGGCCCCACTTCCTTCCTCTTCGGTCTTCTGGAAGCTCCGTGCAAAAATAGGACCCTGGCGAAGATTTCGTCCAATTCCGAGAATATTTCCTTACTAGGATTTCGAAACCAAAAACAAAACAAACTGTCTCTTCGGCATCTTGTTAATAGGTTAGTTCCAGAAAATGCATAAATATGACATATAATGTGCATAAAACATGTAGGTATCATCAATAAAGTGGCATGGAACATAAGAAATTATCGATACGTCGGAGACGTATCAGCATCCCCAAGCTTAGTTCTGCTCGTCCCGAGCAGGTAAAACGATAACAAAGATAATTTCTGAAGTGACATGCCATCATAATCTTGATCATACTATTTGTAAACATATGTAATGAATGCAGCGATCAAAACAAAAGTAATGACATGAGTAAACAAGTGAATCATATGACAAAGACTTTTCATGAATAGTACTTAAAGACAAGCATCAATAAGTCTTGCATAAGAGTTAACTCATAAAGCAATAAATCAAAGTAAAGGTGTTGAAACAACACAAAGGAAGATGAAGTTTCAGCGGTTGCTTTCAACTTATAACATGTATATCTCATGGATATTGTCAACATAGAGTAATATAACAAGTGCAATATGCAAGTATGTAGGAATCAATGCACAATTCACACAAGTGTTTGCTTTTTAAGGTGGAAGGAGATAGGTAAACTGACTCAACAATAAAAGTAAAAGAAATGTCCTTCAAAGAGGAAAGCATCGATTGCTGTATTTGTGCTAGAGCTTTTATTTTGAAAACATGAAACAATTTTGTCAACGGTAGTAATAAAGCATATGAGTTATGTAAATTATATCTTACAAGTTGCAAGCCTCATGCATAGTATACTAATAGTGTCCGCACCTCGTCCTACTTAGCTTGGACTACCGGATCTTTGCATGCCATGTTTCAACCAAGTGTCACAAAGGGGTACCTCCATGCCGCCTGTACAAAGGTCTAAGGAGAATGCTCGCATTTTGGATTTCTCGCTTTTGATTATTCTCAACTTAGACATCCATACCGGGACAACATGGACAACAGATAATGGACTCCTCTTAAATGCATAAGCATGTAGCAATGATTATTATTCTCATATGAGATTGAGGATATATGTCCAAAACTGAAACTTCAACCATGATTCATGGCTTTAGTTAGCGGCCCAATGTTCTTCTCTAAATTTTGCATGCTCCAACCACTAAAATGATAGATCCTTCAGACAAGACGGACATGCATAGCAACTCACATGATATTCAACAATAGTTGATGGCGTTCCCCAGAAACATGGTTATCGCACAACAAGCAACTTAATAAAAGATAAAGTGCATAAGTACATATTCAATACTACGATAGTTTTTAAGGCTATTTTGTCCCATGAGCTATATATTGCAAAGGCGAATGATGGAATTTTAAAGGTAGCACTCAAGCAATTTACTTTGGAATGGCGGAGAAATACCATGTAGTAGGTAGGTATGGTGGACACAAATGGCATAGTGGTTGGCTCAAGGATTTTGGATGCATGAGAAGTATTCCCTCTCGATACAAGGTTTAGGCTAGCAAGGTTATTTGAAGCAAACTCAAGGATGAACAGGTGCAGCAAAACTCACATAAAAGACATATTGTAAACATTATAAGACTCTACACCGTCTTCCTTGTTGTTCAAAACTCAATACTAGATATTATCTAGACCTTAGAGAGACCAAATATGCAAATCAAATTTTAGCAAGCTCTATGTATTTCTTCATTAATGGGTGCAAAGCATATGATGCAAGAGCTTAAACATGAGCACAACAATTGCCAAGTATCACATTATCCAAGACATTTTAGAATCACTACATGTAGCATTTTCCAATTCCAACCATATAACAAATTAACGAAGAAGAAACTTCGCCTTGAACATTATGAGTAAAGCCTAAGGACATATTTGTCCATATGCAAGCGTGTCTCTCTCCCACAAAGTGAATGCTAGGATCCATTTTATTCAAACAAAAACAAAAACAAACCGATGCTCCAAGTAAAGAACACAAGATGTGACCGAATAAAAATATAGTTTCAGGGGAGGAACCTGATGATGTTGTCGATGAAGAAGGGGATGCCTTGGGCATCCCCAAGCTTAGACGCTTGAGTCTTCTTAAAATATGCAGGGATGAACCACGGGGGCATCCCCAAGCTTAGAGCTTTCACTCCTCTTGATCATAGTATATCATACTCCTCTCTTGACCCTTGAAAACTTCCTTCACACCAAACTTCAAGCAAACTCATTAGAGGGTTAGTGCACAATTAATAATTCACACATTCAGAGGTGACACAAACATTCTTTACACTTCTGGACATTGCATAAAGCTACTGGACATTAATGGATCAAAGAAATGAATCCAACATAGCAAAAGAGGCAATGCGAAATAAAAGGCAGAATCTGTCAAAAACAGAACAGTCCGTAAAGACGAATTTAAAGATGGCACCAGACTTGCTCAAATGGAAAAACTCAAAACTAATGAAAGTTGCGTACATATTTGAGGATCACGCTCGTAAATTGGCAGATTTTTTCGAATTTTATACAGAGACCTGTGCCCAGATTCGTGACAGACAGCAATGCTGTTTCTGCGCAGCGATCCCAAATATAACATCAACTTTGACATAGAAACTTTACTTGGCACAAAAACATGATAAGAAGAGGTTGCTACAGTAGTAAACAACTTCCAAGACTCAAATATAAAACAAAAATTGCTGTAGTAAAATAAACATATGGGTTATCTCCCAAGAAGTTCTTTCTTTATAGCCATTAAGATGGGCTCAGTAATAAGAGTTGATGCAAAAGAGAGCATCAAGAAGCAAATTCAAAACACATTTAAGCCTAACCCACTTTCTATGAAAAGGAATCTTGTACACAAATAGATTCATGAAGAACAAAGTGGCAAGCATAGAAAAGCAACACAAGTGCAATTTCAAGATTCTCAACATAAAGAGGGGAAACTTAATATTATTAAGATGCATATAACCATGTTTCCCTCTCTCATAATAACTTTCAGTAGCATCATGAACAAACTCAACAATATAACTATCACATACAACATTCTTGTCATGAGCTACATGCATAAAATTATTACTCTCCACATAAGCATAATCAATTTTATTAGTTGTAGTGGGAGCAAATTCAATAAAATAGCTATCATTATTATTCTCATCACCATAATCATCATACATAGGAGGCATATTGTAATCATAATTAATTTTCTCCTCAATAGTAGGTGGACTGAAAATATCATATTCATCATTGCAAGCATCATATATAGGAGGTAAAGTATCATCAAAGTAAATTTTATCCTCCATGCTTGGGGGACTAAAAATATCACAACCAGCTTCCCCAAGCTTAAATTCTTCCATAGCTTTAGCAATAATGGTGTTCAAAGAGTTCATGCTAATAACCTTGCTACAACTATTTTGCAAACAAAGTTCCATGGGTTTTTTAATTTTCTCTTCAAACACATCATGTCCTAATTCAAGATAAATTTCATAAAGATCTCTAATTTTTTTGTTGTTTTCCATTATGCCTAACTAGTGAAAATAAAAACAAGTACAGGACTAGACATGATAACAAAATAAATTAAATGCAAGTAACTAAATTTTTTGTGTTTTTGATATAGAGAGCAAGACAATAAATAAAGTAAAACTAGCAACTAATTTTTTTGTGTTTTGTTTAGGTGCAGCAAACAAAGTAGTAAATAAAATAAAGCAAGACAAAAACAAAGTAAAGAGATTGAGAAGTGGAGACTCCCCTTGCAGCGTGTCTTGATCTCCCCAACGGCAGAAAAAGATGCTGGCGTGTAGTTGACGTGGGAATCTCGTGGTGTAGCTTTTCTTCAGTTCCCGGCGGCGCGGAAAAAAGAGCTTGATGGCGTGTAACTCACACGTTCGTTGGGAACCCCAAGAGGAAGGTATGATGCGCACGGTAGCAAGTTTTCCCTCAGAAAAAAACCAAGGTTTAATCGAACCAGTGGGAGCCAAGAAGCACGTTGAAGGTTGATGGTGGCGAAATGTGATGCGGCGCAACAACAGGGATTCCGGCGCCAACGTGCGTAGATGTACACGTCAAACCCCAAGAGGAAGGTATGATGCGCACAGTGGCAAGTTTTCCCTCAGAAAGAAACCAAGGTTGATCGAACCAGGAGGAGCCAAGAAGCACGTTGAAGGTTGATGGTCGCGAAATGTGATGCGGCGCAACACCAGGGATTCCGGCGCCAACGTGGAACCTGCACAACAAAACCAAAGTACTTTGCCCCAACGAAACAGTGAGGTTGTCAATCTCACCGGCTTGCTGTAACAAAGGATTAAACGTATCGAGTGGAAGATGTTTGCAAAGAAAACAGTAAAACAAGTAGATTGTATGCTATGGAAAGAATAGGACCGGGGTCCACAGTTCACTAGAGGTGTCTCTCCCATAAGATAAAAGCATGTTGGGTGAACAAATTACAGTCGGGCAATTGACAAATAGAGAAAGGCATAATAATGCATATACATGACATGGTAAATATAGTGAGATTTAATTGGGCATTACGACAAAGAACATAGACCGCCATCCAACTGCATCTATGCCTAAAAAGTCCACCTTCAGGTTATCGTCCGAACCCCCTCCAGTATTAAGTTGCAAAGCAACAGACAATTGCATTAAGTATTGTGCGTAATGTAATCAATAACTACATCCTTAGACATAGCATCAATGTTTTATCCCTAGTGGCAACAACACATCACAACCTTAGAACTTTCTGTCACTGTCCCAGGTATCAATGAAGGCATGAACCCACTATCGAGCATAATTACTCCCTCTTGGAGTTAAGAGTAAAAACTTGGCCAGAGCCTCTACTAATAACGGAGAGCATGCAAGATCATAAACAACACATGAACAATAGATTGATAATCACCATAATCATAGTACTCTCTATCCATCGGATCCCGACAAACACAACATATAGAATTACATATAGATGATCTTGATCATGTTAGGCAGCTCACAAGATCCAACAATGAAGCACAACAAGGAGAAGACGACCATCTAGCTACTGCTATGGACCCATGGTCCAGGGGTGAACTACTCACTCATCACTCCGGAGGCGATCATGGCGATGAAGAGTCCTCCGGAGATGAATCCCCTCTCCGGCAGGGTGCCGGAGGCGATCTCCGAATCCCCGAGATGGGATTCGCGGCGGCGGCGTCTCTGGGTTTTCCGTATCGTGGCTCTCTGGGGGTTTCGCGACGGAGCTTTAAGTAGGCGGAAGGTCAACGCGAGGGGCCACACGAGGGGCCCAGGGGGCAGGTCGGCGCGGCCGGGGCCGGCCGCGCCGGCCTAGCCTCTGGCCACCTCGTGGCCCCACTTCGTTAGGTCTTCGGTCTTCGGAAAGCTTCGTGCAAAAATAGGACCCTGGGCGAAAGTTTCGTCCAATTCGAGAATATTTCTTTACTAGGATTTCTGAAACCAAAAACAGAAAACACAACTGGCTCTTCGGCATCTTGTTAATAGGTTAGTTCCAGAAAATGCATAAATATGACATATAATGTGCATAAAACATGTAGGTATCATCAATAAAGTAGCATGGAACATAAGAAATTATCGATACGTTGGAGACGTATCAGCAAGCTTAGTTCTGCTCGTCCCGAGCAGGTAAAACGATAACAAAGATAATTTCTGAAGTGACATGCCATCATAATCTTGATCATACTATTTGTAAACATATGTAATGAATGCAGCGATCAAAGCAAAGGTAATGACATGAGTAAACAACTGAATCATATAGCAAAGACTTTTCATGAATAGTACTTCAAGACAAGCATCAATAAGTCTTGCATAAGAGTTAACTCGTAAAGCAATAAATCAAAGTAAAGGTGTTGAAGCAACACATAAGAAGATTAAGTTTCAGCGGTTGCTTTCAACTTGTAACATGTATATCTCATGGATATTGTCAACATAAAGTAATATAACAAGTGCAATATGCAAGTATGTAGGAATCAATGCACAGTTCACACAAGTGTTTGCTTCTTAAGGTGGAAGGAGATAGGTAAACTGACTCAATAATAAAAGTAAAAGAATGGTCCTTCGCAGAGGAAAGCATCGATTGCTGTATTTGTGCTAGAGCTTTTATTTTGAAAACATGAAACAATTTTGTCAACGGTAGTAATAAAGCATATGAGTTATGAAAATTATATCTTACAAGTTGCAAGCCTCACGCATAGTATACTAATAGTGCCCGCACCTCGTCCTACTTAACTTGGACTACCGGATCTTTGCATGCCATGTTTCAACCAAGTGTCACAAAGGGGTACCTCCATGCCGCCTGTACAAAGGTCCAAGGAGAATGCTCGCATTTCGGATTTCTCGCTTTTGATTATTCTCAACTTAGACATCCATACCGGGACAACATGGACAACAGATAATGGACTCCTCTTTAATGCATAAGCATGTAGCAAAGTTATTATTCTCATATGAGGTTGAGGATATATGTCCAAAACTGAAACTTCCACCATGATTCATGGCTTTAGTTAGCGGCCCAATGTTCTTCTCTAACAATTTTGCATGCTCCAACCACTAAAATGATAGACCTTCAGACAAGACGGACATGCATAGCAACTCACATGATACTCAACAATAGTTGATGGCGTTCCCCAGAAACATGGTTATCGCACAACAAGCAACTTAATAAAATATAAAGTGCATAAGTACATATTCAATACTACGATAGTTTTTAAGGCTATTTTGTCCCATGAGCTATATATTGCAAAGGTGAATGATGGAATTTTAAAGGTAGCACTCAAGCAATTTACTTTGGAATGGCGGGTAAATACCATGTAGTAGGTAGGTATGGTGGACACAAATGGCATAGTGGTTGGCTCAAGGATTTTGGATGCATGAGAAGTATTCCCTCTCGATACAAGGTTTAGGCTAGCAAGGTTATTTGAAGCAAACTCAAGGATGAACAAGTGCAGCAAGACTCACATAAAAGACATATTGTAAACATTATAAGACTCTACACTGTCTTCCTTGTTGTTCAAAACTCAATACTAGATATTATCTAGACCTTAGGGAAACCAAATATGCAAATCAAATTTTAGCAAGCTCTATGTATTTCTTCATTAATGGGTGCAAAGCATATGATGCAAGAGCTTAAACATGAGCACAACAATTGCCAAGTATCACATTATCCAAGACATTTTTAGAATTACTACATGTAGCATTTTCCAATTCCAACCATATAACAAATTAACGAAGAAGAAACTTCGCCTTGAACATTATGAGTAAAGCCTAAGGACACATGTGTCCATATGCAACAGCGGAGCGTGTCTCTCTCCCACAAAGTGAATGCTAGGATCCATCTTATTCAAACAAAAACAAAAACGAAAACAAACCGACGCTCCAAGTAAAGAACACCAGATGTGACTGAATAAAAATATAGTTTCAGGGGAGGAACCTGATGATGTTGTCGATGAAGAAGGGGATGCCTTGGGCATCCCCAAGCTTAGACGCTTGAGTCTTCTTAAAATATGCAGGGATGAACCACGGGGGCATCCCCAAGCTTAGAGCTTTCACTCCTCTTGATCTTAGTATATCATTCTCCTCTCTTGACCCTTGAAAACTTCCTTCACACCAAACTTCAAGCAAACTCATTAGAGGGTTAGTGCATCATTAATAATTCACACATTCAGAGGTGACACAATCATTCTTTTCACTTCTGGACATTGCATAATGCTACTGGACATTAATGGATCAAAGAAATAAATCCAACATAGCAAAAGAGGCAATGCGAAATAAAAGGCAGAATCTGTCAAAAACAGAACAGTCCGTAAAGACGAATTTATAAATGGCACCAGACTTGCTCAAATGGAAAAACTCAAAACTAATGAAAGTTGCGTACATATCTGAGGATTACGCTCGTAAATTGGCAGATTTTTTCGAATTTTCTACAGAGAATTATGCCCAGATTCGTGACAGACAGCAATGCTGTTTCTGTGCAGCGATCCCAAATATAACATCAACTTTGACATAGAAACTTTGCTTGGCACAAAAACATGATAAGGAGAGGTTGCTACAGTAGTAAACAACTTCCAAGACTCAACAAAACAAAAAATTGCTGTAGGTAAAAACATGGGTTGTCTCCCATAAGCGCTTTTCTTTAACGCCTTTCAGCTAGGCGCAGAAAGTGCAAATCAAGTAACATCGAGAGTAGAAGCATCAACATCATAGCTTGTTCTAATAATAGAATCAAAAGGCAACTTCATTCTCTTTCTAGGGAAGTGTTCCATACCTTTCTTGAGAGGAAATTGATATTTAATATTACCTTCCCTCATATCAATAACAGCACCAACAGTTCGAAGAAAAGGTCTTCCCAACACAATTGGACAAGATGCATTGCATTCGATATCCAAGACAACAAAATCAACGGGGACAAGGTTATTGTTAACCGTAATATGCACATTATCAATCCTCCCCAAAGGTTTCTTTTTAACATTATCGGCGAGATTAACATCCAAATAACAATTCTTTAATGGTGGCAAGTCAAGCATATCATAAATCTTTTTAGGCATAACAGAAATACTTGCACCAAGATCACATAAGGCATTACATTCAAAGTCATTGAATTTCATTTTAATGATGGGCTCCCAACCATCCTCTAACTTTCTAGGAATAGAAGTTTCAAGTTTTAGTTTCTCTTCTCTAGCTTTTATGAGAGCATTTGTAATATGTTTTGTAAAGGCTAAATTTATAGCACTAGCATTAGGACTTTTAGCAAGTTTTTGCAAGAACTTTATAACTTCAGAGATGTGGCAATCATCAAAATCTAAATCATTATGAGCTACAGCAATGGGATCATTATTCCCAAGGTTGGAAAAAATTTCAGCAGTTTTATCACAAGCAGTTTCAGCAGTTTTAGCAATTTCAGGCAGTTTTGTACGCTTTGCACTAGGAGTAGAAACATTGCCAACACCAATTATATTACCATTGATAGTAGGAGGTGCAGCAACATGTGGAGAATTAGCATTACTAGTGGTGGTAATAGTCCAAACTTTAGCTACATTATTCTCTTTAGCTAGTTTTTCATTTTCTTCTCTATCCCACCTAGCACGCAACTCAGCCATTAATCTTATATTCTCATTAATTCTAACTTGGATGGCATTTGCTGTAGTAGTAATCTTATTATCAAGATCATTATTAGGCATAACTTTCAACTTTAAAAGATTAACATCAGAGGCAAGCCTATCAACTCTAGAAGCGATAGTATCAATTTTATCAAGCTTTTCCTCAACAGATTTGTTAAAAGCAGTTTGTGTACTAATAAATTCTTTAAGCATGGCTTCAAGACCAGAGGGTACACTTCTATTATTGTTGTAAGAATTCCCATAAGAATTACCATAACCATTACCATTAGCAGAAGGATATGGCCTATAGTTATTACCAGAGTTGTTCCTATAAGCATTGTTGTTGAAATTATTATTTTTAATGAAATTCACATCAACATTTTCTTCTTGAGCAACCAATGAAGCTAAAGGAACATTATTTGGATCAACATTAGATCTACCATTCACAAGCATAGACATAATCACATCAATCTTATCACTCAAGGAAGAGGTTTCTTCAACAGAATTTACCTTCTTACCTTGTGGAGCTCTTTCCGTGTGCCATTCAGAGTAATTTATCATCATATCATCAAGAAGCTTTGTAGCCGCCCCCAATGTGATGGACATAAAGGTACCTCCAGCAGCTGAATCCAATAAATTCCGCGAAGAAAAATTTAGTCCTGCATAGAAGGTTTGGATGATCATCCAAGTAGTCAGTCCATGGGTTGGGCAATTCTTTACCAAAGTTTTCATTCTCTCCCATGCTTGAGCAACATGTTCAGTATCTAATTGTTTAAAATTCATTATGCTACTTCTCAAAGAAATAATTTTAGCGGGAGGATAATATCTACTAATAAAAGCATCCTTGCATTTAGTCCATGAATCAATACTATTCTTAGGCAAAGATAGCAACCAATCTTTAGCTCTTCCTCTTAATGAGAAAGGAAACACTTTCAATTTAATAATATCACCATCTACATCTTTATACTTTTGCATTTCACAAAGTTCAACAAAATTATTGAGATGGGCAGCAGCATCATCAGAACTAGCACCAGAAAATTGTTCTCTCATGACTAGATTTAGTAAAGCAGGTTTAATTTCAAAGAATTCTGCTGTAGTAGCAGGTGGAGCAATAGGTGTGCATAGGAAATCATTATTATTTGCATTTGTGAAGTCACACAACTTAGTATTTTCAGGTTGGCCATTTTAGCAACAGTAAATAAAGCAAACTAGATAAAGTAAATGCGAGTAACTAATTTTTTTGTGTTTTTGATATAGCAAACAAGATAGCAAATAAAGTAAAACTAGCAACTAATTTTTTTGTATTTTGATTTAGTGCAGCAAACAAAGTAATAAATAAAATAAAGCAAGACAAAAACAAAGTAAAGAGATTGAGAAGTGGAGACTCCCCTTGCAGCGTGATCTCCCAGAAACGGCGCCAGAAAAAGTGCTTGATGCGCGTAGATGTACACGTCCGTTGGGAACCCCAAGAGGAAGGTATGATGCGCACAGTGGCAAGTTTTCCCTCAGAAAGAAACCAAGGTTGATCGAACCAGGAGGAGCCAAGAAGCACGTTGAAGGTTGATGGTCGTGAAATGTGATGCGGCGCAACACCAGGGATTCCGCGCCAACGTGGAATCTGCACAACAAAACCAAAGTACTTTGCCCCAACGAAACAGTGAGGTTGTCAATCTCACCGGCTTGCTGTAAACAAAGGATTAAACGTATCGAGTGGAAGATGTTTGCAAAGAAAACAGTAAAACAAGTAGATTGTATGCTATGGAAAGAATAGGACCGGGTCCACAGTTCACTAGAGGTGTCTCTCCCATAAGATAAAAGCATGTTGGGTGAACAAATTACAGTCGGGCAATTGACAAATAGAGAAAGGCATAATAATGCATATACATGACATGGTAAATATAGTGAGATTTAATTGGGCATTACGACAAAGAACATAGACCGCCATCCAACTGCATCTATGCCTAAAAAGTCCACCTTCAGGTTATCGTCCGAACCCCCTCCAGTATTAAGTTGCAAAGCAACAGACAATTGCATTAAGTATTGTGCGTAATGTAATCAATAACTACATCCTTAGACATAGCATCAATGTTTTATCCCTAGTGGCAACAGCACATCACAACCTTAGAACTTTCTGTCACCAGGTATCAATGAAGGCATGAACCCACTATCGAGCATAATTACTCCCTCTTGGAGTTAAGAGTAAAAACTTGGCCAGAGCCTCTACTAATAACGGAGAGCATGCAAGATCATAAACAACACATGAACAATAGATTGATAATCACCATAATCATAGTACTCTCTATCCATCGGATCCCGACAAACACAACATATAGAATTACATATAGATGATCTTGATCATGTTAGGCAGCTCACAAGATCCAACAATGAAGCACAACAAGGAGAAGACGACCATCTAGCTACTGCTATGGACCCATGGTCCAGGGGTGAACTACTCACTCATCACTCCGGAGGCGATCATGGCGATGAAGAGTCCTCCGGGAGATGAATCCCCTCTCCGGCAGGGTGCCGGAGGCGATCTCCTGAATCCCCGAGATGGGATTCGCGGCGGCGGCGTCTCTGTAAGGTTTTCCGTATCGTGGCTCGGTACTGGGGGTTTCGCGACGGGAGCTTTAAGTAGGCGGAAGGTCAACGCGAGGGGCCACACGAGGGGCCCGGGGGCAGGTCGGCGCGGCCAGGGCGGGCCGGCCCCAGCCTCGGCCACCTCGTGGCCCCACTTCGTTAGGTCTTCGGTCTTCTGGAAGCTTCGTGCAAAAATAGGACCCTGGGCGAAAGTTTCGTCCAATTCCGAGAATATTTCTTTACTAGGATTTCTGAAACCAAAAACAGCAGAAAACAGCAACTGGCTCTTGGCATCTTGTTAATAGGTTAGTTCAAAAATGCATAAATATGACATATAATGTGCATAAAACATGTAGGTATCATCAATAAAGTAGCATGGAACATAAGAAATTATCGATACGTTGGAGACGTATCGGCATCCCTGGAATCTGCACAACAAAACCAAAGTACTTTGCCCCAACGAAATGAGGTTGTCAATCTCACCGGCTTGTGTAACAAAGGATTAAGCGTATCGAGTGGAAGATGATTGTTTGCAAGAAAACAGTAAAGAACAATTGCAATAGATTGTATGCTATGTAAAGAATAGGACCGGGTCCACAGTTCACTAGAGGTGTCTCTCCCATAAGATAAAAGCATGTTGGGTGAACAAATTACAGTCGGGCAATTGACAAATAGAGAAGGGCATAACAATGCATATACATGATATGATAAATATAGTGAGATTTAATTGGGCATTACGACAAAGTACATAGACCGCCATCCAACTGCATCTATGCCTAAAAAGTCCACCTTCAGGTTATCATCCGAACCCCATTCAGTATTAAGTTGCAAAGCAACAGACAATTGCATTAAGTATGGTGCGTAATGTAATCGACAACTACATCCTTAGACATAGAATCAATGTTTTATCCCTAGTGGCAACAGCACATCACAACCTTAGAACTTTCTGTCACTGTCCCAGGTGTCAATGAAGGCATGAACCCACTATCGAGCATAAATACTCCCTCTTGGAGTTAAGAGTAAAAACTTGGCCAGAGCCTCTACTAATAACGGAGAGCATGCAAGATCATAAACAACACATAAACAATAGATTGATAATCACCATAACATAGTATTCTCTATCCATCGGATCCCGACAAACACAACATATAGTATTACAGATAGATGATCTTGATCATGTTAGGCAGCTCACAAGATCCAACCATGAAGCACAACAAGGAGAAGACGACCATCTAGCTACTGCTATGGACCCATAGTCCAGGGGTGAACTACTCACTCATCACTCCGGAGGCGATCATGGCGATGAAGAGTCCTCCGGGAGATGAATCCCTCTCCGGCAGGGTGCGGGAGGCGATCTCCGAATCCCCCGAGATGGGATTCGCGGCGGCGGCGTCTCTGGAAGGTTTTCCGTATTGTGGCTCTCGGGGGGGTTTTCGCGACGGAGGCTTTAAGTAGGCGGAAGGGCAACGCGGGGGCCACACGAGGTCCCCACACCCTAGGTCGGCGCGCCAGGGCCGGGCCGCGCCGCCCTATGGTGTCGGCGCCTCGTGGCCCCACTTCCTTCCCTCTTCGGTCTTCTGGAAGCTCCGTGCAAAAATAGGACCCCAGGCGAAGATTTCGTCCAATTCCGAGAATATTTCCTTACTAGGATTTCTGAAACCAAAAACAGCAAAAAACAACTGACTCTTCGGCATCTTGTTAATAGGTTAGTTCCGAAAATGCATAAATATGACATATAATGTGCATAAAACATGTAGGTATCATCAATAAAGTGGCATGGAACATAAGAAATTATCGATACGTCGAGACGTATCAGGCGCTTGTTGTCTGCCACCTCGTGGCCCCACTTCTCTCCTTCTTCCGGAAGCTTCGTGCAAAAATAGGACCCTGGGCGTTGATTTCGTCCAATTCGAGAATATTTCCTTACTAGGATTTCTGAAACCAAAAATAGCAGAAAACAGCAAATGGCTCTTCGGCATCTTGTTAATAGGTTAGTTCGAGAAAATGCGTAAATACGACATATAATGTGTATAAAACATGTAGATATCATCAATAATGTAGCATGGAACATAAGAAATTATCGATACGTTGGAGACGTATCACCCATCTTAATAATTTTGTTGAACTTTGTGAAATGCAAAAGTATAAGGATATACATGGTGATGTAGCCCCGCTCACCAACGACACTACATCAAGGCCAACAAGTCCCCCAAGTGGACCAATGACAAGGGCTCGAGTTAAAGCTCTACACGACAAGGTGAACTCGCTCCTCACTTCCCTCGACCTAGATACCCCATTGGATGGAATGCTACCTCATGCCGAAACCCTTTGTGTCATTAGGTACGTGGAGCATCAAGATCACGGAGAGGACGGTACGTCATGGTCAAGGGAAGGAGAGGAGCAGCTGATCGAGAAGATGTACACGGAGCTGGACCCGAAGTCGCCCCAAGAACGCAAGGAAGAGACGATGAGCGGCCAGTCCAGAATCCGGTCTGACCGGCCTCCTGACCGGGCCACCCGGCTCAGAATCCGGTCGACCGGCCGCCTGACCGGGCCACCCGGTCCCCAACCGGGCCACCAACCGGTGCCATCCGGACGACTTCCCGGGGCTCCGAACATCGCCCGGTTACTGCCCGGTCGAGGGTCCGGTCACCGACCGGACGACCCGGTCCTAGGTCCGGTCCAACCGGCCTCCTGACCGGCCTGCACGACTGAAGACTACTTTTCGGCCCGAAACGTTTTCCTTTGTGCCTTTTCGGCCCGTGTCGCCTTGTACCGCTATATAAGCACCTTGGACACCTCTTTTTCCCCTTAGACTTGTTTAGAACTCAAACCTAACTTTGAGCTTAGTCTCCCTTGGGTATCATCCCTCTGTAATCAAGGCAACCCTTGTGGATGTATGGATTTGGTAGTGAGAGATTCTAGTGTTTACACTCTCTCTCCCACTCCTTGATTCGTCCTCCTCACCGGTCTCTCCTCTCGGAATTCTACCTCGAGTCTCTTCCGGGCGGATTCTATTGGCACGGTCCATCGAGCCGTGAGGGTAAGCATCGATTGTATCGGGTTGGTGTGCGTGGTTCTTCGTGTGTTCTTTGCGTTCTTCGTGTTCTTCCGCCTCTCCCTCTTTCCCCTTGATTCCTTGGGTCATTCGCGAGATCGGGCCACAATCGGGGTCTTAGACCACATCATATGGTATCAGCAGCCTTTGGTTTCCGCGGATTTGACCCTCCACCCACCCAATTTCGTTTCTAGAAAATTTTCCAAAAAATAGCCCTAAATTGCCTTTGGACGGATCTGTGATTTGGTTGAGTTTTGAGTGGTTTTGCTCCGTGGATCTGGTGTTGTTGTGCTTGATCTACTATTTCCCCAACTTTTAGCCTCCAATTCCACCGTTTCCCTTCGTTTTGGTCGATTTGGTTTTGGTTTGGGGAAGAACAGGAGAGAGAAAGCTCCAAATCGTGCAGCCCGGTTGAGAACCCGGTCAACCGGCCCCCAGACCGGACCGTCCGGCGCAGAACCCGGCCAACCGGCCGCAAACCGGACAGCCGGCCCAGAGACCGGTCCGACCGCCCCAGACCGGACACGCCGGCGCCAACTCCGGTCCAACCGGACCACCGACCGGGCTCCTCGTCTTCGACATCGACTAACACCACCACCGACCACCACCACCACCATCATCTCCACCATCGCAGGTATAACTTGCAGTAACCCTTGTAGCCCTCTTCTTTTTGCGATCTATCCCACGAGCGAAGCTTTCGAGTGTTGCGAAACATCGCACGAGGTCCCGACCGTGAGGGTGTGCGTTGTGTGAGTAAAGCTCATAAGTGGAGCTCGTGAGTGGCCAGCAAAAGAGTAAGAGCATAGTGTGCTAGTGAAAAAAAAAAGTGCAAAGTGCCACCGATACAAAAAGAGTGAAAAGCTTTTAAGCAAGCAAGAGAGATAGAGAAGAGAGACCTCGTGCGAATCTTGGTGTTTCTACTCTATGCAACCTAGCTTCGATCTCTTCTTGCGTTAGTGTGACATTGAGCACCCTTGCTTTGGGGTTTTTCATTTTTCCGCTCGTTCCTTGGTTGCACTAACCCCGTTCATCCCGTGTGTGAGTTCCACATTTTTCCGTGTTTATAGTGATCTCCACTTTGACACTTGATTTTTGGACCTTACCCACTCTTAACAACATACTCGATTTTGGATTTCGTCTTTTGGTTTTCCACCATCCACTCCTAACACCATATTTGCTAGCTTTTGCGTGTGCCTTTGTGTGTGTCCCGATACAATTGGTCTTACTTTCGGCTTGGTTGATTGCCTCAATACTATCTTACCACGGTAAGAGTGCGAGGTAGTCTCCTTCCACTAACATCCACAACATAGTTCTTGTCTTGTGATCATGGATAGGTGTAACATCCCAAATTTCAATAAAATGGACAAGAGAGAATTCAAGAACCTCAAAAATTAGAGTTAACAAAAACTTTTTCTCATCATATAGGTTTATGCATGTAGATCACCTTTTTAATTATGTTGAGTGTGCAATTGCCATGATGTTTGCTTAGGTGATCTCTCTCACTCTAAAACCCTAGCCATGATCACTTGATCACCCAAATTCAAATAAAAGTGAAATAGAAAAGAAATGCTAAAAATCAACTTCACACACACATATGGCTTAGGCCATTTTTACCAATCTTTGATATAGACCAATTTGGTTTGCCCCATTGGGTGTAAATGGATACTAAACATATATTAGCAACATTGGAAACCATCAAACACTTGTCAAATCAAAATGGAAGCAAATATGAGCTCACATATGATTATGGTCATATGTGCCATTTTTACCCTGATGCTCACTTTGAGCCCCTGGCTTTTTACTTTTCACTTCTACACTGGTCAAATTCTTTTCACCTCATCCAAGACAACATCAAGCACTTCAACTTTGCCCAAAACCACCACCCCAAATTCATCACCAATTTCAAATGAGAAGCAACCAAAGTTGGAACAAATTCACATATGTAAGATCATATGAAAAATGTGATTTTGCATCTCATTTCCATTTTGACCACCACCACCACCAAAATGCTCCACTTAATATATAATTCCAACCCACCAAAAAGAAATTCAAAATTTAAATATTTATTTCTTTCGGGCATTTCATCAAACACCTAGCAGACAGGGGTAAAATTGAAGCCCATGCTGGATTTTGGAGGAGACCAAGTCCACTCTGACTCTCCTCTGATGTTCTGGAGACCCTCTCCACATCCCAGCACCAGTGCCACCTCCTGCCAGCACCTCCCTTGACCAGAGTGACAAGGGCATGACCATGCCGTGGCATGGCATGGCCATCCCATGCCATCTCCCTCTCTGGTCACCTCCCCACCGCACCACCATGTCTTCTAGCTCCCTCTCACTCTCCTGATCGAGCGGGACACCAGACTCGACGAAATCGTGCACCGCATCGACCGAAACGAGACGCGCCCAGACGTGCCAGTGACGCGCACGCGCACGCCGAGAGCGCGCACGGCGAACGCCACGGGCACGCCAGGACGTCGCCCCGACGCACCCCACCACTTGCCTCCGCCGCTCGTCCGTCGCGCGCCAGAACACGGAGACGCCGGACACGACCGTTGGACCGCGGGAGAGCGGTCGTCGTCGACGCGACCCGCCACGGGCTGAGCACCTCCGTCAAGCTCACCGCCGCTGTAGAGCCTCGTATTCATCGCCATCACGCGCGTCAGCTTCGCCTGGACGTCGCCAACACTCCGCGCCCATGCCTTGCCTCTTCGCCGCCCTGGAACGACGACGACGACGACGACCCTAGCCGGGCGCCACAGCCACCTCCCGCCGCTATAAAAGGGGAGCCCCTCCCACTGAACTGAGCACGCCAACACCTTCCCCTCCTCCTCACAGCTCTCCTCGACCTCTCAATTTCACCAGTTAGCCACCCCACTGCTCCAATTGCAAGATCGCCGCCGCCGCCAGTACACGGAGTCGCCGGAGCAGGAGGCCGCCATTGGAGACGCAACTGCTTCCAGGCGCTTCCTCATCCACTCCAAACCTCTTCGAAAATTGGGAATTACTCTCAGATGCTGTTTTCAAAATTAAATAGAATCAAATCCACCCAACCAAATTTTTCGAAATTTATATATTTGGAAACCTTAGGAAATTATCTACACAATGCCACTGGTTTGAACCCTAGATCTGTTATAGAATTTAAGTGAGAAAATAAACAAGACAGGGACTTTTCTGCCTTAGAAAAATTATTAAAAATCAACCACAATTGCTTTTAAGTTAATTTCAATTCCTATAAATCACTTTACACGTATACCAATTGTTTTTACAAAAATATGCCATGCTTAATGTGTATGATCATGGCCTAGTTAAATTAAGGGACTATAAGACTATTTCTAGTCAAAACTATTGTCCAAAAATATTAGTAAATCATATGGGAGTATTTTCTTCCATTTAAATCTTGTCATGAACAATGTAATATGAGGTAAAGACTCTGGTCATAAAAATCTCATATGGTTTGTTGATGATATTAAGTCTTTACCATGCTAAGATTAAATTGTATGGGGTGCTACACCCCATTTAAATCATTTTCTCAAAATGATAAGTGTGAAGAGGTTGACTTGGGTCAACCTAGGTCACATATTATGCATAAGAGAAATTAAATCCTAATAAGATAATGAGAGGAAATTATTTCTCTGAATAATGCAAAGTAACATTCAAGATTAGTATGAGAGGAATTTAATTTTCTTAATTAATAAGAAAAACACATCCACCAACATAATAGTGATATGTGATGCTAGTTTAAGTTGTGTAAATCATGTGTGTGCTTAGTTTAGTAAATAAATTGGTGTGATGATTGTGTACCCCGTATTCGTATTTTAGACGCTAGTACCGAGGAGTATCCAGAGGAGGAGGAGGTCTACTGTCAAGGAGAAGAAGACCACTTTGACCAGTTTCCCAACCAAGGCAAGATAATACTCTTGCAAAGTGCTAGCTCATCATGAGCCAAGCACCACCTATTTATTTTATGTTGATGAGCCTATTTCCCAGTTTTAATTCCCAGTTTTACTTACTGTTATTTTTGTACTGTTGAGTTATAATTCAATAGGGTTAATGTTAGATTAGTACAAGAGTATCAAAGTTAGCCTAGAAGCAAAGCAAATTACTTAGCACCCCTCATCCTTAGATGCTAGTGCTAAATTAAAAATGACTACTCTAGATGGGAACATGTGTGGTGAAATAATGATGCTAAAGATTATGAAATGACTTTTGAAGGTGAATATGACCAAGAGAAGATAGTGATTTTTGATTAAAAACTAATATTGGTTTGGATGCGATACCTTTCCAATTATTGAGTACCCCCACAATACCTGAATATGGGTAAGGGCTTAACTAGAAGTTTATGTATCTTAGTATGAGTTCCCTCTGAACACACATCATAGGGGTTATGCCGAGGCTGCCTCCGTTGTGGAGAAATGATGTGAATCGAAGTGAATTGTACGGCCAAGCCCTGTGCAGTTCCCAGGTTGACAGTTGGTCTTCACTGGGAGGCCAAGCTCATGGGGAGAGGTGCTCATACTAGGGTGAGTAAATGAAAGGTTATGGTTGATGATCCGCGTACTGTGTTACGATGATTCGGGGAAATCCCGACGGATGAAATCAAATGTTGTGGCACAAGTGTGCAACCTCTGCAGAGTGTAAATCTATTCGAATAGCCGTGTCCACGGTTACGGACGGTTGGAAAGGCCATACAGTTTCCAGTATTAGAATTTGATCATGTTGTTGGTATAAATGGTGAATGGTGACTTGAGTATATTGAAAAACAACAGAGTTGTGGGAATGACACTAATGTTCCCACTTGAGTTAGTTAGCACATGAATAAGTCTCTAGTGAATACTTGCAAAATAAAATTGGCTTTATGCAAATAAACTAGAACTTAGCACCCCTCTACTAGAAATGTTAGCACTTACACTAGTATTAGTTTGCGAGTACATAAAGTACTCATGGCTGTGTCCCTGGCTATTCAAATGGCCAGACTATGAAGAGGAGCAGCAGTACGAGGAGGACGGTCAGGAAGTCTACAACAACTAGGGATCTGCTAACGTCAAGCGTTGGCCTGTGGACTATAGAGTCCTTGTATCTTACGCTTCCGCCATGAACTTATGTTTGTTCGTTGATCAGTTCGTTGATCATTAGATCAATTATTTGTGTAATATGGATCATGTGATTCCGATTTGTAAGACTTTATGAGTTGTAATGAATGATGACTATGATACTTAACTATTATGCCTCGCAACAACAATATTCCTGGGATTGCGATGTATGACATAATAGGCATCCGGACTTAAAAATCCGGGTGTTGACAAGTTGGTATCAGAGCCATTGTTTGACCTTAGGAGACCCTAGTTTAGAATGGACGTTCCGAAAAATTTAGTTTCTAAAACAAATTGAGTGAATACTTGGGAAAAACTTACTCATTCTCTTTTCTACCAGATCTTTTCAAAAAGAATGACCATGCTCTTCCTTTTAAATTCATCTAAAATATTGCCACACTTAGTCACATCTCTAACGTACTCATCCATTTCACTTTCAGATGGAGCCCTACGTCCAGACGGAGACCTACGATCTGGAGAACGGAGGAAGTCTGGTGTTCGAGCGCGACTTGTACCTGGTGTCCGAGAGGCTCGAACGCCCACCTCCCAAGTTCCATGGAGTCCGGATCCACGACACCCCCACCGGGGAACAGCAGTGGATGATCACCGCTGACTTGAAGGGAAGTTCGGAGCCTCCCATCTCGGAGAGGATCCTTTTCTCCTTCAAGGCATGCAACTGGCCGGACGGGCTTGCTCACGCTCTTCAGGAGGGACTTGCTCGGGTGTGCGGACAGAACATCGCCGCACTCCGGGGAAGCCGCTTCGCCCACTTCGCAAGGCACGACACCATGGGAGAACCCATGGCACTCTCTTCACACCCGGTGCTCAAGATCCATGTGCAGCATCTGGACTTTATGCTCCCTGAGACCCGGAAGGACCTGGAGCTGACGCGTGTTCACAACCACCGTGCCCAGATGGCTTTGGCTCATCATGCCGACGCCATCAGGATGCTCGCCAAGGACCGCAAGTCACTCCGCCTGCAGCGCGCCAAGAAGGATGCCACCATCCACCGTCTTCGCGAGAAGATACGCGCCTTGGAGATCACTGTCCAGACTCAGCAGGACCAGATCCAGGAGATGGAGGAAGATGGAGACGACATTCAGGGAGGCGATGACTTCCTGAGTGACGACAACGACTTTGAGGATGATGAGTTCACTGATGAGGAGGACTACGCGTTTCTGGAGTCCGAGGAGGATGGGATCATTCCCATTGATGTGGATGAAGATGATGAGTAGTAGCTGCACTAGCTTCACTATCGTAGGTGTGAGTTGTATCCCGCACCATGTATCGTAGATTGGAGAAGAAGGGTTCTTAAAACCCTTAGTGTGTTAGCTTGTAATATGTGATGCTTGTCATGAATGAATGAATGTTTGTGTGTTCTGTGCATCATCACAAGTCTTTAAGTTTAAAACTTACCCAAAATAAGCCATAGAAAATTCCCTCTTATCTCATGATCTATCTACCTGTTCAGATGGCTCACCGCAACGCGGATGCTATGATGCAACTGCTACAGACCCTGATGGCAGACAGGGAGACTGACCGAGCTGAACGTCAAGCCAGCCTCGCAGCACTGCAACAGTTAGCCAACAACCAGCAAGGCCATGGACACCATGACCATCCAGGGTCCAAACTTAAGAATTTCCAAAACACCAACCCACCTGTTTTCAGCAAGACTGAAGAGCCCTTAGATGCAGATGATTGGCTGCAAACAATGGAAAATAACCTGGAAGTAGCTGGAGTGGAGGAGAATGAGAAGGTGTTGTTTGCTACGCACTACCTAGCAGGACCAGCAAGAGCTTGGTGGACCAGCGCCCGTGCATTAAATGCCGGACAGATGATGACTTGGGCTGACTTTAAGCTCAAGTTTAGCAAGTACCATGTACCACCAGGTTTGATCAAGAAGATGAGGGATGAATTCCGGGAACTGAAGCAAGGCCGGATGTCGGTGGTAGAATACCGCGACAGGTTCCTCACCCTGTCAAGGTACGCCCCCGATGAAACCGACACCAATGAGAAAAGGAAGGAGAGATTCCTGAACGGCCTGCACGACGAGATGCAGACAGTACTGGTCAACATTCCCTTTGCTGACCTTGAAGCCCTAGTGGATTCTTCCATCCAAATGGAAGGCAAGTTGCACCAGGCCAATGAAAACCGCAAGCGCCGCATGATGAACCAGAGTGGGCCCAGCAATGCCCCAAGATACCGCCCTAGCTCAAGCAGTGGATTTGCCCCCAGAAACAACAAGCCCCAGAACCAAGTGTCGCGCCCCGGTTTTCAGAACCGGAGCGGAGGAAACCCAAGGCCAGGAGGCCCCCACCACAACAGCAACAACCCCAACTCCTATGTGCACCATAACAACAACTTCAACCGCGCTCCGCCGCGAGCCCCCAACACCAACAACAACAACACCAACACTGCACCAAGGACCGGAAGCAATGCTATTCCGGTTGGAACCAAGGACAAGTCCACAATCACCTGCTATGAATGTGGAGTGGTGGGACACTTCTCCAATGAGTGCCCCAAAAGGCTGGCCAAGCTCGCCGGCAACACCGCTGCACCTGCTCAGCAGCAACGCCGTGTCTCCACCGGCAAGAAGTTCGCCCCCAACAACCCACACAACCGCGGAGGTCGCCTCTACCACATGAACGCCGAGGAAGCCCAGGAAGCCCCAGATGTGGTGCTGGGTATGTTCTCTGTTAACTCAATACCAGCAAGAGTGTTGTTTGATTCCGAGAGCATCACATTCATTTGTTACCGAAGATTTTGTGAGCACTAGTAAGATTCAACCAATCAGTTTGAAACATGTCATGATAGTTCAAATACCGGATCAACCACTAAAGCTAGAAAATTTTGCAAAGAAGTACCCATCGAATTCAAGAAATAATGTTTTTTGCAAACTTAATTGTTCTGGGAACAAAAGGATTGGAAGTAGTACTAGGAATGGATTGGATGGCGAAACATCATGGATTGATAGACTGCGCCAAGAAGGCCATCACCATGACTAGTAGCACCGGAATAACAATAGAACATGTGTCTGAAAAACTCCCCAGAAATTTCACTTGCAACCAAGGAGTAGCCAAACCAACTCTGGATCAGATCAGGGTCGTCTGTCGATACGATGTGTTTCCGGATGATCTACCCGTATGCCCCCGGATCGGGATATCGAGTTTATCATCGAGTTAATTCCTGGAACAGGACCTATAGCCCAGAGAGCCTATAGCATGAACCCGGCAGAATTAATAGAGCTGAAGAAGCAACTGGATGATATGTTGCACAAGGGTCTGATTCGACCTAGTGCGTCGCCTTGGAGATCACCAGTTTTATTTGTGGATAAGAAAGATGGTGCCAATCGGTTATGTACGGATTATCGTAAACTTAACGATGTCACCATCAAAAACAAATACCCCTTGCCCAAGATAGAAGATCTGTTTGACCAGCTAGCCGGTGCCACCGTATTCTCCAAGATTGACCTTAGGACTGGTTACCATCAACTGAAGATTCGTGCAACGGATATCCCAAAGACTGCTTTCACCACCAGATATGGACTATATGAGTACAATGTCATGTCTTTTGGATTAACCAATGCCCCCGCCTATTTCATGAACCTCATGAACAAGGTCTTCATGGACTTTTTGGATAAGTTTGTCGTTGTTTTCATCGATGACATTCTTATCTACTCCAAAACTGAAGAGGAACATGAACAACACTGGAAATAATCCTAGAAACCCCGAGGCAACACAAGTTATATGCCAAGTTCAGTAAGTGTGAGTTTTGGTTGAAGGAGGTAGGATTCCCGGGACATATCTTGTCTGCAGGAGGAATTGCCGTAGATCCCGCCAAGATCAAGACTGTCACAGAATGGAAAGCCCCAACCACTCAGACCGAGGTCCGCGCATTCTCGGATTAGCGGGTATTACCGCCGATTCGTTGAAGGATTTTCCAGCATAGCCCGACCCATGACACAACTGAAGAAGGACAAGAAGTTTGAATGGACTGCCAAATGTGAAGAAAGTTTCCAACAGCTCAAGAGCAGATTGACCACAGCCCCAATACTGATCATGCCGGATATCACCAAGCCATTTGATGTCTACTGTGATGCGTCCAAGATTGGTCTTGGATGTGTGTTGATGCAAGAAGGCAAAGTGATATCATACTGTCCCGGCAAGAAGCAGCATGAGCAGAACTAAACCCATGACCTCGAACTCGCAGCCGTAGTGTTAGCCCGAAAGTTTGGCGTCATTACCTCATGGGTAATCGATGCGAGATCTATTCGGATCACAAGAGCCTGAAGTATATCTTCACCCAGAAGGAGCTGAACATGAGGCAACGCAGATGGTTAGAGTTAATCAAGGATTATGATATGGAAATCCACTATCACCCGGCAAGGCCAATGTAGTAGCAGATGCCCTGAGTAGACTGCCTTGTCAGTTAAACTCCATGATAGCAAAGGAACAGCCTAGCCTACACCAAGAGTTTGAACATTTCAGAATGGAGCTAGTTAGTGAAGGATACCGAGCTAGCATAGAACTGCAGCCTACTTTGATTGGACAGATCAAAGAAGCCTGAAGGGAAATGCCAGCATTGACGGAATCAAGAGTCAGATAGCTGCAGAAAGGCACCAGGATTCACCATAGATGAAGGAGTACTTTGGTACAACGGTCGTCTGTGTGTACCGTCAGATTCAGAATTGAAGCCAGTCATACTGAAGGAAGCTCACGACACCCTGTATTCCATTCATCCCGGAGGAACCAAGATGTACCAAGACCTGAAGGAACAATTCTGGTGGCACGGAATGAAGCGAGAGATAGGAAGTTACATCGCCAAGTGTGATATCTGTCAACGAGTCAAGGCAGAACATCAACGACCCGCAGGATGTTGCAACCCTTACAGATTCCTGAGTGGAAATGGGATTCTGTCGGTATGGACTTTATCACAGGATTGCCCAAATCTAGCAGAGGAAATGACTCCATTTGGGTTGTCATTGATAGGTTGACCAAGGGTGCACACTTCATCCCTGTCAAGACCACATACCAAGGCCCAAAGTTAGCTAAGTTATACATCTCAAGGATAGTCACCCTGCACGGAACCGCGAAGTCAATTGTGTCAGATAGAGGATCACAGTTCACCTCAAGATTCGGCAGAAAGTGCATGAAGGACTAGGAACCCGTCAACTTCAGCACAGCTTATCACCCGCAGACTGACGGACAGACCGAGAGAGTCAATCGATACTAGAAGATATGTTGAGAGCCTGTGTACTGGAATATGGATCCAAGTGGGAAGACCGCTTGCCGTATGCAGAATTCTCGTACAACAACAGTTATCAAGCCGCTGATGGCCCCCTTGAAGCTCTGTACGGAAGGAAATGCCGTACCCCTTTGAACTGGTCGGAAGTCGGAGAAAGCCAAGTCTTTGGACCAGATGTTCTTCGAGAAGCCGAGGAGAAGGTGCACAAGATCCGCGAGTACCTTAAGACTGCGCAATCCCGACAAAAGAGCTACGCTGACAAAAGACGCCGAGAGATGACCTTTGAGATTGGAGATTTTGTCTACCTCAAGGTGTCACCCCTCAAGGGAATGCAGAGATTCCAGCTGAAAGGAAAACTCGCACCTCGATATGTCGGACCCTTCAAAGTTCTGAGTCGCCGAGGCGAAGTGTCTTATCAACTGGAACTACCTGAAGAAATGGCAGCCGTGCACAATGTGTTTCACATCTCACTGCTCCGGAAGTGCCTTGAAGTACCGGAGAAGACTGAAGTATTCAAGAATATAGATCATCGTTCGGTGGATATCAACACCGACTTGACCTACCGAGAAGTGCCTATTCGCATCCTGGAGGAAGCATACAGAACCACCCGCACCAGGAGTATCAAGTTCTTGAAGATTCAGTGGAGCAATCACACTGAAGACGAAGCCACTTGGGAACGCGAAGAAGACATGAAGAAAGAATACCCCGATCTCTTTAGTACCTAGTTTTCTCTCGATTTCGGGACGAGATCTTTTGTAAGGGGGAAAGGTTTGTAACATCCCAAATTTCAATAAAATGGACAAGAGAGAATTCAAGAACCTCAAAAATTAGAGTTAACAAAAACTTTTTCTCCTCATATAGGTTTATGCATGTAGATCACCTTTTTAATTATGTTGAGTGTGCAATTGCCATGATGTTTGCTTAGGTGATCTCTCTCACTCTAAAACCCTAGCCATGATCACTTGATCACCCCAAATTCAAATAAAAGTGAAATAGAAAAGAAATGCTAAAAATCAACTTCACACACACATATGGCTTAGGCCATTTTTACCAATCTTTGATATAGACCAATTTGGTTTGCCCCATTGGGTGTAAATGGATACTAAACATATATTAGCAACATTGGAAACCATCAAACACTTGTCAAATCAAAATGGAAGCAAATATGAGCTCACATATGATTATGGTCATATGTGCCATTTTTACCCTGATGCTCACTTTGAGCCCCTGGCTTTTTACTTTTCACTTCTACCCTGGACCAATTCTTTTCACCTCATCCAAGACAACATCAAGCACTTCAACTTTGCCCAAAACCACCACCCCAAATTCATCACCAATTTCAAATGAGAAGCAACCAAAGTTGGAACAAATTCACATATGTAAGATCATATGAAAAATGTGATTTTGCATCTCATTTCCATTTTGACCACCACCACCACCAAAATGCTCCACTTAATATATAGTTCCAACCCACCAAAAAGAAATTCAAAATTTAAATATTTATTTCTTTCGGGCATTTCATCAAACACCTAGCAGACAGGGGTAAAATTGAAGCCCATGCTGGATTTTGGAGGAGACCAAGTCCACTCGACTCTCCTCGATGTTCGAGACCCTCTCCACATCCCAGCACCAGTGACACCTCCTGCCAGCACCTCCCTTGACCAAAGTGACAAGGGCATGACCATGCCGTGGCATGGCATGGCCATCCCATGCCATCTCCCTCTCTGGTCACCTCCCCACCGCACCACCATGTCTTCTAGCTCCCTCTCACTCTCCGATCGAGCGGGACACCAGACTCAACGAAATCGTGCACCGCATCGACCGAAACGAGACGCGCCCACGTGCTGACGCGCCGCGCACGCCGCGCGCGCACGGCGAACGCCACGGGCACGCCAGGGCGCGTCGCCCGACGCACCCGCCACCACTTGCCTCCGCCGCTCGTCGTCGCTGCGCCGAGAACACCAGAGACGCCCAGACACGACCGTTGGACCGCGGGAGAGCGTGGCCGTCGTCACCGTCGACGCGACCCGCCACGGCCTGAGCACCTCCGTCAAGCTCACCGCCGCCGTAGAGCCTCGTATTCATCGCCATCACGCGCGTCAGCCGCCTGGACGTCGCCAACACTCCGCGCCCATGCCTTGCCTCTTCGCCGCCACGGACGACGACGACGACGACGACCCTAGCCGGCGCCACGCCACCTCCCGCCGCTATAAAAGGGGAGCCCCTCCCACTGAACTGAGCACGCCAACACCTTCCCCTCCTCCTCACAGCTCTCCTCGACCTCTCAATTTCACCAGTTAGCCACTCCACTGCTCCAATTGCAAGATCGCCGCCGCCAGTACACGGAGTCGCCGGAGCAGGGGCGCCATTGGAGACAACTTCCGCCTTCCTCATCCACTCCAACGACGCGGCGCACCTCTCTCCGACGACCGCCGGTGCCCCGAGCGCCCTCCGACCCCCTACCCGCCGCCGGTGAGTCCCGTTCTCGCTGGACGACGCCACCCCCGTCGATTGGCGATCCGATCGCACGGCTCCTCTCCCACCGGGCGCTAAGCCCGCTGACGTGGCCCCAGCCAGACGGCCCGCTGCGCGAGAGAGTGGGCCGGCCCATCTCCCTGTCCCCTGTGCAGCCCAGTTGCTTTCCCGCCAAGGCCCATCATTTTGAATTCAAAATTTCGAAAATTGGGAATTACTCTCAGATGCTGTTTTCAAAATTAAATAGAATCAAATCCACCCAACCAAATTTTTCAAAATTTATATATTTGGAAACCTTAGGAAATTATCTACACAATGCCACTGGTTTGAACCCTAGATCTGTTATAGAATTTAAGTGAGAAAATAAACAAGACAGGGACTTTTCTGCCTTAGAAAAATTATTAAAAATCAACCACAATTGCTTTTAAGTTAATTCCAATTCCTATAAATCACTTTACACGTATACCAATTGTTTTTACAAAAATATGCCATGCTTAATGTGTATGATCATGGCCTAGTTAAATTAAGGGACTATAAGACTATTTCTAGTCAAAACTATTGCCCAAAAATATTAGTAAATCATATGGGAGTATTTTCTTCCATTTAAATCTTGTCATGAACAATGTAATATGAGGTAAAGACTCTGGTCATAAAAACCTCATATGGTTTGTTGATGATATTAAGTCTTTACCATGCTAAGATTAAATTGTATGGAGCCTACACCCCATTTAAATCATTTTCTCAAAATGATAAGTGTGAAGAGGTTGACTTGGGTCAACCTAGGTCACATATTATGCATAAGAGAAATTAAATCCTAATAAGATAATGAGAGGAAATTATTTCTCTGAATAATGCAAAGTAACATTCAAGATTAGTATGAGAGGAATTTAATTTTCTTAATTAATAAGAAAAACACATCCACCAACATAATAGTGATATGTGATGCTAGTTTAAGTTGTGTAAATCATGTGTGTGCTTAGTTTATTAAATAAATTGGTGTGATGATTGTGTACCCCGTATTCGTATTTTAGACGCTAGTACCGAGGAGTATCCAGAGGAGGAGGAGGTCTACTGTCAAGGAGAAGAAGACCACTTTGACCAGTTTCCCAACCAAGGCAAGATAATACTCTTGCAAAGTGCTAGCTCATCATGAGCCAAGCACCACCTATTTATTTTATGTTGATGAGCCTATTTCCCAGTTTTAATTCCCAGTTTTACTTACTGTTATTTTTGTACTGTTGAGTTATAATTCAATAGGGTTAATGTTAGATTAGTACAAGAGTATCAAAGTTAGCCTAGAAGAAAAGCAAATTACTTAGCACCCCTCATCCTTAGATGCTAGTGCTAAATTAAAAATGACTACTCTAGATGGGAACATGTGTGGTGAAATAATGATGCTAAAGATTATGAAATGACTTTTGAAGGTGAATATGACCAAGAGAAGATAGTGATTTTTGGATTAAAAACTAATATTGGGTTGGATGTGATACCTTTCCAATTATTGAGTACCCCCACAATACCTGAATATGGGTAAGGGCTTAACTAGAAGTTTATGTATCTTAGTATGAGTTCCCTCTGAACACACATCATAGGGGTTATGCCGAGGCTGCCTCCGTTGTGGAGAAATGATGTGAATCGAAGTGAATTGTACGGCCAAGCCCTGTGCAGTTCCCAGGTTGACAGTTGGTTTGGGAGGCCAAGCTCATGGGGAGAGGTGCTCATACTAGGGTGAGTAAATGAAAGGTTATGGTTGATGATCCGCGTACTGTGTTACGATGATTCGGGGAAATCCCGACGGATGAAATCAAATGTTGTGGCACAAGTGTGCAACCTCTCAGAGTGTAAATCTATTCGAATAGCCGTGTCCACTTACGGACGGTTGGAAAGGCCATACAGTTTCCAGTATTAGAATTTGATCATGTTGTTGGTATAAATGGTGAATGGTGACTTGAGTATATTGAAAAACAACGAGTTGTGGGAATGACACTAATGTTCCCACTTGAGTTAGTTAGCACATGAATAAGTCTCTAGTGAATACTTGCAAAATAAAATTGGCTTTATGCAAATAAACTAGAACTTAGCACCCCTCTACTAGAAATGTTAGCACTTACACTAGTATTAGTTTGCGAGTACATAAAGTACTCATGGCTGTGTCCCTGGCTATTCAAATGGCCGACTATGAAGAGGAGCAGCAGTACGAGGAGGACGGTCAGCAGGAAGTCTACAACAACTAGGATCTGCTAACGTCAAGCGTTGGCCTGTGGACTATAGAGTCCTTGTATCTTACGCTTCCGCCATGAACTTATGTTTGTTCGTTGATCAGTTCGTTGATCATTAGATCAATTATTTGTGTAATATGGATCATGTGAATCCGATTTGTAAGACTTTATGAGTTGTAATGAATGATGACTGTGATACTTAACTATTATGCCTCGCAACAACAATATTCCTGGGATTGCGATGTATGACATAATAGGCATCCGGACTTAAAAATCCGGGTGTTGACAATAGGCACGGAGACCAAGCAAAGGAGGATGAGGTCCTACACCCCTCCGAGAGGTTGGCCACCCAACACAACCTATGGGTGCAACGCCAAGAGTTCAAGGACCAACTCAACTTGTTCGAGACACGCATCGATGAACAATATGAAGAAGTGGCTCACAACTTCGGCCAAGTGAACCAAGATATGATTCTTCTTCGCGAAGCTACGGACAACTTGCATGACCAAGTGACGGTCAATGAGGCAAACATGGAGCGGCGCATGGATAGCCTCGAGCGCGCCATCAACAACTTGGGACGCCGACATCGACATCGCTCTACTTCCTCATCGTCATCGACCTCCTCACATGATGACTACTCCCATGATCACCATTCGTCCTCAAGCTCCGACTCAAGGCATGGAGATCATCATCGACCTCGGCGCCCGCATGCTCGTCAAGATGACTCTCGCTCAAACTCAAGGCGCGGAGAGTTCCATCGCCATGCTCGTCCTCATGAGCGTCCTCAACAAGACCAACCTCTTCACCAAGATCGTCATCAAGCGGCTCGCCATGCCCACCATGGGCATGACGACCAACCCCAAGACAACGTCCTCCACAACATGGACCCGGCACCTCATCGTCAAGCCCATGTGGATGCTCAAGACCAAGGTCATCAAGATCCACCAAGGCGTGACCTCCGGAACCATCCTCGCCATGACCAAAGGGGCCGAGGACAACCTCAACAAGATCAAGATGAGAGAGCCAACATTGGACAACGCCAACAACCTCGCCAAGATCCCCAACAACATCCTCAACATGAGCCAAGTGAAGCTAGTGTTCACCTCAACCGCCAACCCAATGCTATGGTTGGTCGTGGAAGACCTCCTCTACCACCTCAAGTCGCAAGAGATGAAGGCATCCGTCCTCGCCGAAGGAACATGGAAGATGAAGAGAATATGTATGGAAAGCTCAAGTTCAACATGCCCAAGTTCAAGGGTGAAGACGATGCCGAGGCCTACCTCTCATGGGCACTCAAGGTTGACAAGATCTTCCGCATCCACAACTACTCCGGTGCCAAGAAAGTAGCCATGGCCTCCCTCGAGTTTGAAGATTATGCCAACACTTGGTGGGAACAAGTTGTCACTCTTAGGGAAGAAAAGGGTGATCCTCCAATTGATACTTGGGAAGACATGAAGGAGGAGATGCAAGCCCGCTTTGTCCCTACACACTACAAGACCGATCTCTTCAACAAGCTACAAAAGTTGAAGCAAGGCACCAAGACCGTTGAGGAATTCTTCAAGGAGATGGAGTTGACTATGATGCGAGCAAACATCCAAGAGTCCGAGAACCAAACCATTGCGAGGTTCTTCAATGGCCTCAACTACCCCATCAAGAGGATTGTGGAGTTTCAACAATACTCCAACATGGTTGAGTTGGTTCACCAAGCTTCCAAGGCCGAGCGTCAAGTGAATGAGGACATCAAGTACTCGAAGTCCAAGCAATACTTCGCCTCCAAGCTTGCCACATCAACTCCTACAACAAGTGTCAAGCCAACCGCATCCTCTACAACTTCCAAGCAACCTTCTATCCAAAGTCGCATGAAGCAAACGGTGTCATCCACCGCCTCCTCCAAGGCTTCTACGGGACCCTCCAATGTCACTTGCTTCAAGTGTGGCACCCAAGGCCACAAATCCTTCGAGTGCAAGAACACCAAGGTTATGATCACCATGGAGAATGGTGACATAGAGACGCTAAGTGAAGGTGAATATTAAGCCCTAGTGCAAGCCGCCGTTGCTAATGAGGAAGACTATGATGAAGAAAGTGGAGAAGACCCTCTCTTATGCACACATGATCCAAGCCCTTCTCTTGTGGTCACTCGAGTGCTCACCACTCAACCCCAAGCTATGGAAGACCAAAGATGCAACATCTTCCAAACGCGTGCCGGCATTGGTGGCAAGTCAATCAAGGTCATCATCGACGGTGGGAGTTGCCACAACTTGGCAAGCACCGAGCTATGTGAGAAGCTCAATCTCACGCTTCGCAAACATCCTCATCCATACCATGTCCAATGGTTGAGTGACAAGGGCAATGCCAAGATTCAACACACCGTCACCGTCAACTTCAAGATAGGACCCTATGAAGACACCGTCGAGTGTGACGTGGTGCCTATGACCGTGTGCCACATGTTGCTTGGCCGCCCATGGCAATTTGACAAGAAGGCAATACATGATGGTTACTCCAATGCATACACCTTCAAGGTCAAGGACAAGAAGTTCGAGCTTCGCCCAATGACTCCTAGCCAAATCATCGCCGACAATGCGAAGGCTTTAGCGAGGGCACAACACAACACCCACCATAGTGATTTGAGAGGAGAAGGAGCTACCCACCACAAAGAGAGTGAGTGCCACCACCCACATATGAGTGAGAGAAAGAGTGTCCTCCTAGCCACCAAAAGCGAGTGGAGAGAAGTGAAAGACAACCCATCCACCACCATACACTACGTGCTCATTTGCAAGGGCCTCTCGTCGGAGACTAACGACTTAACCAACATTCCTTCGTCTTTGTTGTCTCTTTTGAAGGAGTTCCAAGACGTCTTCCCCGACGAGCTACCTCATGGACTACCACCGCTTCGGGGCATCGAGCATCGCATCGACCTCATACCCGGCGCTCCGCTACCAAACCGCGCCGCTTACCGCACCAATCCCGAAGATACCAAGGAGATCCAACGCCAAATTCAAGACCTCCTCGCTAAAGGGTACGTCCGAGAAAGCCTTAGCCCTTGTGCCGTTCCGTCATTCTTGTGCCTAAACCGGATGAGACGCAACGGATGTGTATGGATTGCCGCCCTATCAATGCCATTACCGTCCGTTATCGCCATCCCATTCCGCGTTTAGATGACATGCTTGATGAATTGAGTGGTGCCACCATTTTCTCTAAGATTGATTTGCGTAGTGGCTACCACCAAATTCGCATGGCAATTGGTGATGAATGGAAGACGGCATTCAAGACCAAGCTTGGTCTATATGAATGGCTTGTCATGCCATTTGGTCTTTCCAACGCTCCTTCGACTTTCATGCGTCTTATGAATCACATTTTGCGACCTCTCATTGGCAAGAGCGTGGTTGTTTATTTTGATGATATCCTCATCTATAGCAAAAATCTCGAGGACCATGTTCAACATGTGAGAGAAGTCTTATGCATCTTGCGCCACGAGAAGCTCTTTGCCAACCTACCAAAATGCCATTTCGCTCAAAACAAATTGGTTTTTCTTGGTTTTGTGGTTTCCGCCAACGGGATTGAAGTTGATTCTTCCAAAGTTGAGGCCATCCACAATTGGCCCACTCCCACAAATGTTGGTCAAGTTCGAAGCTTCCATGGACTTGCCGGATTTTACCGCCGCTTTGTGAAAGATTTCAGCACCATTGTTTGCCCTTTAAATGAGGTTACAAAAAAGAATGTTCCGTTTGTTTGGGGCAAAGCACAACAAAAAGCTTTTGATGAATTGAAAAAGAGACTCACCGAGGCACCACTACTTGCTCTTCCCGATTTTGCCAAAACATTTGAGATAGAATGCGACGCGAGTGGCCTTGGAATCGGTGGTGTTCTCATGCAAAATGGAAAACCCGTGGCATACTATAGCGAGAAGTTGGATGGCGCACGCCTCAACTATCCTATATATGACAAGGAGCTTTATGCTTTGGTTCGTGTTCTTGAAGTTTGGCAACATTACCTTTGGCCAAAAGAGTTTGTTATCCACTCGGATCATGAGTCCTTGAAGTATTTGAAAAGTCAACACAATTTGAACAAGAGACATGCTAAGTGGGTTGAGTTCATAGAGTCCTTCCCTTATGTTATCAAATACAAAAAGGGCAAGGAAAATGTGGTTGCGGATGCACTTTCCCGCAAGATTACTCTCCTACTCACCCGCTTGGAGTTTCACATTTTGGGTCTTGAGGAGATCAAAGAACTTTACCCTTCCGATTCTTTCTTTGGACCAATCTTTGAAAAGTGTTCCATTGACCGAGGTTTTGATGATTTCTACTTGCATGATGGCTACTTGTTTAAAGCTAACAAAGTTTGCATACCCGAGTCTTCTCTTCGTAAGTTGCTTTTGCAAGAGTCACATGGAGGTGGCCTCATGGGTCATTTTGGACGCGACAAGACTCTTTCGATGCTATCCACACACTATTATTGGCCACGCATGAAGCGAGACGTGGAGCGCCTTTGCAACCGTTGCACCACTTGTTTACAAGCTAAGTCAACATCCAATCCCCATGGTCTTTACATGCCTTTACCCATTCCATATGCACCTTGGTCGGATATAAGCATGGACTTTGTGTTAGGCTTACCAAGAACAAAGCATGGGCATGATTCAATCTTTGTGGTAGTGGATAGGTTCTCAAAAATGGCACATTTCATACCATGTCATAAGAGCGATGATGCTTCACACATTGCTTCATTGTTTTTCAGGGAAGTGGTTCGCCTACATGGGATACCGGCAAGCATTGTGTCGGATCGAGACGTCAAGTTCATGAGTTATCTATGGAAGTCGCTCATGGCCAAGTTTGGAGTCAAGCTCTTGTTCTCATCATCCTCGCACCCTCAAACCGACGGACAAACCGAAGTGGTCAATCGAAGCCTCTCCACACTCCTCCGCACACTTGTGAAGAAAAACTTGAAGTCATGGGAAGATTGCCTCCCCCACGCGGAATTCGCCTACAATCGAGCCAAACACTCCACAACATTACGGAGTCCCTTCATGGTCGTCTATGGATTCGAACCTCCAACGGCACTCGACATCCTTCCACTCCCTCTTCATCAAAGGACCAACATGGACTTCGACGAGCGCACCACCGCCATGAAGAAACTACATGAAGAAACAAGAGCAACCATACAAGACCATGTTCTTCGCCAAGCTAACCGCCTCAACACCAAGAAGAAAGAACGAGTGTTTGAAGAAGGAGACCTAGTTTGGGTTCACCTAAGGAAAGAAAGGTTCCCTCAAGAACGCAACTCCAAGCTCAAGCCAAGAGGAGATGGGCCTTTCAAGGTACTCAAGCGCATCAACAACAACGCCTACGTCATCGACATACCAACATCCAAGTACTTGGTGAGCAACACTTTCAACATCTCGGACCTCTCCCCACATCATGGAGATGAGGAGGAACAAGAGTCGAGGACGACTCTCTCCCCAGGGGGGGGAGATGATGTAGCCCCGCCAACGACACTACATCAAGGCCAACAAGTCCCCCAAGTGGACCAATGACAAGGGCTCGAGTTAAAGCTCTACACGACAAGGTGAACTCGCTCCTCACTTCCCTCGACCTAGATACCCCATTGGATGGAATGCTACCTCATGCCGAAACCCTTTGTGTCATTAGGTACGTGGAGCCTCAAGATCATGGAGAGGACGGTACGTCATGGTCAAGGGAAGGAGAGGAGCAGCTGATCGAGAAGATGTACACGGAGCGGGACCCGAAGTCGCCCCAAGAACGCAAGGAAGAGACGATGAGCGGCCAGTCCAGAATCCGGTCGACCGCCTCTGACCGGCCACCGGCTCAGAATCCGGTCGACCGGCGATCGGCCACCCGGTCCCCAACCGGACCAGGGTGCCATTGGACGACTTCCCGGGCTCCACCTCGCTAATTGCCCGGTCCGGGTCCGGTCCACCGGACGACCGTCCCAGTCCGGTCCAACGGCCTCCCGACTGCACGATCGAAGACTACTTTTCGGCCGAACGTTTCCTTTGTGCCTTTTCGGCCCGTGTCGCCTTGTACCGCTATATAAGCACCTTGGACACCTCTTTTTCCCCTTAGACTTGTTTAGAACTCAAACCTAACTTTGAGCTTAGTCTCCCTTGGGTATCATCCCTCCGTAATCAAGGCAACCCTTGTGGATGTATGGATTTGGTAGTGAGAGATTCTAGTGTTTACACTCTCTCCCCACTCCTTGATTCGTCCTCCTCACCGGTCTCTCCTCTCGAATTCTACCTCGAGTCTCTTCCGGGCGGATTCTATTGGCACGGTCCATCGAGCCGTGAGGGTAAGCATCGTTTGTATCGGGTTGGTGTGCGTGGTTCTTCGTGTGTTCTTTGCGTTCTTCGTGTTCTTCCGCCTCTCCCCCTCTTTCCCCCTTGATTCCTTGGGTCATTCGCGAGATCGGGCCACAATCGGGGTCTTAGACCACATCACATGGTGATATTATAAAATTGAAATTGTTTCCTTTCTCACTAAGAGGAAGGGCTAAAGATTGGTTGCTATCTTTACCTAAAAATAGTATTGATTCATGGACTAAATGTAAAGATGCTTTTATTAGTAAATATTATCCTCCTGCTAAGATTATATCTTTGAGAAGTAGCATAATGAATTTTAAACAATTTGATAATGAACATGTTGCTCAAGCATGGGAGAGAATGAAATCTTTGGTAAAGAATTGCCCAACCCATGGATGACTACTTGGATGATCATCCAAACCTTTTATGCAGGATTGAATTTTTCCTCGAGGAACCTATTGGATTCGCTGGAGGTACTTTTATGTCCATCACTCTTGGGTGCAACTAAATTACTTGATGATATGATGATCAATTACTCTGAATGGCACACTGAAAGAACTCCTCAAGGTAAGAAGGTAAATTCTGTTGAAGAAACCTCTTCTTTGGGTGATAAGATTGATGCTATTATGTCTATGCTTGCAAATGGTAGATCTCATATTGATCCTAATAATGTTCCTTTAGCTTCATTGGTTGCTCAAGAAGAAAATGTTGATGTGAATTTCATTAAGAACAATAATTTCAACAACAATGCTTATAGGAATAATTATGGTAACAACAACTATATGCCATATCCTTCTAATAATGGTAATGGTTATGGTAATTCTTATGGTAATTCTTACAACAATAATAAGAGTGTACCCTCTGGTCTTGAAGTGATGCTTAAAGAATTTATTAGTACACAAACTGCTTTCAATAAAACTGTTGAAGAAAAGCTTAGTAAAATTGATATTCTTGCTTCTAAGGTTGATAGTCTTGCTCTTGATGTTGATCTTTTAAAATTGAAAGTTATGCCTGAGAAAGTTGAAGATGCTAGGTTTGCTAAAACAAATACCATCCAAGTTAGAATTAATGATAATATTAGATTGTTGGCTGAATTGCATGCTAGGTGGGATAGAGAAGAAAAAGAAAAACTTGCTAAAGAAAATAATGTAGCTAAAGTATGGACTATTACCACCACTAGTAATGTTGATTCTTCACATGTTGCTGCACCTCCTAGTATCAATGGTAAAATAATTGGTGTTGGCAATGTTTCTACTCCTAGTGCAAAGCGCACAAAATTGCCTGAAACTGCTGAAACTACTGTTTGTGATAAAACTGCTAAATTTTTCAAAATATTGGTGACAATGATTCCATTGCTGTAGAACATAATGGTTTAGATTTTGATGATTGTCATATTACTGAAGTTATAAAGTTCCTACAAAAACTTGCTAGAAGTCCCAATGCTAGTGCTATAAATTTAGCCTTTACAAAACACATTACAAATGCTCTCATTAAAGCTAGGGAAGAGAAATTAAGACTTGAAGCTTCTATTCCTAGGAAGTTAGAAGATGGTTGGGAGCCCATCATTAAAATGAAATTCAATGACTTTGAATGTAATGCTTTATGTGATCTTGGTGCAAGTATTTCTGTTATGCCTAAAAAGATTTATGATATGCTTGACTTGCCACCATTGAAGAATTGTTATTTGGATGTTAATCTTATAATGTTAAAAAGAAACCTTTGGGGAGGATTGATAATGTGCGCATTACGGTTAACAATTACCTTGTCCCCGTTGATTTTGTTGTCTTGGATATCGAATGCAATGCATCTTGTCCTATTGTGTTGGGAAGACCTTTTCTTCGAACCGTTGGTGCTGTTATTGATATGAAGGAAGGTAATATTAAATATCAATTTCCTCTCAAGAAAGGTATGGAACACTTCCCTAGAAAGAGAATGAAGTTGCCTTTTGATTCTATTATTAGAACAAGCTATGATGTTGATGCTTCTTCTCTTGATGTTACTTGATTTGCACTTTCTGCGCCTAGCTGAAAGGCGTTAAAGAAAAGCACTTCTTGGAAGATAACCCAAGTTTTATTTTATTTACTGTATTGTTGAGTCTTGGAAGTTGTTTACTACTGTATCAACCTCTTCTTATCATGTTTTTGTGCCAAGTAAAGTTTCTATGCTAAAGTTGATGCTATATTTGGGATCTGCGCGAAACAGCATTCTTTCTGTCACGAATTCGGCATAAGTCGTAAAAATTGAAAAATCTGCAAATTTACGAGCGTGATCCTCAGATATGTACGAAACTTTCATTAGTTTTTAGTTTTTCCATTTGAGCAAGTTAAGTGCCCAATCCAGATGCATCTTTACGGACTGTTGTTTTTGAGATTCTGTCTTTTATTTCGCATTGCCGCTTTTGCTATGTTGAATGAGTTTCTTTGTTCCATTAACTTTCGAAGCTTTGTGCAATGTCCAGAAGTGTTAAGAATGATTGTGTCACCTCTGAATATGTGAATTTGTGTTATGCACTAACCCTCTCATGAGTTTGCTTGAAGTTTGTGTGAATGAAGTTTTCAAGGGTCAAGAGAAGAGGATGATATACTATGATCAAGAAGAGTGAAAGGTATAAGCTTGGGGATGCCCCGGTGGTTCATCCCTGCATATTTTAAGAAGACTCAAGCATCTAAGCTTGGGGATGCCCAAGGCATCCCCTTCTTCATCGACAACATTATCAGGTCACTTCTAGTGAAACTATATTTTTATTCCATCGCATTCTTATGTTCTTTACTTGGAGCGTCGGTTTGTTTTTTGTTTTGTTTGAATAAAGTTTTATCTCGCCATTCTTATATTGGAGATATTACGCTCCGCTTTTCATATGGAACACTTGTGTTCTTAATTGTGCTTTAATGTTCATGGCGAAAGCTCATTGCTTCGTTAAATTGCTATTTGGTTGGAATTAGAAAGTGCTGCATATGGTTTGGCAATTTGGCAATTGTTTGAGCTCTCATAGATCATGTTTAAGCTCTTGCATCATGTAGTTTAATCTATTAATGAAGAACTACTGTAGAGCTTGTTTAATATGGTTTGCATGATTGTTCTCTCTAAGTCTAGATATTTTCCAAAAAGTGTTTGAACAACAAGGAAGACCCTTATAATGCTTGCAATATGTTCTTGTGTGAGTTTTGCTGTACCTGTTCATACTTGTGTTTGCTTCAAACAACCTTGCTAGCCCAAACCTTGTACTGAGAGGAAATGCTTCTCGTGCATCCAAACACCTTGAGCCAAACTCCATGCCATTTGTGTCCACCATATCTACCTACTATGTGGTATTTTTCTGCCATTCCAAAGTAAATTACTTGAGTGCTACCTTTAAAATTTCATTCCTTTACCTCAGCAATATATAGCTCATGGGACAAATAGTTTAAAAACTATTGTGGTGATGAATATGTAGTTATGTGTCTTAATTCTTATAAGTTGCTTGTTGAGCGGTAACCATGTTTTCTGGGGACGCCATCAACTTTATCTTTGTTGGATATCATGTGAGATGATATGCATGTTCGTCTTGTCCGAAGTAAGTGGACTTCATGATCAAATGGTTTGAGTATGCATATGTTAGAGAAGAACATTGGGCCGCTAACTAAAGCCATGTATCATGGTGGAAGTTTCAGTTTGGACATACAACCTCAATCTCTTATGAGAATATTAATGTTGTTGAATGCTTAAGCATTAAAAGAGGAGTCCATTATCTGTTGTCTATGTTGTCCCTATGGATGTCTAAGTTGAGAATAATCAAAAGCGAGAAATCCAATGCGTGCTTTCTCCTTAGACCTTTGTACAGGCGGCATAGAGGTACCCCTTTGTGACACTTGGTTGAAGCATATGTTATGCGATGAGAATTCGTGTTTCCGAGCTAAGTAGGACAAGGTGCGAGCACTATTAGTACTCTATGCATGAGACATGCAACTTGTAGGAAATATTATGCATAGCACATGTGAATTATTACTACCGTTGACAAAATTGTTTCTATGTTTTCAAAATAAAAGCTCTAGCACAAAAATAGTAATCAACGCTTCCCTATGCGAAGGGCCAATCTTTTACTTTATTGTTGAGTCAGTTTACCCACTCCTTTCTATCTTAGAAGCAAACACTTGTGTTAACTGTGTGCATTGATTCTTACATGTTTACTTATTGCACTTGTTATATTACTCTATGTTGACAAATATCTATGAGATATACATGTTACAAGTTGAAAGCAATTGCTGAAACTTAATCATCCTTTGTGTTGCTTCAATGCATTCTACTTAGAATTTATTGCTTATGAGTTAGCTCTTATGCAAGTCTTATTGATACTTGTTTGAAAGTACTATTCATGAAAAGTTTTGCTATATGATTCATTTGTTTAGTCATTATCTTTGTTAGCATTTTTTTGTTCAGATCACTCCATTCCATTCATCTCATATGCTTTACAATAATGTTGATCAAGATTATGTTGGTAGCATGTCACTTCAGAAATTATTTGTGTTATCGTTTACCTACTCGAGGGCGAGTAGGAACTAAGCTTGGGGATGCTTGATACGTCTCAAACGTATCTATAATTTCTTATGTTCCATGCTACTTTTATTACAATACTTGAATGTTTTATACATACTTTACAGCATTATTATACATTTTCCGGCACTAACTTATTAACAAGATGCCGAAGCGCCAGTTGCTGTTTCTTTTTTGGTTTCAGAAATCCTAGTAAGGAAATATTCTCGGAATTGGACGAAATCAACGCCCAGGGTCCTATTTTTGCACGAAGCTTCCGAAGAACCGAAGAGGAAGTGGGGCCACGAGGTGGGGACACACCGGGCGGCGCGCCCAAGCCCTGCGGGTGGTGTGTGGCCCCCGTGACGCCCTTTGACCTACCCTTCCGCCTACTTAAAGCCTCCGTCGCGAAACCCCCGTACCGAGAGCCACGATACGGAAAACCTTCCGAGACGCCGCCGTCAATCCCATCTCGGGGATTCAGGAGATCGCCTCCGGCACCCTGCCGGAGAGGGGAATCATCACCGGAGGGGCTCTACATCATCATGCCCGCCTCCGGATTGATGCGTGAGTAGTTCATCCTTGGACTATGGGTCCATACTAGTAGCTAGATGGTTGTCTTCTCCGCTTGTGCTTTCATTGTTATAGATCTTGTGAGCTGCCTAACATGATCAAGATCATCTATTTGTAATGCTACATGTTGTGTTTGGCGAGATCCGATGAATAGAGAATATTATGTTAAGTTGATTATCAATCTATCATATATGTGTTGTTTATGTTCTTGCATGCTCTCCGTTGCTAGTAGAGGCTCGCCAAGTTGATACTCGTAACTCCAAGAGGGAGTAATTATGCTCGATAGTGGGTTCATGCCTCCATTAAATCTGGGACAGTGACAGAAAGTTCTAACGTTGTGGATGTGCTGTTGCTACTAGGGATAAAACATTGATGCTTTGTCTAAGGATATTTGTGTTGATTACATTACGCACCATACTTAATGCAATTATTGTTTACAACTTAATACCGGAAGGGGTTCGGATGATAACCTGAAGGTGGATTATTTAGGCATAGATGCATGCTGGATAGCGGTCTATGTACTTTGTCGTAATGCCCGATTAAATCACATAGTAATCATCGTTGATATGTATTGAATCTTTATTTGTCAATTGCTCCCTGTAATTTGTTCACCCAGCATGTTAGTTATCTTATTGGAGAGACACCACTAGTGAACTGTGGACCCCGGTCCATTCTTTTACATCTGAATACATTCTACTGTTTTTCTTCTTTGCAAACAAACACCATCTTCCACTCTATACGCTTAATCCTTTGTTTTCGCAAGCCGGTGAGATTGACAACCTCACTGTTACGTTGGGGCAAAGTACTTTGATTGTGTTGTGCAGGTTCCACGTTGGCGCCGGTTTCCGGTGTTGCGCCGCACTACATTCCTCCACCAACAACCTTCACGTGCTTCTTGGCTCCTCGGTTCGATAACCTTGGTTTCTTGAGGAAAACTTACTGCTGTGCGCATCACACCTTCCTCTTGGGGTTCCCAACGGATGTGTCGACTACACGCCAGCACTCTGCCATACGTTTTTCAAACCCCAAAACTGCGTTGGGATGCCTTGGATAGGTGGTTTTGGGGTTTAGGGTTTGGAGTACCTGCTAGAGATGCTCTTAGAGCTAGCAAATATTTCTGACAGCTTTATGATTTAGCTTGGTTTGCGTCGCTGGTCAGCTTTCGTATTCGCGGCCCAGCCCATAAATATTTCACGGGACCCGTGATATCAATGGTGTGGTCAGTATACATATATAGAGCGAAGCGGTGGGTACGGGTTGAAACCCTACTTCCCCTCCACCGCAACCTCGCCTAAACCTGGCGACAAATTCAGCCGCATCCGCCGCACCACCCACCCTGCATGCCTGGCAGCGGGAGTTCCGGCAGGGGTGTATTGGGGGCAGAAGAGCCCCGCCGTGTTGGGAGCCGTCGGTCTTCAGCAGCGCGCGAAATGGGCGCGCTCCAAGGCCATGCGGAAGCACAACAAACGGTGGTGGATGATACGTTGCAAACATATCTATAAATTTTGATGCTCCATGCTTGTTTTACACCAATTTCTATATGTTTTGCTCACACTTCGTTGCACTTTTATACATTTTCCAGCACTAACATATTAACAAGATGTCACAGTGCCAGTTCCCTGTTTTCTGTTGTTTCGTATTTCAGAAAAGTTGTATAGAAATATTCTCGAAATTGGACGAAACAAAAGCCGAAGTCAATATTTTACCGTAACAAATACAGAGTCCAGAGGGGGGTCGAAGAGGCGCCACAGGGCAGCCAAACCACCCCATGGCGCGGCCAAGGGTGGGTCCGCGCCAAGGGGTGGTGTGGGCCCCCCAGGCGGCCACCGACCTCGTCATTCCGCCTATTTATAGACGATCTCGGAAAAAACCTAAACACCCGAGGCTCCATCCATTAAAAGTTCCATCGCGGCCGCCCTCGCAGACCCTAACTCGGGAGGGTTGAAGCTCTTCCGGCACCTGCGGAGGGAGATCATCACCGGAGGCCTCTACATCGCCATGTCTGCCTACGTAGTGATGCGTGAGTAGTTCATCCCTAGACTATGGGTCCATAACAGTAGCTAGATGGTTGTCTTCTCTAATTTATGCCTCATATTTAGATCTTGTGAGCTGCCTACCATGATCAAGATCATCCTTATGATCAAGATCATCCTTATGTAATGTTAAATGTTGTGAGCTGCCTACCATGAATATTGAATACCATGTAGAGATCGATTATATATACTTGTCATATGTTATTTGTAATCTTGCATGCTCTCCGTTGCTAGTAGTTGCTCTGGCCAAGTAAATGCTTGTGACTCTAAGAGGGAGTATTTATGTTTGATAGTAGGTTCATGCATCTAGTTTTCTAGAAGAGTGACAATAACTTCTAAGATAGTAAATGTGTTGTTGCTACTAGAGAGAAAACAAAATGTTTTATCCAAAAGTAATTCTATTATTTACTTTACACACAGTGCTTAATGCAATAATCTATTGCTTGCAACTTAACTTGGAAGGGGTTCGGACGATAACCGGAAGGTGGATTATTAGTAAGGATGGCAATTTTACCCACGGGTACGGGTACCCGCGGGTACCGTACTCGCATGGGCAGGGTATGGGTACACTTTTATGCCCATAGTTAGTACCCATACCCTGCCCGTTAAGTCATGGGCAGGACACGGGTATAGCCTCGTACCCGCGGGTAAACCCATACCCTGCCCGTTTATTGTCAAATCTTACGTGACACATTTATTTTTGTTGAATTATGAGTTAGAATAGAATATGAGAATGTGATTTTTATATTATGTTAATTGTTATGTACTTAACTATCTGTCATTGAGTTGAGATAATTAATTTTTAATCAAACTTGTTATCGATAAATATTAAATTGTGATTGACTTGTGTACCATTTAACCTACCCACCGGGTACCCAATGGGTACGGGGTACCCGCCGGGTATAGGTATGGGTAAAGTTTTATACCCATGGGTACGGGTATGGGTAGAAGTCTGTACCCATTGGCTATACGGGTATGGGTATGGTATTGCTCTACCCTGCCCATACCCTGCCCAATGCCATCCTTAATTATTAGTTATAAACGGAGTTGAATTGCGGTCTATGTATTATGTTGTAATGTCAAAACGAATTTTATATTAATCATTTTGTAATGTTCTGTCAATTGCCCAGCTGTAATTTGTTCATTCAGCATGTTACTATTTATCTTTATGGATAGACACCTCTACAGTAGATCCGGTCATTTCTTTTATACTGATAAATTCATCTACTGTAAACATCTTTTTCCACGTGATACGTTAAATCCTTTCACAAGACATGTTCCCTATATAACAAAAAAAAAAAAAGACGTGTTCCCTATAGCTGGGCTGCCACCGATCGATTTCTGCTCATGCCAGCGACCAGACGCATCGAATCGACACCCCCGACACGACACGAACCGCTCCTCTTACTCTTCCTTCAGGCCTCGTCCCGATCAGCCGCCTCCCGCCGGCGTCGCCTATGCCGCCGCATCGCTCGTCAGTTCTTCCCGATTAGATGAGGAATTTGGTCCTACAACCTGCCCCGCAGCCCTGCTGTGCCGTGGCCTCACGGGCGCAGCGCAAACCGAGCTCGATAGTTGATAGGAACGGGGACACATCTGATTTCCTAGAAGATCAGTGATGGCGGCGCTGCGGCACCATACAATAGCAAGCCAGAAGCACTTCTTAATGTACCTGAAATGATCGCTTGCGAATTCACAGACTGCAATTGAGAGTCTCCTTAATTAAAAAGAAATGTTGGGGTAATTCTTGAATCACTGCTTGGTTACTTTTCTTGAGGTAGATTATAGAGTTAAGCAATACGTATGAGTGTTTTTCTCCTGACGTAATTTAATTATTTGGAGACGTTGTCACTATGAACAATCTGAGGATTGTAGTTTTGTTATTGTGGACTTACTTATATTTTATTGGTGTGATGGAAATTTTTGAGTCCTAATACCCAATATGAAAATTCTGGCTCCGCCACTGACTCTATGTCAATTTGATGGTCATCAAATTAGGATTATCTCACTATATTCGTTTGCATAATTTCTAAGGTCTAAAATAGAGACCAGACTTGGTGTCTTGGTGACAAACTTTTATAGAAGTGGTTCTTGGTGAGAATCTAAAAATTTGTGCGCCATTGCTACCATAACCATTGGGTCTCTCTCGGATGAGGCATTTTGGCTTCCGCTCCCGGTTTTTAAATGTCTTTTTAAGTGTATTCAAAAATATTAAAATATTCTGAACAAAAAATTGATGTGTACATCTCGGCATCATATGTACTTAGAAAGTCATTTCGTGAAAATAGACATTTTTGTGTATCGTGTGCAAAAAAGACAAAATTTGGTACTTAAAAAACTTTTCATGAGACATTTCTTTGTCTATTTTACACAGGACACAAAAAATATCAGTTTTCCGCGAAAAATTATAATACACACATATAATATCAACATATACGCGCCAAACTTTTAATTAGATCATTTAACATATTGAAATATTTTTCCTATGTAGCAGGAGCATATGCTCCCATATTTAAAAGTGGATTTATGGTCTCTTCCGTGTTTCTCAATTTCTGAAGTCTCATTGGGCAGCCCTCGATGTGGTCTTAAAAATAAGACCTTGAAAAGAATTTTGTAGCACTATGCACAAGTGCTTGTTTTGGTGCTTTTATAACGAATTGAAAAATATGCAACTAAATTAAGTCACGTAGAGAAATTGTAGCTGAAAACTGACTTAAACTACAGATAAAAAAGGTGCTCACACAGTCACACTATCTCTTGTTGATATGTCATTTCTCCGCTTTTAGATTTGCAGTTAACACATAATACTCTATTGTGAGAGTGATAACTTTTGACACGAATTTTAAGATCTAACAATAATGGATAATGATAAAAGTATAAACACGAAAAACCCGTATTAACATGGCAGTGGCCTAGCTACATCAAAGCCAGGGGGGCGCTGCCCCCCCCCCCCCATGGGCTTTTCTCAAAGGAAGACCATGTAAATGGGTCATTTGCCCCCCAGATTTGGAAAAAATAGGCTTAGGCTGGCCATTTTAACCCATTTGCCCCTCCTTGCTGTTGGCCCAAGCTCCGCCACTAAACATGGCATGATTCTAACTTTCGGCGTGAAAAGAATAAAACTTTCAGCATCATATGTCGAGCTCCCAACACGAAAACCTTTGACTTCCAAAATTTTCACATGTTTGAATTCAAGATCAAAGCTTTCAAGAAAATGTTGCTAGAATTGTTAAAGGTGAGAATGGCAATTTGACAACTTTCAAAAAATAAATCGGCAATGATGTGTTGGCTGCCTCTAAGCGCGAGGGCATGGACATGATCATGGCTCAGACGGTTGACTTTGAGAAGAGTGGTGATGTTGACGCATCAGTCTCTCTCTCGTCTGAATCTGGCAGGCAGGTGCTTCCTATAGGTTATAGGCTGGTAAGTTAGGAGTGTTGACATGTGCAGGGAGCTATCTTGCCAGGGTGATTTGCGGTTTTCTCGCCACCTTTTGCTGTTGCCTACCATATATGTATCCAACAAAACGCTTGGGTGTAATGTTACGTCCAAGAGGGATGGTGCTAGCCCAAGATCGGCCTTTGGAAATGAGAAATCAAACAAATGTAGAAGCAAGAAGATTGGTGCTACGGGAAAGGCATCTGCAGTTGCTTGATGGATGCCCCTATCCCCTCACATGTCATTGTCGGCGTGATGTAGGTGTGTCGTGTTTGGAGTGTTCGTTCGTGTTGCTCTGTGGTCTCATGTGCTGGAAAGAGTGGGTGCGGCCCTGTTGTTCGGGTCTTCTGTTAGGCTTGGTTGTTGGTGAGTGTGGGCATGGCCCTATGTGGTTGGTATTTGGGTGGGCTTGGCCGTGTTATTGTAGGTTTTTGCCCGATTTTCTTCTAAAAACTTGGCACTTTTTTCTTAATTAATAGATGAGGCGAAACTTTTGCACCCGTTAAAAAGAAGGCATAGTGTTAATTCTTGTTAAAAAGGTTCTACCTCCATTTCTAAAATATAAGCCATTTTAGAATGCTAAACTAGAAAAGCCTTATATTTCGATACGAATGTAGCAACTACTAAGAGTGAAGTTTGTATATCATCAATTCTTTTTAAAACAGTACGCTCATAAACATGTACATACCCTCATCCTTTTGAATATGCGCGCACACCCCAACCAATATGGGCAGCTTTGAGAGACTGGATCCAAAAAACTGATCTGACGGGTCATGAGATTGATAATGTCACCACAGACGTCTCTATCGACACGAACATTACCTCCAACTGAAAAATATTCCTTTTTAATGAGACACCAAAGTGTCAAACCGAAGTTTGATCTCCGTTGTGCTAGGGTGCCACTGCCCTTCTAACCTCCTAACTATCCAACCATAAGTTAAATCTCAAATTTAGTTACTCCCTCTATTTTATAATTCTTGTAGTGGTTTTGTTTTAAATTTAAACTAAGCTAAAAGTCATGATGAAAATTATACTCCTAGCATGTACTAGTATCGTGATTTCCGGTGTTAATTAACTGGGAATGGAAGAAGTATTGGTACGGAGGGATGGACGGCGGGTTCATCGAGTACCAGTACTGTATTGTACTGTGAAATTTGGGATTCCACGGCACAACGCGCATGGGCAGTAGTAGATCTCCACAAACCACGGTACACGTCCGCAGTTCCGCACGACTTCAGGAGACCACGACGGCAGCACCACCCCAAGATCTCTCCTCTCGCGTCTTTTGTCAAACCCGCAATCCACAGCATCTCAACGAACCCGGTCCTCCTGCGCCACTCTCCCTAGCCTACACCTCCCGGAGACCAACAACCTCTTCCTCCCGTAGACCCAGTCCACCATTACTGGAGACGACACCCGTGACGCTCCTCTTCCCCCGAGGTCCCCGGTCCCAAGTCCCAACCCAAGGTCGGCCTCCAGTCCAGAAACCCACCACCGCCGCCGCCACCCACCAGGCCACCGCCACCAGCCGCTCCGCCCAATCCAACTCCCCGCCGCACCAACCACCGCCCAGATCTACCCCCCGCCTACGCGCTGCCCCTCGATCCACCCGGCCTCGTGCCGGAGATGCCACCCGCGGCCTCAAATCTGCCAGATTCCTCCGCCACCACCACCTCCTCCTCCCGGTAGTCCCGCTCCGCCGCCCGGCACGATGCAGGCGCGGGTGGCGTCCACGGAGGACATGAAGGAGCCGCGGCAGGCGGCGCTTGCCCAGGGCCGGCTCTTCCCCACGGGGATGCTCAAGCTCTTCCTCGGCTTCCTCCTCCTCGGCGTCGCCCTCTCCGCCTTCGGCATGTACACGGCGCGCCACACGCTCGCCGCCGCCGCGCCCGCCCTCTTCCGCCCCTGCCTCGGCACCTCGCCCCCCGCCTCCTCCTCTGACCTCGACACGCTCGACCGCTGGACCCGCCCGCCGCCGCGCGCGCGCCACGCCATGGCGGACGACGAGCTGCTGTGGCGCGCCTCCTTCGCGCCGCGGGTGCGCGCCTACCCGTTCCGCCGCGTGCCCAAGCTCGCATTCATGTTCCTCACGCGCGGCCCGCTCCCGCTCGCGCCCCTCTGGGAGCGCTTCTTCCGCGGGCACGAGGGCCGCTACTCCGTCTACGTCCACGCCCTGCCGTCCTACCGCGGCAACTACACCGCCGACTCCGTCTTCTACCAGCGGGACGTCGCCAGCAAGGTTTGCTCCTCGCCTCCTCCATCACGCACGCGCGCTCGACCCCGTGCCGGTAGTGTGATCGCGTACTCAACTTTGCAACGGGCCGGTTTAGTGTGATCCTAGGTATCCTCCTGCATACTCTTGCTGTGATCTTGTGAGACCACAGACCAACAGCAGAACATACAGTGCCAACTTCCAAGCTTGTACAATTTGAGCTATACGGTGCTGTTCCTCTGCTGCCATTTAGTACGTGCATGACAACTTGTTACTGAATCCCGACGTTTCAGCCCTTCTAATGCATCCCGTAGGAATATTCACAAGGTTTCGAATATTGGTACACTGAACTGTGCTAGTACCTACTAGTCACTACGGTGAGGAACCTGTAACCATTGCCATTCCATCCTCCTGTGTTCGCCAAGCACCCGAGCTAAGGCACTGCGCGCCTAGGTGTTTGACTTTTGTGATTCAACTGAAAGAACACGAGTAATTTCACTTTCATTATCAGTTGGCAATTCCTGAACCTGTAACTACAATAGGTTTATCTTTGCACTAGAGGGCAAGATGTTGGTTTTCCAGGGTGCTTCAATGCCTAATGGATGTGAACCAGATCAGTGTTCTGTTACCAACTTAAGTTGAGGAAACATTCTTAAAATCAGTAACCTGTATTAGTTTTGTCACCCATCTAGCAGCGACTATGCAGCCTAACTGTATGACTGGTCAAGCTGGAAACGTTTATCCTTTGACAGCACTAGCACTGTTCTAGAAAAGAAATCTACTAGGCCATGGACTCGGCTGCATACAAGGAATGTGTTATAAGTTCCAGTTAGGCACGTAGTTGTACCACTTTTAGAGTCCCTGACTCTTCCTGTTGCGTTATAGGATCCAGGCAGATCTGCAATTGGTCAGGCTTGTCTACCTGTTTTCTCGCAGAAAAAACCTATGTAGGAAGAGTTGAAATTTTCCGTAGCTTCCCTGTTCTGTTGAGAACTTGAGATCGGAGCCAATGAGCCATGGCAGAGGTTCATGTTCCTCATGCGCGGCCCTCTGCCGCTGGCGCCGCTCTGGGCATATTTTTCCGTGGGCACGAGGGCCGTTACTCCATTTATATCCACGCCCTGCCCTCCTACCCAGACAACTACACCTTCGATCCCGTCTTCTACCACCGCGGCATATCACCAGTAAGGTTAGTTCCCATGACCGTGCTCGATTTGGCGCCCCATGCCATTGCAGACTAGTAGTGTGATCACGTACTCAACTTAGCAACAAGCCGTTTTAGTGTGATACTAGGTATTCTGCCTACTCATGCTGATCTTCTGAGACCACAGACCAACAGCAAAACATATGGTTCCAACTTCCATGCTTGTACAATTGAGCTGTACTGTAAGGTTCCTCTGCCATTCTTAGGTTATATGATAAGCTTGTTACTGAATTCCAACGTTTCAGCCCTTCTAATGAATTCCATGGGAGTATGGGATATTGGTACACTGAACTGTGGTGGTACTTACTGTAGTTACTACTACAGTAAGGAACCTGTAACTAATGCACTTCTTACCCCAATAGAGAGTTGCCATTCCATCCTGATGTGTTTGGTAGAAATTTTTGTTTGCCCCCTGATAGCACTAGCAGTTCTAGAAAACAACTCCACTTGGTCATCTGCTCGGCCGACACAAGGTGTACCTGTCTTAGAGTCCCCTGACTCTTCCTGCTGCATTATAAGTTGCCAGACCTGCAATTGGTCATCTGCTCGGCCGACACAAGGTGTACCTGTCTTGAGTCCCCTGACTCTTCCTGCTGCATTATAAGTTGGCAGACCTGCAATTGGTCAGACTTATCTCCATCGGTTTTCTCTCAGGAAAAAAAATATGGCTTTCCCTTTCAGGATTTCCACATATCCATGTAGGAAAAGCTAAATTTTCTGTAGCTTCCCTGTTGTGTTGAGAACTTGAGATACCTGAGTGCCCGACACTAATATGTGATCTGCTTTGCTGCTCACAGGTTACAGAATGGGGTCAGATGAGTATGTGTGACGCTGAGAGACGCCTGCTGGCAAATGCTTTGCTGGATATATCTAATGAGTGGTTTGTGCTTGTGTCGGAGTCATGCATTCCTATATTTGATTTCAACACCACATACGAATACTTTCAGAATTCAAGTCAAAGCTTTGTCATGGTGTTTGATGATCCTGGACCATATGGACGCGGCCGGTATAATTATAACATGACCCCTGAGGTTGAGCTCACACAATGGCGCAAAGGCTCGCAATGGTTTGAAGTAGACAGAGAACTTGCTATCGAGATCATTAGAGACACACGCTATTACCCGAAATTCAAGGAGTTCTGCAGGCCTCATTGTTATGTTGATGAACACTACTTCCCTACCATGCTCATGATTGAAGCTCCGCAGAGCCTTGCTAATAGAAGTATCACTTGGGTGGATTGGTCAAGAGGCGGTGCACATCCAGCCACGTTTGGTAGGCGAGATATCACAGAGGAATTCCTGAAAAGGGTTCAAACCGGGCGGACTTGTTTATACAATAATCAAAATACAACGACATGCTTCCTATTTGCTCGGAAGTTCGCTCCAAGTGCACTGGAGCCATTGTTAGCGTTAGCGCCCACTGTGCTCGGTTATGGCTGATGGATGATTTAACAGGTGCCCCCTGTAAGTTTTGGTATAGATCAGTGTAGATTTACATGTGTTGGGGCATGAGCTTATTTTGATGGATGACCACCTGTACTCTGCCCACATCATTATACACAAATTTGTACTATTATTTTGTACAGTAACCTGACAGTGGACAAGAGAACTATTCTCTTGGGCTATTGCGCTGTATATTTTGGGTTAAAAGAATGTATTACTAAAATTTTGTTTGGGGTAATGTTGAGATAAAGGCAAGAAAGTTGTTCAATTATATGGCCTGAAAATAAATAAAATGCAGATATAAGAAAAAGCAAAAATAGGTTAAATGGAAGAACGTATAACATATTCCCTCAATTCCAATGAGTAACACATATACTTTATTGAAAAGTCAAGCTAAGTAAAGTTTAACCAAACTTTTAGAAAAAAAATATCAAGAACCATGATATTATATAGATATCATATGAAAATATATTTCGTGATGTATCTAAATGTGCTGATTGTGGATTGTACATAATAATTATTTTTTCTAAAAACTTGGTCAAACTACTTTTAGAAAAAAAAAAAGCCTGATTCATTACAACGGAGGTAGTATCAAACAATGTGACGTGTGACTGCTACAAAACCGAAGCGGTATTGCATATGGTCGGATTTGCCCCCATCTGCTTTCCATCCAGAGAAAAAACCTGTGGCCTTTGTCCAATCCAGGATTTTAACATATCAAGCAGTAGCAACGTGGCTTCCTTTCCATGTAGGAAGCACACTGAAGAGCAAGCTAGAGCGTCATCTCATTCCATGACTCAGTCTCCAGGCAAACTGATGGACGCAATCAGAAGGCCAGTCACAGCAGCTTCATCTGTTCATCAATCAGCGGCAAATCATCTCCAGCCAGTCGTCACCTTGGCTCAGAGGAATGGAGTTAGCAGGAGGGGCCTGCTCACTCTGCTGGCATCCGCTGCGGCCATACCCGAGGCTAGTGAATCAAGAAAGGCCCTATTGCAAGGTATGTTAGCATATGTTCTGATTTTCCAGCCGTTTGCTGCACACCTTGGATAGATAAATGATTCTGCCTGGATATATGTAGATTATGTGAAGAGATCAAAGGAAAACAAAGAAAAGAATGACAAGGAGGTATGTGGCCTTCTATCGATTCTTTTACCTTGGTATCCCATCATGGGCCATGGCTAATGGAAGAATCCTTTTGCTATTGTTTGAGTCAATAATCTATATGCACCTCTATATTAAATCATGAGCTCATTGCTTCAGTTTGCTTTATACCTATTGTGCCTTTGCTTTTCCATTTTTCGTGAAAAACTTGAGGGGAGTTTTTTTTTGAGAAAACAGGCAATTTTGCCTAATTTTATTTTTAAAAGTAGAGGGAAGTTTGACCTAGTGACATCTGCGAATGCAACCTAAACATTTAAATATGACTATCGTACTGGTTTATTTAAGTCTTATGTTAATTAAGCTGTAGCCTCTTTACAGTGGCAATTCTATCACCAAATTTACTGGAGTAGAAGAATTGTGGTTGCAACTAATTATGTGCTGTTTTTTTTCTCATATTCAGAGACGGGATGAAGTCTACAAGAGGAATTACAAGGATTATTTCGGTTTCATGGAAGGTCCGGTTAGAGAGAAGAAAGAGGAGGATCTCACAGAGTCGGAGAAAGGAATTCTCGCGTGGCTTGACAAGAACAAGTAGTTTTTGTATAGGAAAATTCCTAAAATGGCGAAGTTTGTTAATGAGAATGCATTACTAGAAATTTGTTGGGGAAATGCTGAGATAAAGTCAAGAAATGTTATTTAAATATATGGTCTAGAAATAAGAAATATAGTGTACATACCGGAAAAGCAAAAAGGTTAAATGGAAGAACCAGTCTGACATGTGACTGGTCCAAAACCTGGGGAGTGCTGCACATGGTCAGATTTGCCCCTGTCTGTTTCTATCCATAGAAAAACCTGCGGCTCATATAAAATCCAGGATTTCTTGATATCAAGTAGTAGCAACCTGGCCATATCTACAAAGGAGTTAAGAGAGCACGCTGGACAGTCATCACATGGCTCAGCCTCCAGGTAAACTGATGGACGCAGTCAGAAGGCCAGTCTCGGCAGCTTCATCTCTTCATCAATCAGCGGTAAATCACCTCCAGCCACTGGTCACCTTGGCTCAGAGGAATGGAGTTGGCAGGAGATCCCTCCTTACTCTGCTGGCATCAGCTGCGGCCATACCCGAGGCTAGTGAATCAAGAAAGGCCCTATTGCAAGGTATGTGAGCATATGGTCCGATTTTTCGGGTCTACAGATAACCGTTATTTGTGGCCAGTTTGCTGTTCACCTTGGATAGATAAATTATTCTTCCTGCATATGTAGATTATGTGAAGAGATCAAAGGAAAACAAAGAAAAGAACGACAAGGAGGTATGTGGCCTACATTCGATATTTTTCCTTGGTAATCTCATTCATGGCTACTGGAAGAAGCCTTTTGCTATTGTTTTGAGTCGATAATCTATATGCACTTCTCTATCAAATCATGAGCTCTTTTCAAAATACACATTTGGGTCCATATGTTCCCATTTCATTGTTTCGGTTGATTTAATACTATTGTCCCCTTGCTTTTTCATTTTTCATGAAAATCTTGAGGGAGGTTTGACCTGTGCTGTAATTTACTAACCTTGTTCGTAGTACAGGTTCAAGTTTCTTGGTGTTGGAGTAGATGCCTCTGATTTAAATAGGGAACCTTCTGCCACATACAAACTCAACCTACATAGTTAAATGCAGCTATCATAGCATTTTAAGTCTCAGACGAATTCAACTGCAGCCTCTATACAATGTCAGTTTTATGACTATATATAAGTTTACTGGAGCTACAAATTAATTGAGAAGAGAGCTTTCGCTGTGGTTGCAACTAATTTTGTGCTGCTCTCATGTTCCAGAGGCTGGATGACTTCTACAAGAGGAATTACAAAGATTATTTTGGTTTCATGGAAAATTCGGTTAGAGAGAAGAAAGAGGAGGAGCTCACGGAGTCGGAGAAAGGAATTCTCGCGTGGCTTGACAAGAACAAGTAGCTTTTTAACCACGCGAGGGACTCGCCAACCAAATAGCTGAAACAGCTTTTGTAGTTCTCGTTCCGCTATTAAGTTCTCAAGGAGTTATTGAGCTTAGCAGGTAGTCCTCACTTGTCTCTGAAGCTGTTGAAGCTCATTTTGTTTCATCATTGTTATCTCAATCTGTGCAGTAGCACAACTCTTTGCTTGATCTGATAGTATGATTCAGCTTTGCAAAATCAGGATTTTTCATTAAGTTTAGATTCCAGGACAGAGAAATAGGGAGAATTCTTCCACCCCAAATTCCCAATTCATACATTACTAGGCCGTCACCAAATAAACTGAAAGTAAACTCACTGTCATGGGTAACAAACAAAATTGCATAGGTACTTATTTGAAGAAAGACTGAGTACAAACATATCCCAGAATGACTGAAGACATACATTGGTTTTCTGGTTGTTTCAATGAGGAAGTAGAAGCCATGGCATACCAAAGAGAAGGGAAGTTCCAAAAAATTCTAACTTCAGGTTAATGATATTTTGTAGGCTTCAAGTGCTTGATTTTGTTGCCAACTTTAAATTTCTGTTGCAACCCACAACCCTTAACCATTTCCAAGTTTTCATAGCAAGTACCAATGAACATGTTTCGAACATAAACATGCAGTCTTACTGGTCAACCCAAATAAAATCCTAAAACCAACCATCCATGATTATTGAACATAATACAATGTTCTCTTTAGAAAGAGTAAAGATGCTAGTACCAGAATGAGGTGCCCATACACGGAACCAACACACAAACCCTGAATTATGCAAATAAACCTACGATGAGGGGAATAGCAAATGCGACAGTTAGGGAGAGCGCTGGCGCAACATTATCCATTCATAGCACCCAGTTGATGCTATCATACCCGAAGTCATAACGTGCACACTTGTGCTTGACCACCTTAAGGCTCTGATCATCACCAACACCAGCTGTCATCTCTATGCCGGTGAACACAGCAAACTGCTCACTGGTCTCATCTATTTCAAATATCCTAGCGATGAGAAACTTGCCATCGCCCAGGTTGACAAGCTCGAGTTGTATTGGAATCCAGAACTCTTCGTCAGGTAGGTTCAGATCTTGCCCAACTTGCAGCACCGTGGGTGGTCGTTCACCGTCGACGTCTATTGCAGAGAGGTCCACAGCACACAGGTGTTTGGGGTCAAAGAAGCCAAACCATAGGTTGAACTCAGAGACGTACTGAGCTCTGCCATCAAAGGGCAGCTTCCATGCCCCAACGTAACTCCATTCCTCTGAGGGACTCCATCCTAGACTGCTACTAGGGTCAAGGTGTGCCGTCTCGAACCTGTAGGTGCCGATTCCGTCATCGCATGATACAAAGATGGTGGAACAGCCGTTGCCGTCGAGTACTGTGCCATAGGCAGTGATGGAGGAGGATCCGAACCCAGGTTGGCGGATAAATGGAGGCGGTGGAAGAACCCGCCAACGCCAGGTCGGCATCATCAAGTTGCTACCCAATTCTCTGTGTCTGGACACAGGCTCAAGGACCTCAAAGCATCGACCATTGGCCTTACCAGGGAACCTGTCGAGGACATACATGCTGTCTTGGTTGGTGCCAGGATGCGGCACTGTGGACATCCACATGGGGCTTATTCCCTTAGGCGCCTTGAGGGCGCTGAGGGTGGTGTGTACATGTTTGTCAGCGTCGTACAGCCCGGCCTCGCCGAACTTAGTGGTATAGACAATTCTGCCTTCGCTGGTGGCGTGGGGCCTGAAGAGCGCAAACATATCCATGATGCCCCCATAGTCTGCTGCAGTGAAGTTCGTGCTTGAGGGCGGCAGCTGCAGGGTCTGCAACCCTGGAATAGATTGCTTCATGGTTGCTTCATCTGCTGCTTCAGTTGCGGCTTTTGCTGACTGGTAGAAGAAGTGCTTGTAAGGATCCATGCGGCGCACTGAATGGACGCATTCGTCACAGTTAGTCGTCACCAGATTCACAAACCGCCTCATCATCTTCGTCACCAGTGGCGCAGTGCGGGAGCTGGGCGGCGATTGGGGCGGCGGCGGAGACTGGAATTGGGGAGTGTCGGGGGAAGCAGGAAGCTGTGGGCGCGTGTGGCCTTTTTTTTGTTGCTGGGCCGTCCGACGCACGCAGCAGTGGCGTTTTTGTTACATAGGCAATTCGATCGTGTCCCATCCTATTTTTCATCTATATAAAGGAAAGCCAGAAACCCTAAAGCATCCTCGGCGGGCGGCTTCCGGCGCATGATGAAGCACGGCAAAAGAAAAGCGAAGGATCTTGAAGGAAGAGGCGTCCAGGCTTCCCCTGACAAGATCGTCCCGGCGGGTGATTTTGATGAGGTACAGGAGGGGCGGTCGGCCTACCTTGTGGCATGCCACTGGGACTGGTCTAGGGCTTCCAAGCCGTTCTCCGTGTACAAGATGGACGTAGGCCCCTCCGATGCGGCGCCGGCGAGCGGGAGGATCCGGCGCTCTAGACTTCGCCGCGCCGCGTCCCTGGAGATGGCAGCGGGGGGCAAGACCTTCGCGGCCGTGCGGTCGAGGCGCCGCGCGTGGATCGTCGGCGCCGGGGGCACTGCCGGCGACACCGTCTTCTTCGACACCGAGACGCGAAAGGTGATCGCTGGACCGGCTCTCACCTCAGCGAAGTGGAACCCTATCCTAACGGCCGTGGGGGACCGGGTTTATGCCATGTCTAGAACTCCCTCATGGGTCCGTGATCCCAACTTCCCGCCCTGGTTCGAGGTGCTTGATCTCTCCGAAGCCAGAGTCGTCACCGTCGACGACCGCTCCCATCTGGAGGGGTGCTCTTGGAGCGCCCTGCCGATTCCACCTTGCATGCCTTGGATGCTCTCCCCGTTTGAATACCACTACAAGCTGCCGATGGCGGTCCTCATGTCCTACGCGGTGGTCGGACCCTACATCCTGGTGTCGTTCAATCAAACCTGGGGCACGCATGCACTCGACACTAACTCGCTCCAATGGCACAAGGTAGACGACGAGAGGTTGCCTTTCTTTGGCTGTGCCGACCCGCAAGGGGGATCATCCATCTTCCTTGCCTTGTCCAAGAAAAACGGGCCTCTCAATGCTTACCGCATCCGTGTCGCAAATTCTGGCAAGGACGACCATGCCCTTAAGCTATCCATCACCGTGCTCCCGGTGAGATGCATGGAACAACATGAAGTGGACGAGGAGCCCTGCTTCGCTTCGTTGGATAATGGGCGCTTCTGCTCCTTGAGTTTTTCGGTTGACAGCAGCAGCATGACTCTTCACCCCGAGTACCTCGAATTGTTTCCAAGGAAGGCTCGTGTGAATTTGAGAATCTATCAAATAGAGAACCCGGAGTCGTCACTCCTGGATGCTCCAGAGGAAACGCTGCTTGCTAGGAAGCCAGAGATCAGAATCTCCAGCCAATGGGAGCGAGCGTTCAAGATTTCCAATTCATCCCAAGGATTCTGCCCCTTTTCATTCACTCTTCTATTTGTATAAGGTAGTATTTTACAGTGGAGAGTTCTTAGCGATGATCATAGGTATTTTTTCTGCTTAACTGACACTATATTTAATGAGGGAAGATATTACTCTCGTACTATCTTAGGCTTCTCCAATGCATCGGTTCTTAGCGCGATCTCCTAGATAGGTATGCATTTTAGGATATAACTTCTACAATGCACCGTTTGTTAGGGCTATATCTAAATGAGGTTGGGCTAAATGAGTTTAGGGATCATATTTGCATTTCAACATTGTGGCCTAGATGTGGCGACTGAATACACGTGTGTATCCATTTGAAGTACAAACGCATCAAACTGAAACAGAGGGAAAGAACGGTTTGCCCTGCCTAGGCATAAGTGCCAAGAGCGTAGACTAGCCACAGTGAAAGTATCATAAGTAATATCATGCATACCATGTTGGCAAAAATCTGATGTGGCGCATCAATTAATAAGTTGAGAGATGGGAGTGGTATCATAATATGATACCGTATCTAGCACGTAAAATTAGAAAACTTAATGGCAAATACATCATGTACTACATAAATTTGCATTGAGATTCTACAAAACATTAAATATGATGATACTATGATATTATTATCTTATGATACTATGCATTATAGGGGTAGTATCATAAACTAGTATCATGTGCATGATACTAGTGTATGATACTTCCCATTGTGACTAGTCTTAGCTCTAGCACGTGCTCCTAGACAAGTTGTGTGAATGAAAAGTGAGTCATCCATTGAGAAAGTAGTAGTACATTCTTAGAGCAAGAACAATAAGAGAGCCGGCTGTTGGCTCTATAGCAATGGCATGTCATCTAAAGCCATTATAAAGCCAGATTATACAATGGGATAGCTATAAGCTGGCTCTTAGACGACTTTAGGCATTTAATGACTTCATGTATGCGTTGCGATCCAGTGTAAGTAGTATCTTTGTAGCCATATCAGCAATATACATATATACCGTCCAAACTGCTAGCCATCAAGATATACCAAGGCAAGCTGATTAAGAATCAAACAACAAGCAGATGCTATATACTAGCACCATATCGACACTTGACGAGTAGTTTTGGTCTGTAATGATTTTCCTGAGCCTCAGTACTACTCAAGAAATACGGAGTAGATAACAAACCAAGATGGAGGCCAACTGCACAAAATAGATAACAAAAAGAAAAGATTCTCGGCTGGCCCTTGCCGAGCTTCCACTTCCAGTTGGGGGCGGGACGAACGGAGCCATTGGTGGCCGGACAAGCTGACCGGCCGACCATGGGGAGCAGGAGCCGCCAGCGGCCGGATTAGCATCTAGGGTTCTTGTGGAGATTTGGGGGCGATTTTCCTACCCTGGGATTGTCTGGCGCAGATCGCCCGATTTGAGAGGATACAAGGGAGATTGGCGCGCGGGAGAGCTCGATTTGGTGTAGCGAGAACTCGATTAGGCGCGGGAAGACTTCGATTTTGCGGGGGTGCACGGGATCGAGAAGGCACAGGAAGCGCCGGCCTAGCGCTAGCAACAGGCTGCAAGCCAGCTGCTTGTCATCGTAACCTGCGCTATCGCCGGGCGATAGATGGAGCGCCGGCTTCAATCTCTCTCCTCGCTTCTCTCTCATCCATGTAAGATTTTTGCGACATGGCAAGTCTTATAGCCTGCTGAGTAAGCACTATTGTACTTGCTCTTATAGCCAACTATTGTACTTGCGAGCTAGTAAATGTTAGCTATAGATGACATGTCATCTCGCTTATAGCCAATAACCGGCTATACTATTGGAGTTGCTCTAAAAGTATAATAAGTCCTAGTCGGCTGGCTATAATAATTAAAATAATATATTTGTGTCTAGTTGGAGGAGAGAGAAGAGGAGAGAGAATGTAATTGGCTCTTATGCTAGCAGCATGCTCAAGTAAGTTGTGTGAATGAAAGGTGGGTCATCCATGAGAAAGTATACTTTTTATAGCCTATTGTACTTGTTGGCTACATTATTATAGATTCATCTTGCTTATAGCCAACAGCTGAACGTACTATTGGAGTTGCTCGAGCAACTCCAATACTATTGGAGTTACTCTAAGTATAACCGGTTGTTGGCTATAAGCAAGATGCCATGTCATCTATAGCCAACATGTAGACAACAAGTACAGTAGTTGGCTATAAGGAAATACTACTTTCTCAATGGATGACTCACCTTTCATTCACACAACTTGACTAGGAGCACATGCTAGAGCTAGCTCTTGCATAAGAGCTCACTTACATTTTCTCTCCTATTCTCTCTCCTCCAACTAGACACAAATCTATTATTTTAACCCTTGTAGCTAGCTGACTAGGACTTATTATACCTGCTCTCTCTTAATCCTTGTAGCTACATCCCCCTTCTCTCTCTTAATTAAGTAAAGTGTCATGTCAGCAATTCATCTATAAATTCGTGCCAAGAAACAAGCATTGGAGTCAGCCTTATTACTATCCCTCGGGTTTAATTTAATAGACATGCACATATAGTTTATGAAAAACTTTGACCATTAATTTTGTAAACAATATGTCATAAAAATATACCATTGAAAATTTCTTTTTATATGAATCCAATATTATACTATCTTTTATGACATATTTTATATTTTGTTGATGAATTTGGTGGAGCGACTTTTCATTGAACTAAGTGCATGCTGGAGGGGTTACCTCCATGGCTCCATCCTATATCGTCAATTTAATAATATAATATAAATTGTATGACACATATATTATACCATTACACAATATAGCATCTCAAGTTTCTAATAATACATCCTCCGTTCCAATGAATAAGTCATAAATTTAGCCAAAAGTCAAATCTTACTACATTTGATTAAATTTAGTGAAGAAAATGTTGACATCAACTAATAAATATATTATGAAAATATATTTTATGGCGTGTCTGCTGATATTAGTTTGGTATCATCATTGCTTAAAATTTTGTTCACAAATTTGGTCAAACGGAGAGGATATTGACTCTTGACTAAATTCATACGTCTTATTTATTGTAACATAGATGTTATATCTTTTATAATAATATCAACCCGCATTAAGTTTGTCAAATTGACTATATTATAAGTTTAAATGTCAAGCCCAAAATCATTATAGAAAATACAAGCTTATTTGCATACTGCCCTTAAGAGATAATGCGTTGACATAGTTGTCTATTAAGTTTTAATATCTTGTAGGATAATGTTGCATTATGATGCGCCGATTTTACTGAACCAATTCAGTTGAGAAAATTGCGAAAAATCGTCACATTCGAGGAAGCTACTAAAAAATATCATCAGTGTTCAGGTTTATCGCAAATCTTCACCAGTCTTGTGGCAGCGCGACACAAATAACACAGACCCATTCCTAAACTTGTTTGATGACATTTCTCATGTGACCCGTTGCAAGTGACGATGTCGCACCGAAATTCACTAACAGTTGAGTGAGCCATTAAAATATGAGCTATATACACCGGAGGTACCACAACTTGCACGCTACGTGCAGTTTAGTCCCAGAACTTGAAAAGTGGGAAGCCGGGGTACCAGAACTTGCGTATCGGGTTGGTTTAGGTTGACATGGACTGCAGCGCGGACACGTGTCCGACGTGGTGGCAGTTGACACACGCTGGTGCCTCTATATTTCGCAAAAACCCCCCTATTTCTACTAATGTTGATTATAGAGGTCACTGGTCAACCGTACAGGCAAAATCGAGTTCCGGTTCCCCAACCTGAAATCCACATGAGCGGAGGCGACTGTGAGCGGCAAGATTGACGGTGTCCGGCGGGTGAGGAGATTGGGGGTGAGCGCGGCAGAGCATGGGATCGTGGAGTTTTTCCAGATGGGTTCGATTCACAGGTTCGATGGCCAGCACCGCAAGCTCGCAGATGGCGTGAGCGGCGGAAACGCCAGCGCAGACGACGGGGAGGTGGAGGAAGAGGAAAAGCTCAAGCTGGAGCTGGAGATCTCCTAGTCCAAGAAGCAGCAGCATGCACCGGCATCGGCGCCGGGTTGTATCCTGACGACGAGGACGTACAGCCGGAGATGGCTGGTTCAGACTATACGCCTAGACAGGTGCGAGCGGCAACCACCAACCAAGCTAGCTTCTTGCTCTTCTATCTCTTCTCTAGCACTTAATACTACTTCTCGGTTGTGTTCCTTGTCAAATGCTCTACTGTGAATTGCATGATAGCTTGGGCTTGGTGAACTGATGTCCAATAATTCGACGAAGCCATGAGCTTCTATCGGAGAACAATATTCAGAGTGCAACTGAATTTATACACAATTAACTTGTAAAGGAACTTATAATATACACTTTGAACTCACAGTTAACTTGTGCATCTTAATTAAATGACAATTTACTTCTATAGAACTTGAATATATTCGCATATATACACACTTTTAACTCACAGTTAACTTGTGCAACTGAATTAAATCACCAGCAAAATGTAAATAAGCTGAATTAATCAGCACGTATTGTGCAACTGAAATAATCAGAAATCAATTTACGTACGGTTAACTTCGAAAGACTAACTAAATTTATATAGCTCTAGTGAGCAACTTAACTCACAGAATCTCACTGACATTATACATGATAACATGAATAAAAGGAAGAAACTAAGTGCATATAAGTTTGACATAAGAGCATGTTCTTCAGTACATGACCAAAAGGTAGAAACTGAGTTCACATAAGAGCACTAATCTTCAGTACGTGCACAAAAGGAAAGATAGCAAGTTCTTCAGTACACATCAAAATTTTAACCAAAATGGCACTTAGGTATCATCAGCACTTGGTGCGTTCTGACTGATAGGAAATTCTTGCACATTGAGACCAGGAAATACTTCAGCATTCAAATCTGGAATTTCACTTGTCCGCTGTTCATCACCAAACAACATGTAGTAAATACTCCCAGGGCCTGTGTTAAAGCCTCTTTTTGATGCTCTTGCACTGTCAGCAGCCTCAGCTTCCTCGGTGTGAGTAGCATCTGCAGCTTCTGCACTTGCACTAGCAGCAGCTCTCTTCCTCCCCTTTCCTCTGCCTCTATTGTTGCTTTGTTCCTGTGCTGGTGCTCTACCTCTTGTTTTTTCCCTAGTTGCTGCACCTCTTCCTCTGCCTCTTCCCCTCAAATTTCCTCTGGCTGATGCTGTTGTGACCCTCACACTTGCCTCGGGAATTGTATCTCTAGCAGCTGCCACAAAGGCATTTTCTGGCAAAGGGCCCAGTGCCCTATTTAGTTGGACATTGTCTCTCTCCTGCAATAATATAAGGAAATCATCAATTTGTGCTAAAATAGTGGGAAATTATGTGCAATAGGAAAGAGTTGGTAACCTCTTGTCCCATCCTGTAGACCATGCTTTCCTCAAGATGTGTAGGATCCATACTAGGGTTTGGAGTGTGTGGGATGACATGCTACACATAGTATTAAATACAAGAGCAATGTAATCAAATAGTATCACAAGAAAGGCAACAAACAGAAGCACATCCAGAGGGAAGTTACCTCAAGTATATATGGGATATCTTCTTCTTCATCTTCATGTAAAATATTCTCTCTCTGCTCCTGTAGCTGTCTTTCAACATATTTGTGGTGGCCTTTTTTGTTGTGATCTGGTTTCCCACACATTGAACAATGCATTGTCACTCCAGCTTTAGTAAGCACTGTCACACCTTTCTTGATTTTCTCCTCGGGTGCTTTTTTTCGATTTTTCTTTGGCCTACCCATGACTTTGGTGAACAAAGGTGGATGAATGACCACTCCATTCATTTTTTCCCAAAATGCTCTACCTCTGAGCGGAGCCAACTTATACTGATAAGCTTTCATGTATGTATCAATTGTGTAGCAGCTATGGACTAGGGATTCTGGGTTGATTCTATCATTCTTACAGCAGGCTATTGCATGATGGCATGGAATCCCAGTAAGTTGCCACCTCTTACAATCACATGTTTTAGTTTTGAAGTCCACACTGTAATGTTTCTCAAACTCATGCGAGCTGACAGCATATAGGTAGTTACCTGCAGATATGACTTGGCATTCATTACTCCACTCAATGAATTTGTCCAATTTTTTCTTAATTTTAGGACAAATCTTTCCTGTCCATTTCTTTGCATCTTTCTCTTTTCCGTTCATTCTTTGCAGAATCTTATAAAAGAGTATTTCTAGCATAGACAAGAACGGTAGCTCCCTGGCTTCATTGATGTAGCTGTGGCACAAACAAATCATGTTGTGTGAAACTGCCAAATAGCTAAATACACGAAATAATAAGAATGGGTAAGCATAAAGAAATACCTATTAAACACCTCCGAATGATTATTCAGCAACATGTCGCACTTGGGAAATTCTTGGAAAAAGGCCTTTATCCATGTGTTAGGCACCAACTTCTCAATCCACTCATAAGCTTCAGGACTGTCAATTTTTATTTTTTCCATGTTTTTCTCCCACTTTGGAATACTTGTCGACCTAGCAATGGCCCACAAGTCATTCTTTAAAGTTTCTCCTTTATGCCCAGCCTTTTGGAAGTTCTGGAGCAAATGCCTCACACAAAATCTATGTGCTGCATCTGGCCACACTTTCGTAACAGCATTTATGAGTCCCTGCATTCATGAAAAAGTTGCAGGTAAAAAATTGTGCTACTAATTTTTTATGTGCACTACAGATCATGGAAAAGCTATAACTAATTGTTCTACTAATGTTTATGTACAAGCATACCTTCTGTTTGTCGCTCATTATAGTCCATGGGGAGGTGTTCGTGATGTTCAAATCATCCTTAAGATTAGAGAGGAACCACTCCCATGAGCTTGTACATTCCACTTCAACTAAACCGAATGCAATGGGATAAATGCAATCATTCGGGTCAATCCCAACAGCTGTTAGTAGGCATCCTTTGTATCTAGTTTTAATGTGGCAACCATCAATACATATGATTGGTCTGCAGCCTGCTAGAAAGCCTCTTTTGCAAGCATCATAACTCCAGTAGACAGTAGCCAAATGTTCCTTATGCTCTGCACTTCCTGGATCATTGACAGAATTTGTTGACAAGAAGAACTTAGAGCCAGGATTACTCCTCCTGAGCTCTTGCCCATAATCTAGAAGTTGCCTGAACTGCTCCCCCTCGTCTCCATGTATTTGCAATAATGCTGATTTCCTTGCTCTGCTCAACTTCCACCTGTCTGGGCACATATTGAATTCTCTTGTCACCTTTGCAGCAAAACCTTGCAGACCAAGCTTTTGATTATCTCTAAATTCGTGCATAAATTTCTCGGTCAAAATTTTCGCAGTGATTGCTCTCGGTTCAAAACCTTTCTCACATATGTGTTTTCCTTCATATGCAGTGATTGCAAATCCACCATACCTACTATGCTTTGATGATTTGAATAACCAAGGACATCCAGTATCACAAACAGCTTCCAATCTCCTCCTGTCATTTTTTGTCTTTCTGATCTTTACTCTGTTTCTGATAGTATATGATGCCAAAGCTTTCCTTGCCTCCTCAACATCACTAAACACCATCCCTACCTTGAAAACCGGATTATCCATGTCTACTTCCGGATTGAATGCTCTAAACATATGCTTCAGCTTGTCTCTTTCTCCTCCAATAAGATTCAGATCTTCATCCTCAAGTGCCTCCTCATCTTCATGTTCCTCTATAATTTCCTTAGAATTATGATCATTTACTTCGGTGTCTACATTGTCAGCAAATAGATCATCATCCCCATCTTCAGCATTGCAGTCACTATCATAGATATCACAATCAAAGTCGCTGTCACTATCATCTGACTGCACTAGTTCTGAAACAAACTCGTCACATTCCTTCTCCCGTGCTTCCACAATAGCGGAACTAGAAGCTTCTGTTGTATCTGATTTATATGCTGCTGGAATTTTTCTAGGAATGATGACAGGAGGCAAGCTACGCCCTTCATTGACGATCACATCAGCTCTCAATGTGCCAAGAAAGTTAGTATGATCTATGAATAAGACAAGGGTCTTATGTGTCTTGCTAGCCGTAACCATTTCAGCAAAGCGTGCATTTCTATCAATTGGAACCAAGCCGTCAACAATGTCTTTCTCGGGCAAACACCAGTATACATGAACTTTCCCATCCCTCTCACAACCCAGATATCTCAGAATCTCATCAATACATTCAGTAGACCAAGTTTGAGCACAACAATTGTCAAAAAATGCAGTAGACGCACAAACATATTCCAGGTTCCGTCTTAATCCGCAAAAAAACCCATTGTGGCACACTTCAACTGAGAAAAGATCACAATTCTCACCTGCATTGAGCACTGTAGCAAATATTTAGTCAGAGAAATTAGTTGCATAGATGGGGCAAATTTTTGGAGATGAACATGCAAAATTCAGGATTAGTTGCTATGACCAAAAGACAGATTTTAGAGAGACACATTGTAGCAGCACGGAAAGGTAGATGTGAATTGCAAACAATAGTAAATGGTGTGTTCTTCTATAAACAGAGCACAGTTCCAGATATTACTTACGAGTGAAACAAGGCCTATACATGTATTTACCCAACTAAGATATTCCACATATATTTGCCCCAGTTTATGATGCCACATGCTAGTAACCTCCTAATGCTACCGGTTATCTGATGATCTCCTTTTCTTATTTTAGATTAGATGATGACAGAACATGCATCTGAAGTGTACAACTTGGTATGATTCCTTGCGTACAATACAATGGGACAAGCTGATACAAGATTATCGGAAAATGGCCCCAAGAGGAGCGCAGTGGACGGAAGGGGACCGCAGAGATGGGCGAACAATCGCTCACTGGAGCCTGGAGGGATGGGCGAAAGTGGTGGATGGAGAATGGCAGGGGAGAAAAGTTTGGGCTTACCATAGTCCGGTGGATCTTCCTTCCATTCCCGGTAGTGCAAGTCTGCTGCCATCCTGTAATCGACTTCACGGACGAGCTCGAGGTGATCGGCGGCGTGGTCGAGGACTCGAGGATGAAACAGAAACCGCCCTCTGCGGCGTGCTCGAGGTGGACGAGACGAAGAAAGGCAAGGGAATCAATCTGATTGGGTGAGACCCTGGGAATAATTCTGTCAATATTGCTTTCCCAGATATGCGGAAGGATCACGATGGCCATTTTCTTCTCACAAGGACCTAGCTGCAAAAAAAGCAACTCATCACCATGCCACGGTGGCTCAATTCGGATTAATTGGGCTCACAAACCACCGATATGCAAGTTCTGGTACCCCGGCTTCCCACTTTTCAAGTTCTGGGACTAAACTGCACGTAGCGTGCAAGTTGTGGTACCTCCGATGTATATAGCTCTTAAAATATATGTGGAGTTCACCAGTCAGCATGGTCCCAAATGGCATATCATCCCTTACCTCCAGCCATTGATGCCATGGACGAGGCAACCCCCCCAACCGCACACCCGATCACTGCAGCGTTCAGGCACCTCCCTTTGCACTCTCCCGCATCGAGGTACATCCGTGTTAAACCCCACATCAAATCCACGCTCTATTGCCGGCAAAAAAAACCCACCACAATTGATGACATTGTAATAAAAAACTGATGCTTTTCAAAATAAATTCCCAAAAACCCACTAGTTTTGAATAACACAGTTGCATGAAACATTGATTGTCTACCGTGTTTCTGACAAGGGTGGCCCACTGTAAGAGATGACCCGGCCTCCTAATCTTCACACTATTTGATGGAACGTTAAAAAAATGGACCCACCAATAGTAGCGGGTCCCATATGTCATACCAGATTTGAAAAAATCTAATAATAATACTTAAAAAAGTCAAAGTAGGTTGCCCCGCCCTGGTCGCAGCTCTTTGGCCGCGCTTGGGTGGTGCTGGGAGCTCGCCCGCGCCCGGCCCTAGTCGCAACTCTTGGGCCGCGCTTGGTCGGAGCTAGGCCGCTGAAGTTCCCACGCGCTCGTAGTAGTCCCTAGCCACCGCTGCTCACGCGCGCTTGGCTTCCCACGCCCCTAGACGCGGTGACTCGCGCGGTCGCGCCCGCCTGATGGAAGCGGTCAACGAGCGCCGCGAGCTGCTGCCTGTAGTCGCGGACAAGCGCGAGGGGTGACGAGGTGGCCAACGAGCTGCTGCCTGCAGCTGCTCTGGCCGCACGCGGTGAATAGATTCGGCCGATGAAAAGCGCAAGGGGCGGCGAGCCGCGGCCCTCTCCTGCTATGGCAAGCATCATCCAGGTCACGGAGCGCGGATGTCAGCTGGTACAAGCTACAACGTCACATGCTAGCCTCCTCCTCGAGCCACACTTGGTCGGAGAAGCACACATAATGAATCCCCACCACGGCACCCTCCCTCACACTGCGCTCTCCCCAGCGGCGCCATGGGAAAGCCGTTGGAAATTTTCCCTAGAAACAACGAAAAACCAGTTCTGAACCCGGGTGTAGATGCTCCTGGTTGAATAAAAAAACAGAAAAAATAGAAAAAAAATCAAAAAATATGATTTTTTTTGCACAATGAACATGAACAGGTGTTCCAACTGCACACCAAAAATCTCCGAGAAAGACATATATAGTGGTCTGTGCAAAAAAGACAAAATGTTGTGCTGTTTGGAAAATTGTCTTTTTTGCACAGACCATTACACATGTCTTTTCTTGGAGATTTTTGGTGTTCAATTAGAACACTTATTCATGTTCATTGTACAAAAGTTTCAGACTTTTTTGAATTTATTTTCTATTTTATTAAAAAAAATCAACCAGGAGTATCTACACCCGGGTTAAGAAATGCCTTGTCCTTAGAAGCAATAATAATTTTGTTATTATCATATTTTTTGTTCATGATAAATGTTTATGCCCCATGTTAGGACTGTATAACCGGAAATATAATACTTGCATGGTTCAATAAACAAACACGGAGTCCCTAGTGAGCATCTACTTGACTAGCTCGTTGATTAAATGATAGACATGGTTTCCTGACTATAGACATGAGTTGCTAAATTAATAACAAGGTCAAATCATTAGAAGAATGATGTGATGGACACACCCAAGTTATCAAAGCAATTAGATCCATCCACTTAGTTTAAATTGTCGGAGCTTTCATTCGCGTTCTAATCCAATTCGTTAGACCATAAGATTATGTCACCCCCTAACACCGGAAGAATACTTTGAGGGTATCAAGCGTCACTTCATAAATGGGTGATCATATAGATGTCTTTGGGTATCTTAGAAAGTGCTTGTTGGGTTGTTTAAATCAAGGGTGGGATCATAGGGTGTCACACTTAAGGTTTAGGTGTTGCTAAGGGTAGTTTCAGGATTAAACAAAGTGTTTTGTAGAGCTGCGAAATTGTTCCGGGAAGAGTATTAATGATTTATTTATTAACTGAATTAATATATGTGTATATATATTTATTTAGTAGAAATAAATATGAGGCTAAAATTAGCACACAAGAGGTTCTTGCTAATGGGCTAATTAAAGGACTTATATAGGCAAACTCTGAAATAAGAAGGCCAAAGAAGAAACAAAAAGGAGAAAAAAAGGGAGAGGTGGCCAGCCATGTATTGTTCGAGGTCCGTGCGCATGCTCAAGTCAAGGGAGTATGCCTGGCCATGGGCAGCCCGGCCTAAAGCCTAGACCAAAATTCCTGAACCCGATGGCCAGGCCAGTCCTGGGTAGCACGAAAATGCAAAATAAGGAAGCAGCCCGGCCAGTGGCCCACCGCCCTGATGGGATTTTTGGCTAGGCCAGGCCTGAGCCTAGATTTTCTGCGTTGGGCTTTACTCGACTAGCCCGAAGCCTGGCCTGGCCTGACCGATGCTAGGTATACAACGGAGGCAACCACTCCTGGGCCAGCGCGCACAAGGGAGCTAGTGCTTGTGATGTAGCCCAACCTTCGGTCTTGACCACATCATGTGCATCAACGCCATCACTTCAAGTAAAGGTGAATTCAATCCTTTGTGCGAGTCCATTTCTTGCCCTCATGAACTATGTGCTACTTCATAATCTGTTGTATGTCAATGGTAGGGATACATCGATGGACGCAAAGAGAAGAGAGGGAAGCTTGGACGCACAAAGAAGAGAAGGCCGAGATCGTCGAGTTGAAGGGTGGAAAGGAGGAAAAGCGCAGGCCTAGAGGTACTACCTCCAAGTGCCTAGAGGTACTACCTCTACCCTTGGGGAGGTGCCACCTCTATCCTTGGGATGTTACTACCTCAAGCCTTGGAGTAGTACTACCGTGAGGGACATGGCCAAGAAAGCCAAGGCCACACCCATGCGCGCTCGAGGCAGACCAAGCGGTATCACCACTACGGGTGGGCCAGTACCAGCGCTCTAGCCCGAGCGGTACTACCATGATCCGAACAGTTGATTGCCTGATGTATGGTTGTGACTTCTCTTTGATGTAATTCCTAAAACACTCTTAAGTTGAATTGGCTATATGATCTCCCATACGAGCTCTTGCTAGGAACATGATATAATTGAGATGAACAAGGCATGTATGCCTCTTCCCTTAGGGAATCAATGACTTCTCTTTAGTTCAGCTAAGAGTTGTATTAAGGTCTTTCACACTTGTGATTCTACCGCGGTCTCTCACACGTGTGACTCTACCAATCTTATACCGATCTTTCTCTCAGTCAACCTCGTGTATTTCTCTCTCGAGATTTTATCGGAACATGGTTCGGGCTGTCAGAATTGTATCGGGTTGAGTGTGTGTATTGCGTGTGTTCGTCATGTTCTTCCTCTTCCCGCCTTTTCATTGGTCAATTTGTGAGATCGGTCACACATCGAGGCTTAGTCCTTATCATATGGTACCAGAGTTTAAGGTTCCCACGAATTTGACCCCCACCCGCTCCAATTTCACCCAATTTTTTTCTGAAAAATAGCTTGAAATTTGAGCTCTGGATTTGTTAAGTTTTTTTGTGGTTTTGATCCACATATCTAGTGCTATTGGTGTTGATCTACACTTTCTAAAATTTTCGCAGCCCAATTCCTTGTATTTCTTGCCAAACTCGGGAAATTTGACCTTATTTTTATGTCCAGTTCATCGGTGTGTACTTCACGACCACCTCGTATTTTTCGTCGACCAACCATCTTGCCCCGATCCCTGCTCCTGGTCAACGCACGACCGCCTCCTCCACGGCGATTTTGATCAAATTAACCCTTTTGTTAAAGTATTTCACAAAATGACCCGCTATCGGAACTATTTCAATCCGCTAACCCTTTTGTGTTGCGTCTAAGCGAGCGGCGTCACACTTCATTGTGTGGTGCCCGTGCGATCGGCGCTACACATCTTGCATGTGTGGCATTCACGTGTGTGGCTTGCAACTGCCAATGCGGAAGGCATGTGTGGCGCCTAAGCCAAAGACGCCACACTACTCTTTATATGTAGTGTTTGTCTAGAGTTGACAGAACATTATGGTACATCAGCTGGATGAAATCTTCGTTGCTAAATTCTAGGCCTTGAGTTCGAACCCCCACAACACCTGTTTTAACTTTAAGAATTGTATTAGACATCGTAGTATGTTCCAAAACATGGAACCCGACCTCATATTGTTCAATATATAGTGTTTGTCTAGAGTTGACAGAACACAAAACTTAGGTGCCACACATACCTTCCCCGTTGGCAGTTGTAGGTCACGCACGGACGTGCACGACATGTAGGCAAAATGTGCATAGACGTTACATAATGAAGTGTGGCGCCGCTCACATAGACGCTATACAAAAGTAGACTAAAATAGTTTCCTTGGGACTCGGGAGGTCATTTTGTACTTACAAAAGGGTTAATTTTATCAAAATCGCCCTCCTCCACACCGGTTCACCCATGTACCACCGCTGCACGCCGTGCCCCGTGACCCAGTAACCCTCGCGCGCGCGCCACTGCTGCGTTGGACGGCCCAGCAACAGAAAAGGCCGCACGCGGCACGCGCTCATGCCCTCACCCCCGACACGCCCCAATTCCATTCTCCGCCGCCGCCCCAATCGCCGCCCAGCTCCCGTACTGCGCCACCGGTGACGAAGATGATGAGGGGTTTTGTGAATCTGGTGACGATTAACTGGATCGAACGCGCTTATTCAGTGCGCCGCATGGATCCTTACAAGCAGTTCTTCTACCAGTCAGCAAAAGCCGCAATTGATGCAGCAGATGAAGCAGCCATGAAACAATCTGTTCCAGGGTTGCATACCCTGGAGCTGCCGCGCTCAGTCATGAACTTCACTGCAACAGACTGTGGAGGCACCATGGATATGTTCGCGCTCTTCAGGCCATTGCCCCGGGCCACTTGCGAAGGCAGACTTGTCTATTTCAACAGGATCGGCGAGGCCGGGCTGTACGACGCCGACAAACATGTACACAGCACCCTGGGCGTCCTCAACGAGCCTAAGGGAACAAGTCCCATGTGCCTGTCCATGTTGCCGCATCCTCGCACCAACAAAGACAACATGTATGTCCTCGACGGTTCCCCTGGGAGGGCCAATGGTCGATGCTTCGAGGTCCTTGAGCCTATGCCCAACCCGTCTGGATTGAGCAGCAACTGTGGGTGGCCGGGGCCGGACTGGCGTTGGCGGCTTCTTCCACCACCTCCATTTATCCATGAATCTGGGTACATGCCCTCCTCCATTACTGCCTACACCACAGTAGTCGACGTCAACGGCTGTTCCTCCATCTACGTATCATTTGCTGGCGGAATCGGCACCTACAAGTTCGAGACGGCACGGCCTGACCCTCGGAGCCATCTAGGATGGAGCCCCTCGGAGGAGTGGAGCTACGTCGGGGCATGGACGCTGCCCTTTGATGGCAGAGCTCAGTACGTCCCTGAGTTCGACCTATGGTTTGGCTTCTCTGACTTCAGCCCTAGCCACCTGTCTGCTGTGGACCTCTCTGCAATAGACGGTGAACAGCCACCCACGGCCCTGCAAGTTGGGCAAGATCTGAACCTACCTGACAAAGAGTACTGGGTTCCAGTATATCTCGAGCTTGTCAACCTGGGCGATGGCAAGTTTCTCATCGCTAGGATATTTGAGATAGAAGAAACCAGTGAGCAGTTTGCTGTGTTAACCGGCATAGAGATGATGGCTGGTGTTGGTGATGATCACAGCGTTAAGGTGGTCAAGCACAAGTGCGTACGTTATACCTTCGGGGATGACGCCATCAAGTGTGTTCTCTAAATGGATAATGTTACGTCAGTGCTCTGCCTTCCTGTCTCATTTGTTATGCTGTCATCTAGTAATTCCCTCCTCGTAGGTTTATTTGCGTAATTCAGGGTTTGTGTACGTGTTGGGTCCCTGTATGGGCACTCATTCTAGTAGTATGATTACTCTTCGAAAAGATAACATTGTATCATGTTCAATAATCGTTTTAGGATTTTATTTGGGTTTATCGGTAAGACTGAATGTTTATGTTCGATACATGTTCATTAGTACTACGTGCAGTGAGCATTTCACAGTCCAAAAATTATGTTAAGGCTTTAGCCTCTTTTGTCGGCTGGGCTACAGTGTTTGTTTCTTTTGCAGCTTCCTGTCACCGGCATATTTGATTTTCGTCTCTTGTGTTGTGCTTTTTTTTAAATTACTCTCTTGTGTTGTACATGAAATTGTTGTTTCGTATGCTTAACTTATCATGCATTTTGCCTGCCAATATTTTCAAGAAACAACGAGAATATCACACAAGAGTGGGCACTTTATCTTCTGTTGCACATTACCCAGTTTTTAGGCTCTCATTCTCTTATAGATGCTGCTGAAAGTCTAGCATTTATAAGTATGGGTTTTCCTGCGAAGGGGTCTTGGGCTATTCCGTCATATCCAGCTTCATGGTGAGGGGCAGGTGGTTTGGGTGGAAGATAGTGACTTGTCTGCTCTCAGTTCGAGTATGGTTTCAGATATGGACTCTACCTCTTCTGGGCCATCTTCTGAGGGGTTAATGGAAGAAGTTTCCTCTCTGGCGCCTCCTCGTTGCTGTGGGCGTCCTTGCAAGGCAGATACACCTCTCGTCGTCGATCAAGTGAAGCGTTGCACCAGTAATAATAACAAGGGTACAGACAGATGTCACTGCCTGATGGGCCAACAGTGCGTAAAGCTTCCAAAAGGTGAAGAAGGCATGAACTCCTGCAGAGTGCTACAAATTGCTGAGATGCAGCGTCTGGGCATTGAGCGCTGTCACATTGCTCCTGAAGAACTCACTGAAGCTCGCCTCCTGCAGGATCGCCCGGAGTAGTTTTCAGTGTTTTCTTAATAAATTCCTATTTACTTGCTGTGAGACTTTGCTATGTCCTCGCTCTTGAACCGCTCGTTTTCATCTAGGTTGAACCATGGTTTATCTGCTAGGTCTAATCCTGTGTGGCATGTATTATGTTGGAATGTTCCATGCCGGTATTTTCAGTCCGAAGCAACAATGTACACGACTTAAACGGAATGATCATAATCTGACAAATAACTGTTCTAAAAAGCTTGATCACTTTCGGCAGCTTAATGTTTTACAAATGGATAGTTGATAATAACAATGTGTTCTCCTAATTATTAAATAATAGTAATAGCTGAGCATTGTTATGTTGGTTTTCATATAAAATGCCGGGTCAGGAAATGATATTTTCTCTATAAAGAAATATATTAAGTAATACAATACAACGGAAATTGATTAGATTGATTCATATTTTGTGAACTATGCTAGAGGCGCCCGGAGCGAACCTTATTGCAACTGTTAATGTTATTCTGTTACCCGTGGAGGTTTATCTGAATTTCGCAAGGGTTGCAGCAAAGTTGGTAAGCACTTTCTTCAGTAATAGTATTGTTTAGCATGAACATTGGTCTTCAAACTAATATTTATTTTCTCATTGTTAAATTCTGTAGGTGTATCGTCACTGAGCACTTAAGTAGGAGGAACATCCCAGAAAATCCATGGCAACACAATTCAAACAGATCATTATATCCTCAACTCAAACAGAATAAAAGAAATATATAGAAAGCATCTTGTGACGCTAGCTGTGGTGAGGCCCTAGTAGTTCCATGAACATTGGTCTTCAAACTAATATTTATTTTCTCATTGTTAAATTCTGTAGGTGTATCGTCACTGAGCACTTAAGTAGGAGGAACATCCCAGAAAATCCATGGCAACACAATTCAAACAGATCATTATATCCTCAACTCAAACAGAATAAAAGAAATATATAGAAAGCATCTTGTGACGCTAGCTGTGGTGAGGCCCTAGTAGTTCCATGAACATTGGTCTTCAAACTAATATTTATTTTCTCATTGTTAAATTCTGTAGGTGTATCGTCACTGAGCACTTAAGTAGGAGGAACATCCCAGAAAATCCATGGCAACACAATTCAAACAGATCATTATATCCTCAACTCAAACAGAATAAAAGAAATATATAGAAAGCATCTTGTGACGCTAGCTGTGGTGAGGCCCTAGTAGTTCCATTATACTGTTAACTAATTATGTGACATCCCTCATCTTATATAAGAGTCTACTAGAATCTGAATAGAACAATGCTCATACCATATCCACATCTAATACAACTCAGAGTCCAAACGTAACTCAACTCATACATAATTTTGGACACACTCAACATGTATCCCACGTTGGGTTTTATTTTCCACCATGCTGTGTTGACTAGCACTATGTTCAGTAATATGTTGTTTCTAGTCCAGCCAATCCGTAAGTAGCTTGTGTTTAGTTCTTCCGTGTGATAAAAAAAAGCACATGTGATGTTCACAGTTCGATTCTCAAGTGTCCTATATCCACATTTGAAGGAACATTGTAGGGCCTAAATGTGCCAAAAACAGCAAGACGAGCAATGCTACATCTACGGACATATTGTTGTGGGATGTAACCTATGGGATTACGTGGAGGTGAAGGTTGGACGTAAACTACAACTCCTAAATTGACGGAAGGCTAACAGATTTACACGAACCAAATTCATCCAGCTAATCCCGTAAGTCTTTTCTGTAAAATCCTTACTTACTTAACTCTAGGATTACGCACAAGACTGCCCAAAGAAGTTGTATGAAAAATTGTATGTGGGTCTTGGCAACTTCAGAAATTTCTTATTTGTATGTGGGCCCTTGCAACTTCAGGAATTTCTTAGTAGTGGCTCCCTTCCATGCCTCGTTTCATTCATAGGGAAGCCAAAAATAACTGTATTTTATTCTATTTCACTTCCTAGCATTTTTCTACCATTTAACATTCACCACTTTGTTCTTATTAACACAAGATATGTCATTTATAGCCCATCTCTTTCTATTTACGGAAAGTCAAGAAGTTTTCATCAAAATATTGAGGCATGTAGAAAACTTTCAGCTTGCGCTTTTCCTTTTTCGAATTTTCCATCAGTGCAAAAGGTATTTATCGGCTGCCAGTGCATGTGCCGTCTCGCCGCGGCACGAGCGTGAGCATAATTCACGCGTTATATTTTGGGAAGTTTTTGCACTAGACACAACATGTGAATATATATGAAACTGAAACCGCACAATACATTTTACCATTTTGGACACACGGCCGGTGGAGAAATCCATCATCTACAGCGACACATCACGCATGGGAGTGAGAGCAGGCATCCACCGGTTGCATTCTCTTTTACATACTAGACAATACCCCGCGCGTTGCGGCGGAATAGTAGCAACCAAGAAATTCAAAAATGATGTGGATATTACAAAAATAGCATGAATCGAGCCATGTTTGCCACCTCTTGCATGGATGATTTGTGATTTGCGAACTGTGTTAGGTTCAGACACATTAAGTGTACACAAAAAATAAGTCTGCATCATTTGTGCAACACCTTAAGTATAATGATAAATCATAGGCGATAGAGAGAAGAATATTACAATGGATATAAATTTAAAATACGAACTTCTAATTATGGAGCAAGGTTTAGGAACATATGGTCCCTGAATGTACTGCCCAAGTGAGAAAATGGTTGGTCAATAACAGTCCCTCTATGCAACTTAAGCATAAGGAGATTGGTGCATGATTAATCATAACTGTGAAATAGATTGAGAGCCTTGGTTGAAGCTCAAGTGCATGTTGCTCTGAATTGCGATCAGTGAAATGAGTAATTACATGTTACATAACTTATGTCACAATCAAAAATCCCAAATAGATGTCCAATCCATGTCCCCAACTAAGGAATAATTTTTGCCAGCAATGCTTTATCAACCATACATTTATATCTTAATTTTATCAATGATTTAGCATGCAAAGAAACCCGATCTTCAAATGGAGGTGTTATAAAACACATAAACATTTGATGTGTCATGTTCTGGCAAGGCGGGAATCAGTTAGCTGGCACTTTTTTAGGGATTTCCACCACCAGGCAAATATAATTTGAGTTGCTTGCAATGGAAACAATCTGAGAATAAGAGATCCCAAACAGCTGCCAAACTGATTTCGGAAAGAGGCACCCCAAGAACATGTGAGCATCAGATCCTAACACCTGATAACAAAAGTAGCAATGGGCATGATAAGGCCATCCACTTGCGTTCATCCTTTCAGAAGTCCATAAGACGATACAGAGACATCCACATGAAGAATCGCACTTCAGATTCAGCGGTAATGCTCCAAAGAAAGACCAGGAGAATGATTCAGCAGTAATGCTCCACTTCAGTCCAAGAGCACCACACAAATTCAGATCAAAAGGATCAATATAAAGTGTCGTTAACCCTAGTTACAATAGAGTAGCTGAACTTTGGGTCAATAAATAGCCTCCATCGGCACTCGACAGATCAACCTATGAAATTTCTAATACTACAAAAGAAAAGAGCAGAAGCAATGTCCCTTTTCACGGCGGCATCACCCAAGATGAATATTCCATGAGAAAAATTCCAATATATCTAATTAATTCAGGGGAGATCGAGATTCCATGGTAACAAAATACATGCTACCAGCAAGATAAGGAAAATAGAAGATGCACCTGCTCATCTAATTAAAATTTAGTCAAAGTATGAGAAATTGTGTGTACCAATGAAAGAAGGAATTGCTGGACACCATCTGTAGGCAGTAAACCTGATTATTGCCGCTTCCTATTAGATTCAGCGACCAGCACGCATAAGCCAATAAATCCAAACAGATCAGGAGGGCTTGAGGGAGCAGCACCCAATCGAATTTGGCCGAGAGGCGAAAGGTCGAACAGCTATGGAGCTAGTACGCAACTTGTCAGATCGATAAACATATGTTTGGGGATTGAAAAATAGGGAGAGTGATTAAAATCGAGAGAACCGAGAGCAGGATGCTACCAGCGCGGAGATAGCCAGATAGGTGCCATATGTGGCGACGCGAGCAGGCTTGTGTGCTTGATGCCGATGGCAACATGGGTAGGTTTTATCCTGGAGCCGGTGGCTCCTCAGTTCGCTCGAGAAGTTTCTACTGGATGCGCTTTCGCGTTTGTGGCGAGGAGACCATACGTCGTGCCGGCGGACGAGTTAATGCCGGTGAAGATGAAAGGCAAGCTCCACAAGCCCACGATGGGAATTCCATCAAATATGGCCCAACAGCCTTACTTGGGTCGTTGGCCGTCCGTCTGGGCGAGTAGCCGTACGCTGGGAATGTGAAAACTTCTAATCTAGTGACGTGGCTCGCTGCGAGATGAGTAAAATGGGGTCATCTATTAAGATAGAGAAGATAAACGAATTTTTGGTTGCTCGCTACTAGCCCAAAAATTTATGTATTAAATACTAGGTCTCCCGATAATTTTTTAACTAGGAACTTGATTGACTGCTGGCGAATTAAATTTTTGTAGAACCTATTCACCCACGTAGATTATCATCTCTATCCTTTCAAACACATTCATCGTGAGAGGAGAGAAAAGAAGAAGAAGGGGACACAACCACGCCGTTGCTAGGTGTCGGCCCTAGGCCATACTCGATGGGCTCCAACTTCACCGTCGCCGCGCCGCCTCAATGTATATTGTTATCGTCGTAGACGCACAATTAATCTATGTAGGAACAAAGCAATCACAAGACAATGACTACATCGAGATTTGTTAACGCAGTTCGACAAACTCGCTTACTATACGAGGCATGATTACAGACGCTGGCGTTCCTCCCCATTGGTACCGCAACACCTAGTCTGATCCCTAGGCGCCGACACAAGCCACAGACTCCTGTGCGTGCCTATTGCTATCAAATCATCATAAGATACATTGTGTGGCACCCCTCATCTTATATAGGAGTTTATTAGAGTCTGAATTTTCCATCACCGCAGTCTCGCCCGTGTCGCAGGCGCGATCATAATTCACGCGTTACATTTCGGGAAGTTTTTGCCTAGGCACAAAATGTAAATATACATGAAACTGAAACTGCACGATACATCTTACCATTTTGGACACACGGCGCGCCGGTGGTGAAACTGAAATCCATCATCTACATATAGCGACACATCACGCACGAGAGTGAGATCGAGCAGGCATACACCGGTTGGCCGCCTGCATCATCATCATCAGAAGTTTGATGTTACTTTTCCCGCAAAAAAAAAAAGAAGTTTGACTTGCATTACATGCGCATGTCATGGGAACCGAACAAACAAGTCGACTCGACTGGATCGTTGCGTTGGCCATCAATTCGAGCAGCCCCCAGCCACTTTGCCGGATAAGGCGGTTGAGTGGGCCACGTGAGGCGAGCTAACACCGATCTGGATCAAGTTTATGTTCCTCTTGTACTAGTCCCGTGCGCGCGTGGATCGCCCAGGCTCCATAAAAGAATGCCATGCCACGGAAGGAGGCGTCGCTGCCCGCCCGCTAGTGCTCGGCCCTGGACCGGCAAGCCGGCCGGCGACATTTGGCGGCGGTGGGTTTGACGAGGCGGGAGTGGTTAGCTGGGCTTCGCTGGGGTTAGCTGAACCGCGCGTGAATCTAAAATTAAGTGCGGTCATCGATCCTGCTACTGTTGATTTCCAACGTGGGAGGGGCCACGTGGTATTTTTGATAGCAGGAATACAACATCACCGAAATTGCAAGCATGAGGACTTGAACTCGGGTGGGTGGGAAGGCATCAGCCCCTCCCCACCACTAGGCTATGCCTTAGTCTGTTCGATCCTGCTACTGTTAGTATAGTACACGGAAGCAAACGACCCGTCGTGATGTCCCGTAGGTGTCAGGCCGTGATGGCGAGCGCTGATGCGCACCTGGACATCGCATCATTGCTCTAATAACTCAATGGAAGCTCCTTTCTTCATTTTCTGGACGACACGTAACGGATTCATGTTCCCGGAGCCGGAAGCCTGGACGGAAACCCTTGAGCGAAGCACACGACTGGGTAGACATCAGGTGCACGTTAGCACGAGTAACTAATTACGGACACGTGCTTGTCTTATTCGAATTCAAACTCGCTTAAATCTCGTGGACGACACCAACAGACAGAAGCCGTCAAACGGGAGTTTTATTTAATTTTCAAATCGAACAACAGAGTTGAAGGCCAGCGCACAACGGTACAAACCAAAACGGGAAATCCGTAATAACGCGAGCGGAACGGCTCCGCGTCTCCGGCCCCAGCGCGACCCAACTGCCCCCGGATGGCAGGCGGCCGTAAATAAGCGCAACTCCTTTCCGTTCCGGCATAAAAAGTCCGTGCGGCGCAGCGATCCGGCCATCCGGGGGGGAAGGCGAGACACGAAAAGGGAGACGAGACGAGCGATCTTCATCAAGATAAAATTCGGTTAAATTCCCCTCAATCTGTCTGGACGCCTGCCTTTCCCCTTGCAACAACAGTGGCAGACACCAAAGAAGTGAGTAGCCTTCACGACTAAATCCACCACCACTCCCCACCCGCGTCGTCTCCCTCCTCCCCCTCCTGCTCCCCCTCTCCGGCTGCCTCCACCAAACCCTAATCATTCGGGGCCGGGGGGTCGCCTGCCTGCCTCGATCCGCGCGTCCCGCGGCCGCCCAGCCGCGGCTGCTCTCGGTGTGGTTGCGCGGGTCCCCGCGGCGGCGGCGGTGGTCGGGCGCGGCGTACCGGCGGAGGCGTCGCGCGGCGTGAGGAACCAGGAGGTCGTCGACGCGGATTTGGTACGGAGGAGGATGCCGCGGAGGCTGGCGGAGCCGGGGGCGGCTGCCGCGCGGCGGTGAATGGAAGCGGCGGGACGCTGCGGGGCCGAGCTATACGCCACATGGACACCAGGGCCTCGAACGGCGGCGGCGGGTGCGGGAGGGTGCTCTGGCTCGTCGGAATCAAGGTCAGCTGCCTGCCCTCCTCGATCCGGTGTGGGGGACTCTGTACTACCAGGGTTCGCTCGATTTGGGGCGAAATGGTAGCGGAATTCTGGGGGAATTAGTCTTGTTTTCCGTGGGGAATTGACTCGCATTTCATGTCGATTCGAGGGATTTGGGTTACTCTAGTTCATGTAGGGTTTAACTGTTCCGCCCCAAGAAAATTTCTGGGGAATGGAAGGGAAACATTCTCTTCTCCCGGACCTATTTTTGGGCAATTGGAATCAGTACTGAACAAGTTAGATCAAAACCTCCTATTTTTGGGATGAATTACTTCCCGTTCACATGTTCAGTTTTCTACGAAACTTACCATTCCTATCCCATTCCAATGACACACACTCGTATTCATATCGGTAACTGATATCTTTCGTTTCTCGCTCCTGCTGCAGATCGTGTTGATTCTAGTCTGGTCCAGCGGAGCCAGCGCGCACTCTGACAAAGCGCTGTCCCATGAAGCCGCGGACTCCGGGGAGAAGGATGCCTACCTCAGCCACTCCTGCATCCACGACGAGATACTGCACCAGCGGCGCCGAGCGGGGCGCAAGGAGTACTCTGTCATGCCGCAGGTCTACCACGTGGCCCAGGACAAGGCCGAGCGGCTAAGAGGAAGGCAGCTGTTGGGGGTGTCGTCCTGGCGTGCTCCGCGGAGTAATGTCAAGAAGCCGATACGGATATACCTCAACTATGACGCCGTTGGGCACTCGCCTGACCGGGATTGTAAAAGTGTCGGCGACATCGTGAAGGTGGGTTTTCTCACGTTTAAGCTTTGCTGATGAAAACGACTGATTTACTATCGTGGTAGTAACGCTGAGTTATTTGTTTCCTTTTGTTAGCTTGGCGAACCGCCGGTACCGTCAGCGCCGGGAACGCCTCTCTGTGCTCCTCATGGCGACCCACCGTTGGTGGGAGATTGCTGGTACAACTGCACCTTTGAGGATATAGCTGGGGACGACAAGAAGCAACGGCTTCGCAAGGTGCAGTTCTCTGCTTTTAGTGGTTCTGACTGTCACTGGTTCTCAAAATTGTCGTACATTAATAAAAATATATAAAGATGATTTGCTAACAAGCTCTACCACAATGGAAATATATAAAGATGCTACTAGCATGCTATTGTCATCTTGTTCTTATATGCTGATTGCTAAATTGGATTACTGGCAGGCACTCGGACAAACAGTAGAGTGGTTCAGAAAAGCTTTAGCTGTTGAGCCTGTCAAGGGTAACCTGCGGCTCAGTGGTTACTCCGCTTGTGGTCAGGATGGAGGTGTACAGCTTCCGCATGCGTATATCGAGGGTAATTCATAGTTGCAAAGACACAATTTTGTACTATAGTAGTATAGTATCTTGTTCTCCATTGTCATACTCATACAAACTTACCTGAATTGCAGACGGTGTTGCCAATGCTGATTTAGTACTCCTAGTAACGACTAGACCAACAACAGGCAACACGCTTGCATGGGCTGTAGCATGTGAACGGGACCAATGGGGTCGTGCAATTGCAGGTTTGTTAACCCCCTCATATTCGCATGAAAGTATTCACAGGTGAGAGAGTCTAATGCTATGAATGCTTTCGTATTTAGGACATGTTAATGTGGCCCCTCGTCATTTAACGGCTGAAGCAGAAACATTACTTTCGGCTACTTTGATACATGAGGTCATGCATGTTCTTGGCTTTGATCCTCACGCCTTCACACATTTTCGTGATGAAAGGAAAAGGCGGCGTGGTCAGGTAATCAACAATATCTTTCCCCTTATTGGTGTAATGTTTTCTTCTGCTACTGTGGACTGCAATGCTAGCAACCTGATCTGATGGTTGATTTATTTCATTTGTGTTAGATTTAGCATGTGAAACTGACTCTAGCTTTAAATGTTTTTGACCAAAGCACTCAACAGTTGATTATTGAGCAGACTTACATGGTAGTTACAACATCAGCCTAATATGATAACTTATAGGTTCGATCTTAGAAGACTAAATATTTCCAATCTTTGCAAATGGTTACAAGTTGGATGTAATTGCACAACTTAAGAAATGAGTCTATATAGTGTTGGGCATATGTGCTGTAAACCATGACCCAGCTTATGAGTTATGATATTATTATTAATTGCAATCAGAAATTCCTGTGAGTTTCTGCGGCATATAAAAGAACCAGGCAAACCTTGGTACATGTGTGTAAGGTTTAGTCCCCTGATGCAATGTAATACTTGTTGATACTTTAGAATCTATGACGGCACACCTTTGATATTTGTGCTAAAGCCTTGTCTACGTGTGATAGGGATTATTAGGCTGGTATGACAACTGATGCGTGCACGCCTAGCTAACGAGTGTACAAAGTGGGTCGGTATTCATGTCATATGAAGTATAATGATAGAAAAGAGTGTCCTAAATGACGTGACGAAAGAGGCAGTGATCCTCTTGCCCAACCACTTGTTGGAAACAAACCCACACAACAACTTCGTAAATGAGGCGAATGAATTGGACAACAGGTTGTGGTCTAATAACCAGACACTCTATGCCCTCTTGTGTAGGCCAGCTGGACATTCTGGAGCACCATATTATAAGTGAAAGTTTTAAACACTTCAGTGACAGTACCCAACAACTATAAAAGGAATAGCTCCTAAACAAAATGAACAGATATACTATTTAGCCTCTGGGCCCACGATACACACTGAAGGTGCACCTGATTGGACTTTGAGAAATCATCCTCAGCGGCTAACGTTTCTCTTTCTTCCTCTCCTTTTTCTCCTGCCTTTTTTTTTTCATGTTGACTCCAGAGGAGTGTGTTTTTTCTAAAGAAGAACACCAGATTCAACTGTCCTCCTTTTCACTAAAAAACCTTTTAGTGATTCGGTTTATAGGCTATAGACAGCTCTATTTGCTTAATATAATGCAAAAATCTAGTGGATTTTGGCCCACAAACGGCCTGATTCCCGCATTTGGTGCTCAAGCTGAACTTGTGCTGGAGCAAACTGGGATCATCCTCTTTTGGTAATTGAGGCGCGCAGCAGCGGATACTGAGTCCATTTTGGTTCAAATAAAGCTGGGTCCCAATTGTCCTCATGAAAATTAATTTGAGGGTGTAGCTCCTCTTTCCTGTCACATGAAGGATTAAGTTGAGTCATTATATTGAAAATTCCTGTATCCTTTCCTAAAGAAGAAGCATGGTCATATCATTAACTGCCGTAATTTTGAAAACCAGTATTCTTTTATCGTCACCAGGCCTTTTAGGTTCACCTAAATATGAGCACATACCATGGAGACAAGCCTCAAACGTGGGTGGTCTCAACACCACCTTGCCAATGGAACTAGGCTTGGTCCTCTTTGAAAGACCAGTATAATACTGTTCATTTGTTTACGGGGGGAAATCAATGCAAAGGAGCATACTTGGCATACCTCGACATTTTGAGGCCAAGAGCTTTGTGAAGAATACATGCAGCCATAGCTTATTCCATATTAGCACTGCCACTCAGATAACTAGTCAGTTCCCCAGTCAAAAGCATATTCTATGTTCATTGCAATCATTAATAGCATAGTCTAAAAAACTATGTGCAAGTACTTCCATCATATCTTTTTTAAACGATTATGCTTCTCTTCTTCATGCTTTGCTCAGTGATCTTAATCTCTATCTATTTCTCTTTTCAGGTCACTGTTCAGGCTTTGGATGAAAAGCTTGGAAGAATGGTTACACGTGTTGTCCTTCCTCGAGTTGTCATGCATTCTAGGCATCATTATGGAGTAAGTTGTAACTGAAGATCTGGGAGCTTTGGCAGACCGGATTATTCATTTGATTGCCACTGTTTAGCACTTGTCTATTTTTATGCTACTTGTTTGAAAAAGCTGCTTCATGTTAAATTGGTAAATTTCTTTATTTGTGTTAGGCATTTTCCAAGAACTTCAGTGGGTTGGAATTGGAAGATGGCGGAGGCAGGGGTACCTCAGGTACATCCGTAACATTAATCTTAATAGTTTGATGTTTGCATTTGCTGCCATTGTTAGCAATTACATGGTTTTGACTTTTTGAAGATCCCGCCGATTGTGTATTATTTCTTCCCTCAACTAACATTTGCCACTCTTAACAGGTTCCCATTGGGAGAAAAGACTCTTAATGAATGAGATCATGACTGGGTCAGTGGATACAAGATCAGTGGTTTCAAAGATGACTTTGGCATTATTGGAGGACAGTGGATGGTATCAAGCTAATTATAGCATGGCTGAACATTTAGATTGGGGTCGAAATCAAGGAACAGAGTTTGCGATCTCCCCCTGCAATTCGTGGAAAGGCGCATACCGCTGCAACACAACTCAATTATCAGGCTGCACATACAATAGGGAGGCAGAAGGTTACTGCCCTATAGTAAGCTATAGCGGGGACTTGCCCAAATGGGCTCAGTATTTCCCTCAAGCAAATAAAGGTGGGATACATGACCCCTTTTCGGACATTATACAGATCGTTGAAATGATTTGCGAGAACCTTTAAGGAATTATGTTTATCTTAATGTTTTTTCCGTACCAAATGCACATAGAATCAGTATGGAACTATCGTTGAGGTTTACCTTATACTTTACCAAAATATCTTTTTTCGTTCAGTCTCAAGGTTTGTTGGCATTGTCGAAAGTGCTTTTGGATGTCACAATTGGTTGAAAGCACCTTTCTTTGTCTGCTGTAACAGAAAGATATTATTAGAGTCAGCCCATCTGTAACATTCACCTAGCTAATTAAATTATAGCATAGCACGACAACTGTAAAGTGATCCTCCATCCTTCTTCATCGTCTCTTCTCTTAAGTACCTTTTCTGTAAGCCAGCATCTTGCATTGCAAAGTTTCTCATATCTGATACCTAATTTTTATTTATATCTGTAGGTGGCCAGTCTTCATTAGCTGATTACTGCACTTATTTTGTTGCTTATTCTGATGGCTCGTGCACGGATGTAAATAGTGCACGAGCGCCTGATAGAATGTTAGGCGAAGTACGGGGAGGTAACTCAAGGTGAGAGCACATACAATAATTTGGATATATGCTTGTTTTGAAACTTGCAATTTTCATTTTTGGAAATTCATGAATGAACAGGTGTATGGCCTCAACACTAGTACGAACTGGGTTCGTCCGTGGATCTATGACCCAGGGAAATGGCTGTTATCAGCATCGCTGCACAAATAACTCCTTGGAGGTGAGTACCGTTTCGTTAATTTTATCTCTTTGCACTAAGTATGCTTTGCGTGGCCCCTTCCAAGTATTTTTGAATGCATTGTTGGCTACATCTCGGTTTTTCAAGTAATGAGCTATGAATTATGTTTCTAATATCGGTTTTGAAATGCTGTTGAACTTTGGTAGGTTGCTGTTGATGGCGTCTGGAAGTCATGCCCAGAATCTGGTGGCCCAGTGCAGTTCCCAGGGTTCAATGGTGGGTTTTGTTATTTAAGGTGTATTAGATCGAGTTCTCCCTCTTCTTTAGTTCTTATTCTTAAACAAGTTAATTTTGTGCTGAAGGGGATTTGATTTGCCCGGCATATCATGAATTGTGCGACGCTGTTCCGGTCCAAGTAAGTGGCCAGTGTCCCAAGTCGTGTAGTTTTAATGGTGACTGCGTTGCTGGAACCTGCCACTGCTTCCCTGGGTTTCATGATCATGACTGCAGCAGAAGTGAGTATAAGCTACACACTACTATCCTTTAGTTTTATCAACTATACACTAATACTGCCTTCCATGATCATTTTGTTTCCAAATCATCTAAATTTCAGCACTAAATTCTCTAGTCTTGTATCCTAAAAATGATAATGAATAATATGGATGCTGAAGTGAAGCATTTTTTGTAACCAACAGTTTTGTTGCCAACTTGCCAAACGTCCCATGCAGCTTTTATATTGTTCTGCTTCATCTGAATTGTCAATCAGGATGAAGCTACTAGCCAACATGTAGTACGTATCTGCAATATTGTCAATAGTACGAAGAATGTGCACTTACTGTACCGTTAAAATTATCATGATCACCTTCCTGACACATCGAAGTGCTCATTGGGTTCACTAACCTGTGATGGTTTGGGTCAACAGGATCTTGCCCAGACAAGTGCAGTAGTCATGGTATATGCAAAGCTAATGGGATCTGTGAATGCGAAAGTGGCTGGACTGGGATTGACTGCTCAACAGGTGAAGCTTAACAACCACTGAAAGTTTCTTCTATAGCTGCACACATCTGTTACTGTGGATTGCATTCATGAATTTTAGGGGCATGGTGAGGGCCCGTAGCATTTCCTTTGCCAACTTCCGTATATGTTGTACACATGCAGAATTGAGATGAAAAATATGCTTTGCAACATCTGTATTGTTTGCATGTTGGATGCGATCAACATTCAGAACTCACAGTACTTATTCAAGCAAGCAAGAAGTAACACCTTGTTTCCATTTTATGCAGCGGTTTGTGACGAGCAGTGTAGTTTGCATGGAGGTGTTTGTGATAATGGTAAATGTGAGTTCCGTTGTTCAGACTATGCGGGCTACACTTGTCAAAAGGGTTCGACAATCCTGCCTAGCCTGTCCATGTGTCATGATGTGCTGGTCAGGGATGCCGACGGGCAGCATTGTGCACCAAGTGAACTCAGTATACTACAACAGCTCGAAGCAGTAGTTCTTGTGCCAAATTACAATAGATTGATGCCTAGTGGGCGGACCTTCCTTAACTTTTTCAACACTGCCAATTGTGCAGCAGCGGCAAAGCGACTGGCCTGCTGGGTACGGTTCCCTCTAACCGTTCCTCTATTTTCCATCGCATGAACGTCTTTTGATATTATTTCAAAATGTTTTAACCCACTTGCTTGCCTGCAAGATTACTCATAATAATAAGTTTCTTTTTCGTTACTGCTTTAAAACAAGCCGGATAGATCAATGCGCAAAACTCGCCTCAAATGGAACAATAAATGCTATCTGGAGAAGCGTATATACATAAACAGATAGCACTATGTACATTATATCAATTAGTGGTGCTGTTTAAGCTAATCGACAGTTTTATCGGCCATGCTTTTGTTCTTTATGTAGGTTTGTAGTTTGGCTGTTAAGATGGAATTGCGTTCTAGGCAAATTAACCATAAAGTAATGGATAAACTTATTTGTATTAAACTTTCTTTACCAGATCTCAATTCAAAGGTGCGATGAAGACGGGGACAACAGGCTTCGGGTATGCTACTCTGCATGCGAGCTGTACAATACGGCATGTGGGGCAGGTCTTGATTGCTCGGACCAGACCCTTTTTAGCAAGAGGGAAGAAGAGGAGAAGGGCGTTCCATGCACAGGATATGGCGAGAAGAAGTCCTTCTGGCTATAACACTTCTTCCCCTTATTAACTCTGGCTGAAAGCTCAGAGGTGTAAAGTATAAGTGGCAATGCCCTATCCATATTCATTTTCCTTTTTTAGCCGATACTTTCCAATTGTAGGATACGGAAAGTAGAGGCCCATTTCGCCTAGGCACCTGAAGATGGGTGCCTGGTGTATAAGCAGCATTTGGGTCGGCTCTTTGTTTAGAAGGCTAGTCTGACTGGAGTGGTGGAAGGGAGTGGGAAGCTGGTGGGGGTGGATGGTAGATTTTCTTTTTCGTTGTTTCAGAAATAGTGGAGGAAATGTAAAGGCTGATGTGTGTTGTAATCCAGGATTACGATCTTAACAGAGCATTTCAATGAGAGAAGAGCCTTGTGCTGTATCTTGTGATTAGTGTTCATATGTATATACGTAGTACATTCATCCAGTCACAACAGGTTACTCTTATGGTAAAAAATCAGATTCAGCATAAATGCATGTTACATTGTTTGCTCATAATACAAAGTTGTCAACAGGCTGCCTTCTGGCAGGGTGGTTCGGAATTTGCCTGTAATTTATTTTGCATTTCATGTTATGGAAGCTGATTATTGATACGCAAGTGTTCGGTCTTGTTTGTGTAAGGTTGGTGGAACCTGATAGCGAGGAGCTGAAGTCAAAGTGCCCTGGGAGGCTAAAGCTACAGCGCCCAGGCAAATGACAAATTGCGCCGGTTAGCATTGCTATGTATTACCTCTGTCCATAAAAGAATGTTAAAATTTTGTCTAAATTCAAATGCATTGAGACACTCATCTAAATTTAAATACATCTAAATTAAGACCAACATTTCGATATCCTTTTATGGATGGAGGGAGTAGTATATATGCATCCTCCTCTTCCAGCTGCAATCTAAGCGGCTCCCTTTTTATATCTCAATCTCTCCTGGGCTACAATCAAAGTCTTCGAGCTGAGGATGAAGACTGAACAAATAAGTAAAATAGACTGAAGAAAAAGTTATAAAATAACAAGTATTCTGTAAACAGAAAATTAAAAGCACCAACGAATGAAAATGACAGACTGGACAAAGAAATTAAGTGAATGACACGTGGAAATGAAAAAAGATGATGAAGTGACCTGAGAAAGAAACTGGATAGTAAAAACGTGAATCGTCTACAGGGACATTGCAAGCTGGTATTTAGTAACTGAAAGACATTATTAGTAAGAACCTGCGCCATGGACCGCATTGCCTGTTTCTAAATATCATGCAGAGAAAATAAGTTCATGTTTCAAGAATAGCAAGCTGTAGATCCGACAAGAATATGTGTGGAAAACTAAGCACGGAAAATCCCATCGTAAACATGAAATGACTATTCAAGTAATTACAACCACAATAGTTTACTAAAAACTGATTTTAAGTTAAGCAAGGCATGCAAAAAAATCCTACTGTTCAAAAAGAAGGGAAAACATCAGCCTACTGGTAGATAGGAAAATAATTTCAGAACCCAAATATCCCACGCAAAACCATGAAAATACCTATAAACTGATACATGTCTGGCAGAAAGAAAGAGGACTACTCTGCGACTGCACGTCCGATTCCGAATACACAAAAGATAAATATTCTAAAATTAATGCAATAAGCAGAGAGAGACTGAAACGAGGGCCGACAAAGCAAGGACATGATACAAGCCAGAGATGGAAACTAAATGGAGTGACAAGTTAGAGGGACACAAGGGAGATAATCCTTGTTGACAAGAGAGAAAACAATCAAATTATATTACACCTAATTGATATTAGACAGAAAAGGAGAGAAAAAGATTGAGAAAGAAAGAATGAGAAGACTTGGTCCTCTTTGACATCAGAGAGAATGAAACTAAAGCCTAGTAGATCTCATGGAAGATGATAAAAAAAATAGAGTGAAAAATAATATCAAAATGAAGTGTTAAACATTCATAACTAATAGACCAGATCAAAGATCTAAATTACTACACGACGTCAATCTGGACAGGCAGTTACATCTTGTCCTGTTATTGGGGAGCCAAATATTCATTTGTACTTTCTTACAATAGTTTGTGTGCATGCTGTATGTTCTATTATTGCTTGTATCACCACATCTTATTAGTGACCAGAAGTTCACAAAGTATGCTCAAGCTTCTCTCCAGCTTTGCAAGGTCTACACTGAAATTTCTTCCATGACTGGAAGCAGACGAGAATTCTTGTCAGCTGAGATGCATCTTAAATTTTCCTTAAAACAGTCCAGATCAACTTGGAAAACCAAAGAGGATCATATTTTTATTGATATTAATCCATTTTGTTTCTGAGCAAGTGTTACAACATATCAGCATTGGGATCATGCGCCACTGTACATGCTACACAATACACAATCCAGGAACCATCAAAGCTAATTTACACGCTTCATTTGACATGCAAATAGCTAGTAATTCCACCTGCATCTGAGACCAGGGCGCTGTTCAAAGAATAGCCGTTCCAGAGCCGCTGTAGTAGGTCATATCCATGTTCTTTGTCGAGGGCATACCAGCAACGACTCCTCCTTCAATGCCACATTCATTTGTACCCCTTATGATCTTGAAGTACCCGTCCTGCAATGCATCACAAACCAAAAGTTATAATTAGCTGAACAAATGTTACTAACATTTACATTTACTGTATCACTTCAAGAATACACTATTTGGCACACTCACATCACCCCAGCCTCTGTTCCACTGATTTGCAAGAAGCTGAAAAGCAGAAGATGCAAAAGAACATATTAGGACTTGATCATCGGTTGATAATAACTAGTGTAGTATAGAGAATCAACAAGATACCCAGTAATCCTCGCCAGCATCACTGGTTCCCCATCCAATCAACTTGACGGCATGACCTCCCATCACGCCACCTGTGATGTGCTTGTATACTCCTGATTTGTAGTGTGCAAAGTCCTGGACGAAATTGCAGAATTAAATCAAACAATCTGAGAAATAAAATACTGACTTCTGACTCTTTGTAAGCTTATACATAATCCCGTATATGAGCTGTCAATCAAATGACTAGCTAACTGGAATAAATTCAGAGAACATTACAACAGTATTATATATTCCAGTTTGCTCATAAATGACTAGCTGTCTATCAAGTGCCAGTATTTACTTGTTCCTGTCTTACTACCATGTCCTTTCAGTTTTGTTAGAACTACAGGAGCCCTCTATTATTGAACATACTCTGTCCATTCCAACATAATAGCAGTATCTGCAACAACCCATGGCACCCCATTATTTCTGCTAAGCAACATCTCTTACCACCTTCGTAAAATAAAATTAAACTCAGCAATAGGAACATATTGAAAATACTAGAAACTACCTCATAAACTGTGAAAGCAACTTCTACAGGGCCATTTGTGTAGACCTCCGCCATGATGTCATGTGGATTAGATTTTACTTTGTATGCATTAACACTGAAATGCTTCTCTTGCTTCCACACTTGGTTCTGCACCTTGCATTTCTTTTCACATTTTGGTGTACTATAAGCAGGCTCACATCCGGGATGCTGGCAACCATCTTGATCAAAATATGGATCGCACTGCAAAACAGTGAGAAAGACTAAGGGCTAAGTGGTATGCCAATCAGTGTACTTGTACAACATACAGTAGGGAAGCCCTACTTACATAGAAAGTACTATTACTTAATACGAAAGAAGAGAAATCTAAAAAAGTCTAGCTAACAAAGCAGTCACCATAGGTTGAGAACTTTCAGCCATTCTAAGTCAGCAAAGAAAAGCCAAATATGTTCATTGACATGACTTTTCACGAAGATCAAGCGGAAATTTTCATAATGGTCCATCTATTTCATATTTGTGCTAAGATGCAAGAAAATTTCCAAATTTTGAACAGAAATATTTGTCTTGTCCCCCTCCAACAAAGTAGGGATGCATTTTCATTTATAAACGAGACACCGAAGACTAAAATATGCTCCTACTAGGCTACTAGCTGGCATTTAGCGCCATGAGATACATATGCACTAACTCAACTGTAAACTTTCTTCACAAACAGCAGAATTTCATTACAACGTGAATTATTAACTGATGATATATCCAGTTTTCATTGCATATTTTAACACCATATAATTATCATTGTAGTAACACAGAAAAGTTATTCTTGGAGGATCAGAACATCCAAGAGGTACCAAGTAGAAGAGTAACATGTACCTCGTCAGTCACAACACCACTCCGACGGAAGTAGCGCCATGCGCTGATAGGGTATCCTCCATTACAGCCTTGACCACACAGAAAACCACAGCAAGACACTAGGTCATTCACTGAAAGTGAGATGTTCTGCAAGGGGTATACAAACAGCAGGGAGCTCATGTAAGAAGAAGGACCAAACATGCCTGTTTAAAAGTAGTATAAGATTAGGCACATCATTCATATGCGCTCACCACGTTGAGATGAATGCAGAAACGATCCTGGAGACATTCCACAGCACCAAAGGCCCAACAAGAACCACAGTGACCCTGTCATCGTCAACCAATACATAATAACTTGAGCATCTCGCAACGTTCGGTAAGCATCCATGGAGCTAACAATTTAAGGTAGTGCGAATAGGCTTACTTGATCTGTTCATGAGAAATCATCGGATTCCAGGGTGTTGCAAAAAAAAAAATAGAGGAAACGGAGTCGGTTAAAGTATTCAAAACGATGCAGAACCGGTTTCTGGTTGGAACTTGGGTCAACATTGAAACACCTAGTTAAACTTACCAAGTATGTTCCCAATTGTGCTGCAACCAGGCCATTGAGATCTAGCGTCAAACTCCTTTGGGAGGTCTATTGATTTTGAATGAGTTTTGGTTGGAACACCAGCTAGCAAAGCTGGAGGCGTGGGCTTCACCCCCAGGATATGCTTAAACTGCTCAATCTGCACACAAGAGGATGATTTTGAGGTCAGCAAAACAGAGAAGAAAAAATGGCGCCTTACTGACAACAACAGCAAGAGGGTGTTGATGTTTTACAGTATAGTCCGCGAAGTAGGGGTTGTGTCCAGCAGTCCACCCGGCATTGGGATGCTCGTTGATCGTCTGGATGATGTCTTTCTGCGATAGTAGAACACCATGCCCTGATGAGTAAATAGAAGATGCGGAGTGGATAGAAAGATGATGTCAATTTGAGTATGTGGTTAAAATTGACCTGGAGGATTCTTAGAGAACTGTCTCCCTTGGCAGCTCCAGCTAGCTGCATGGACAGACATATGTTATTCATATTTTGTTAAGCAAAGTGGGTACTGTCACGCAAAGTGGGTAACATATGGATTGATTCATTAACGCTACCCGGAGTGGGCATATTTTCACCGGAACACAAAACCAACGGAACCTATTTATTGTGTTTTACTTGTTAGGGTCGCCAAAAAAAAAAAAGACCGCACTTTATTTCAGAGCTATGCGATTTTCAGTGTTGGAATCAAAGCTGGACGGCCGGCACACGCTAAGCTTTAGAGATTCGAGGCTCCAGACTACCAGAGCTCGCGATCCTCAAAATTCGGGCAAACTGAAAACCGTTTGCACCAACTAATTTCCGCAAACTAACCAAATCCGTACAAGAAATTCACGCGTTTGACTTGTGAAGGAAGAAGCAGTTAGTAACAGAGTAATGAGCAGAGGTGGCGATGGGATCGGGGGAGAAGAGCCGAACCTGCGGGCCAGCTACGGCGGCGGAGAGGACGACGAGCAGCGCCAGCGAGAGCGCGAGGGAGGCGCGCCCCATCTTCTTCCCCGATCGGCAACGGAGGGAGGGAGGAACTCGGCGAAAAGCAAGCAGCGGGAGTCGCTGGTTGGTTGCTTTGCTTCTCTCCCTCCTTGCCCGCCTACGCTGTCGATTTTATTGGTTCCCGGACGCCCGCTACACCAGTCTGACTACGACACGATGGATGGATATTTTCTGCCTTGGAGTTGGAGTCAGAACTAGTGATGCTCGCCGCCCCGTTCGGTTCCCGGACAATCTCGCTGCATATACTCAATAAGGGCTTATTCGGTTAATCTCCTGCGTAAGTGTATTGGGATGTATTTTGACTTGGGATAAAATCTGGCTCATTTTAGTCCACAAGGCCTTAGGGCATCTTCAACCGGCCGACCCAAACGGACGCGCTGGGCCGTTCATTTTGGACCGTTTGGGTGAACGGACACTCGGATGGCGGCACGCGTCCGCGTGTCCGTTTGGGTCGCACGCTGCGCCCAACGCGCGGACGCACCGCAAAATCGAAAAAAACCAAAATCAAAATGAAAATGAAAATTTAAACTATATTTGATTAAACATATGCCCTATTTTGGGCAAAATTTGTACATAGCCCTATTTTGGGCAAATAACTAACAAAAGAAGCCTTATATGGGCTTTAAATTTAAAAACCCTAAGCTAGGGTTTGGTCGCCGCGGTGGCCGGTGGCCTAGGCCGTGTGGGCGTCGTCGGCGTCGACGACGAGGCGCACGTGTGGACGCGCGAGGCCCACGGAGACCACATGGCCTCCGCTGGTCCTGAGTTCCCGAGTACGCGCGGCCGCTCCCAGGCTCTCCCCGACGAGCGCGCTTGCTGGCGCTCTCCTCCCGCGCGGCAAGGACTCCCCCGCTCCTCACCTCCGCGCGCGCCGCCTCCTCCGCCCGCCGCTTCCTCCTCCTCCCGTCGCGGGCGGGCCTGGGCGTCACTCCCGTGCCTCGGCTTCTCCGCCGCTGCCGGGCCGCTTCCCATCGGAGGTTCGAATGGCCGCTGGAGGTGCGGCCATTTCTCGTCCTCTCCGCCGCCGAGAGCGCGCGGCGCGGTCGTCCTCTCGGAGGACTCGGGCTTGGGCTCGGCGCCGGCGGCGGTTGCGACAATGCCACGCCGCCGCGGCGGCCTCCGATGTGGAGGCCGCCGCGGTTCCGCCGGCCCGCATCGCCGGCGGCGCCGGCTGCGCTCGCCTCGTCGTCGTTGGCTCCGGCCACCGCCGGGGCCATGGCGGCGGTTCGCTACGGGTGGAGTGGGGATGAGTGGAGGGCCGATCCTCCAGTCCCCATTTAATAGGCTTCCGGGTCACCGACAGGTGGTCCCAAGGGAGACGAGGCGACAAGCGCCCGGACGCGAGCGGACGCCGCGTGCCATCCGCGGCCACGCAAACCTAGCCCCAGAATATACCTTAAAGATGCTGAATCAAGTGATCCCTCCAAATTGGCCAGGCCTCCTCATCCACGTTTTCTAATTTGTGGACCACTTTCTAATCTCTCTTCCTGGCACTAATCCTGAACACCCATCAGAGCTCGCCGCCACCGCTCCATCGGAGCACACAACAGCCGACCCATCGGACCTCACTGCGCCGCCGCCCCATCGGAACTCACTGCGCCTCCTCATCTCCTAGAGCCGCCCCGTCGATGCCACCGGCGAGGCCCGCCACCTCGCGCGTCGTGGCGGCTTGGGGAGGCCGCCAACGAGGCCAGCCACCTCGCGCATCGTGGCGACGTGGGGTCATACATCCACCAAATCTGATCCAACAAAACAAGGGATCACTTCAATTGGGACCATCCCATCCACCAAATCCGATCCATCCCATCCTATACATGTTTGTCCATCAACCAAACGGACCCTTGGTACTCATCGTGTATAGGTCATGCGCATGCATATGTCTTCAATTTGACAAATATAATAAAAACTGCACAACATAAAAATTATACCATTAGAAAGAATAATGTCCAAAATTTATACTCCCTTCCTTTGTATTTACTTTGCATTCTAGATTTAACTAAAATCAAATTTTGTTAAGTTTGACCAAGAATATAAGAAAAAAAAATCAACAACCGTAATACTGAATTCATATATAATATAAAATTACAGTTTGCGATGATTCTAATACTATAGATTTTAAACTACAGATGTTAATGTTTTTATAAAATATTAATTTAAATTCTACAAAGTTTGACTTGGACTAACCCTAAAACATAATCTAATTATAGACGGAGGAGTAAGTGTAGGACCTATACACCGGGATGGAGGTAGTGCTACCTCATTTCCGTTCCAATGAATAAGCCGTATAAATTTAGTCAAAAATCAAATCCTAGTAAGTTTAATTGAATATATAGAAAAAATATATTAACATCTCTAACATTGAATAGATATATTATGAAGATATATTTTATGATAAATCTATTGATATTGATTTGGCATCGTAAATATTCATATTTTTGTCTATGACATTGGTCAAAGTTAGATGTCGTTGACTTTTGAGTAAATTTATAAGGCTAATTCATTGGAACATAGGGAGTACTAAATTGATTATTAAAACGTTGGTATGTGCCATGAAATTTATACTACCATTTGAAACTTCTAAATATGAATCTAATCATATCAATTTTGTACGAAATAAGTAAGGTCTAATTCTTGGTCAAAAAGTTAAAATTTGAAAAGTGTGCTCGCCTCCAAAAAGGGAGGGTGCATGAGTATTTTTTTTCTTGGATTCAGAGCTGAATAAAATTCGATATAATCGGAAACGGGTAGATTCAGACTTGAAAAAAATGTCGGATACATACTCTGATAAGTGTTCAGTTGAACAAGGCAGAAAAATAAAAACATGTTTCTCGCTAGAAAACAAGTCGTGCCTCCTATTATCCCGAAATTAACCTTCCACGCATTTATCTCTTCCTCGAAAAAGGGATATTTTTATGGATAGCCTTGCCATTGGTAGGTCTTGAGTTTGGCAAACCAAAGATGAAGATAGAGTTTCGGAAGAAATGGCAGCCGCAAGTTTTAATTGATATTATTGCATCATGTTTCTGAACAAGTGCTGCGATTTCAACAACATAGTATCAGCATTGTGAACGTGTGCTACTGTACTCCAACGGAGTACCAAGTACACAAATCCTGGAACCATCTAAGCTGATAATTTGCCCGCTTCATTTGACATGCAAATACCAATTTCCACCTGCATCTGAGGCCAATGCGCTGTTCAAACTTCAGAGTATAGCAGTTCCAACGGTGCTGCCACGATTTCCGACGATGTTCTTTGTCGACGGCATACCAGCAACAACCTCTTGTTCAATGCCACATTCATTCTTGCCCCTTATGATCTTGAAGTACCCATCCTACAATGCCAAAATATATTAATTACCCATATACATGCACTTTATTGAAAAAAAAAAACTGTGTGTTTATCGCACTCACATCACCCCAGCCTCTGTTCCACTGATTTGCAAGAAGCTGAAAAGCAGAAGACGAAAGAAAGCATATCAGGACTTGATCGTGGGTAAATAAATAATGTGATGTAGAGAATTAATAGGATACCCACCCAGTAATCCTCGCCAGCATCACTGGTTCCCCATCCAATCAACTTGACAGCATGACCTCCCACCACACCACCTGTGATGTGCTTGTATACTCCTGTTTTGTAGTGCGCCAAGTCCTAGAGGAAATTGCAGAAGTAAACCAGCACTATGAGTATATGATAGAATTTGTAGTCTTATGAAAGTAATCACAGAGCATATGAGATGTGCATTAGATGATAGCAAAGCGTGAAAGAATAATATAGTATTTTATATTAAGTATGCACATTAGAATATATGTACGTGTTCTGGCATTGATAGCATAGCAATTGCCAGCCCGATTAAACAAATAGGGCAACCAGAGTTAGTCTGTGTCAGAGTCAAAGGTAGAGTCCTACTACCTATGGTCATGTTTAATCGACGCGAGGTAAGCACATCCGTAGGCTACTTTCTCTAGGCACCCACATCAATTTAATCTGAACGGAGGGAGTAGTTGTGTACTGCAAGTCTTGGAGTCGGTTTGTGCACCAGGTCTCTGGCGCCTGGACCTCCTATAAGAGAATGTGTATCCCGTGTGTTTTAGGGCAAGCAATAAAAATCCCGTATCTTCTATGTGCTCTTCCTCATCCCTCTGGGTTCTCTCCATCCTTAACCCCTGCTGTCACATCTAATCACCGGCAAGGGAGCCTAGACGCAGAGGACTTTTCCTAGTGTCATGTTATTTCTAAGGTCTTATTCAGATTCAGCTTTTCAAAACGTTGTTATACTCTGTTAAAATACATTTCAAAGTAAGAGCAGAAATTTCGACCCATAGTTCCACCATGTCTTCTGCAAAGATACATTTTTACAGCCTTGATAAAATACACATCAAACATCTAATATCGAATCAAAGTTACCTCATAAACTGTGAAAGCAACTTCCACGGGGCCATTTTCGTAGACCTCTGCCATGATGTCATGTGGATCAGAGTTTACAAAGTATCCATCCATGCTGAAATGTTTCTTTTCCTGCCAAACTTGGTTCTGCACCTTGCATTTCTTTTCACATGCGGGTGTAGGATAATTAGGTTCGCATCCAGGATGCTTGCAGCCAACCTGGTCAAAGTATGGATCACACTGCAAGACAGTGATTTTTATAATGATTATTGGTATGCTCAGCTTATTCTTCTTCAAGAAACATTAGGGGAGAGCCGGACTAGTTAAATAAAAATATAACTACATAATATGAAAGAACTACATAGTTAGGACGAGAAAAGAGAAATTCAAAAAATTCAAGCTTGACAAAATCACCCCATAGGTGGAGTCACTTTTAACTTTCAGATAGGTTTTCTATGATTTTTTACAAGAGCTTTCTTGAAGATCAAGCAGAAATCTTTATGATAATTCATCTACTTCATGTTGTGTGGTAAGCTACGAACAGATTTCCCAAATTTAAAAAAGAGCCACTTGTATTGTCACCCTAAAAAACATATTATGCTGTGCTTGAACTAAGTTGGGATGAATTTGGAAATTAGTCAGGAAATACTGAAGACTATAAGATGCTCCTGCTACTCCCTCATTTTTGGGTTAAAACTAAACACTGTTGGAATTTAGCGCATGTGATGCAAATACTCACTTTACCGTCAAGTCTTCAGAACCAGAAAAAAATTTCGTTTACAGAGTGCATTAATAATTAATATAACCTCCAGTTTCAATTATATTGCTTTGACACATTCAGTAACACCAGTCATTGAAGTTAGAACTTAGAACACAGATAAGTTATGCATAACAATAGGACCTGCTCTTGGAGGATCAGAACATTGAAGTGGTAGAAAATATTAGAGCGTAAGCTATACCTCGTCGGTAACAACACCATTCTCAACAAAGTATTGCCATGCGCTGATAGGATATCCTCCATCGCAACCATCACCACATAAAAACCCACAGCAAGCCACTAGGTCATTGACAGAAAGTGAAATGTTCTGCAAGGAATACAAATAACAGGTTGGTTATGTGAGGAAATGACCAAACATGCCTGTTTTAAAAAAAGGTCATGAGAATAGGCAGATCGTCCATAGGCACTCACTATGCTTTGATGAATGCAGAAACGATCTTGCAGACACTCTACGGCACCAAAAGCCCAACAGGCACCACAGTGACCCTGGCATTATTAACCAATACATACTACCTTGAGCATCTTCAATTTTTCTGTAAGAACACATGGAGCTAATGGTGTAAGGTTGTATGTGTATAGACTTACTTGATCTGTTCATGAGAATCACCATTTCCAAGGCGTTGGAAAGAAAAGCCAAGGCAATGAAGCGAGTCAGTGTAATCACAACGAAGTAGAACCGATATTTGGTTGAAAGTGGGTCAACATAAAAGTTAATCTAGCTGAACTCACCAAGTATGTTCCCAATTGTGCTGCAACCGGGCCATTGAGATCTAGCGTCGAACTCCTTTGGGAGCTCTTTTGATTTTGAATAAGTTTTGGTTGGAACACCAGCTCGTAAACCTGGAGGTGTGGGCTTCACTCCCAGGATATGCTTAAATTGCTCAATCTGCACACACGAGGATGATTCTGAGGTCAGCAAACAGAGAACAAAATTGTTCCTTGATGACAACAACAAGAGGGTGTTGATGTTTACAGTATAGTTGGCCAAGGAGGGATTATGTCCAGCAGTCCACCCAGCATTGGGATACTTGTTGATCCTCTCTATGATGTCTTCCTGTGACAGCACAACACCAGACCATACCATGATGATTAGTGCAAACAATAGAGGATGGGAAGTAGACAGAAATATGATGTCAATATGAGGTGGATTAAGAGTGACCTGGATGATTCTTAGGGAATTGTCTCTACTCACTGCTCCAACCAGCTGCATCAACATACAGACATATGTTATTCATATGTTGAAGCAAATATAGATGTGTTTCAGTCAACTTTCCTTAATGCTATTAGGAATTTAGGAGTGAGCTAGTGGGTGCTGGCCATGTACAGTTCTTTTTTTTTTAGTTCTTCTTTTGGTTTTCCTTTGGCCTTTGCCTTGTACAGTTAACGTCTTTCTCGACATCTTCTATGTGTTCGAACAATTTTCTTTTTTGACTGAGCTTATTTTCACCCAAGCCGAAAAACAGAGCTATTAGGTCTATAATTTGTACGGTTTTTGGTGTTAGGATTTCTTTTCTTTTTTGTTCTGCGCCAAAAAATAAAGGGGTGGAACTTATTTCAGAGCTATTCGATTTTGAGCGTTGGCATCAAGCTCATCAGAGGAAGGCACTCCTCCGTTGTTGGCTCGTCATCGAGCTCCAGCACGGCGAGGGAGGCCTCAGCCGCGCTGCAGGTCCCAGCGCCGTCGCAGCCTCGGCATCCGGTGCCGGAGGGCAGCATGCGCGCAACTGGGGTCGATTCGCCCTTCTCCATCAACGGTCGGCACACATTAAGCTTCGAGATTGGAAGCTCTGGAGTCTGGACTAGGGGCAACTAGCGCTGGCGATCCTCAAAATTTGAGCAAACCGAAATACGTTACGAGCTAATTTCCGCGAATTACATAAGGAACCAATCCGGATCTTTGCGACGAGTTTGTGACACACTGACACTTAACTGACTGACGAGACGAGCAGAGGCGGAGATGGGATCGGAGGTGGAGGACTGGAGAAGAACCGAACCTGCGGAGAAGAAGCAGCGGCGGCTGACAGGACGACGAGCAGCAGAAGCGAGGCGCCCCTCATCTTCCTCGATCGGCAACGGAGGGAGGGAGGAACCAGAGGAGTAGAAGCAAGCAGGAGTACCTGCTTTGCTTCTCCAGCCAGACCACGCTGCCTTTTGTACCCACCAGCAACAAGGGTATGCGCAGTGGAGTAAATGACGAGGAACTACCACATTGCAGGCGGTCATGTCTGAAAACTATTAACATTAGGTAAGGCGACACATAACTACCACTCTTGAGGCTTGGTCGAGACGCGGAGCACTGATTGTGCCAATTAACCTTGTTAAGCCATTTTCTTACCGTTCGGCCCCACATGTCAGGTCCACGTGGCTAAAACAGAAAGACTGAACCTCACTACAAGAAAGTTATAATCTTTGAAGATTGATTTGCAAAATCACGGAAGGGATAAGATTTCCATCTGGGGGAGGCCGGAGCTCGAGATGGAAGCACATGACCGGGCCGACAGCAGGCGCCGGAGGTCCAGGCCGGCTGCAGCGGCGGGAGGGTCCTGCCCGACTCCGGTCGCCGTCGTATGCGTGGTCTGCTTTTGGCCCTTTGTCTCCCTCTTCTCCGAGTTTTCAGGTTAGCTGTGGCACACGCGGCTGAGCGAGGACAATGGCCGGAGGTGTGCCGTGTGCGCCACGAGGAAACACTGGCCTGAGATATCATGGATGCCGTGTACCAGCCATCGAGCAAAGATGGTTGATCTTGGATGCCAACCTCCCTTCAGATCTTTCAAAGTGATAATCTAACGGAACTGTAGTAGACTGGGAGATGCTATATAGGAGGAAGTTGGCCTGCCCTTGACTTAGAATCGGGAGACACCTGTGCGATAAATAAGAGCGTCCAATTCGTTCCGTCATGTTGAAATTAAACCGTGTCCTTATAGGCTCATCTTACTGTAATCCGGGGATTGGTGGCGAGAGCATGTGCTGGGCGATTGGCGTCGAGGAAGGAGAAGGCACCAGCGCGCTCCCGCGAGGCCGAGGACGGGCTTGGCGGCGCTCGCTCTACGGGGCGGCGTCGTCTGGCGGCGAACTCGAATAGGAAGGCGAGGCTGCGGCCAGGAGCGGTGACCGGAGAGGAGCTCGAGCGGGCGGCCGCGGTCGACGACGTTGGGGACGGGCGCATGGAGGCTGGTCGAGCGCGAGTCAGAGGAGGCGAGCAGTGCGGCCGGTCAATCACGAACCAGGGGCGTCGCTCGCTGACGCCGAGCCGCCGAGCGCGAGGCAGTGGACTGTGGGGAAGAAGAAGATAGGAAATCCTATCTCTGCGATTTTGCACATAGGCCCTCACATTCTATGAAGCCCTAATAAAACAAGACTTTAGGTTTCTAGTTGCCACGTAGACCTGCCAGTGGGCCCGAACGGTCAGAAAACGATTTAGTACCGCTAATTGGCAAAATTAGTGCTTCTTGTCACAACCCTACCCCTGAATTGGTATTTATGTGTCAAAAAACCCTAAAGAGGTAGGTCTGAGACAAGATCACCACAAATGTGGTAGTTCTTCGTCATTTACTCATGCGCAGTGAGGGATTTAATAAGACTTCACCAATTTGAAGGTTGGTAACGACGATTGTTATACTCTGCACTTATCTCTACATATCTGCACTACAGAAAGTACATGCGTACTGCAGATGTAAACTGAAAATGCAGTCTGCAGATCAAATTGCAACCGATTTCAATCACAGCATATGCGAGGCCCAGGCCTCGAAGTGGATTCTTCGTTTCCACAGTACTGGCCACCATGTGCATCTCAATGCAGATTAATTTGGCAAACCAAAAACTGAACATAGAGTTTCCAAGGAAATGGCAGCCATATGATTTTATTGATATTATTGCGTTTTTTTTTCCTTTCTGAACAAGTGCTGTGATTTCAACAACACATCAGCATTGGGACGTGTGGCACGGTACGAATACACAATCCTGGAACCACCACAGCTATTTTTTACCCGCTACATTTGGCATGCTAATTCCACCAGCATCTGAGGTCAATACGCTGTTCAAACTTCAAAGTATAGCAGTTCCAAAACCGCTGCTGCCATGGTCGCCGGCCGTGTTCTTTGTCGATGGCATGCCAGCAACGACATCTTCTTCAATGCCACATTCATTCGTGCCTCTTATGATCTTGAAGTAGCCGTCCTGCAATGCGCCACAAACCAAAATTTATTAATCAGCAAAACACATGTTACTAGTATTCACTCTTGCACTTCAATAATACAGGGTATTTGTCACACTCACATCACCCCAGCCTCTGTTCCACTGATTTGCAAGAAGCTGAAAAGCAGAAGACGGAAGCAAACATATTAGGACTTGATCATTGGTTAGTAAACAGTGTACTATAGAGGATTAACAAGATACCCAGTAATCCTCGCCCGCGTCACTGGTTCCCCATCCAATCAACTTGACAGCATGACCTCCCATCTCGTCACCTGTGACGTGCTTGTAAACTCCTGATTTGTAGTGTGCAAAGTCCTGAAGGAAATTGCAGAATTAAATCAGCACTCCAAGATACAAAATATATCATTTTACTTTTGATGATACAGTCTGAAGTCTACATATAACCACGAAGCATACTAGTTAGATGACTAGCTAACTGAAACAAATTCGAAACTTGCAAGATAACAACAATATGTCATATTCCAGTATGCTCACTAGACTCACTAGAGTAGAGTATGCATGTTTTGTTTCTCTCTTTTCTACTGTTGTGTTCTTTCCAATGTTTTATTCAGATCTACAGCTTTCAAAGCTTTTTTTATAACCTGTCTATGCATTTCAAAGTAATAGCAGTAAGTAATTTCGACCCATACTCAACACTTAGTAGAATACACGCCAACGTCAGAACTAGGCCAATATCAAATCAAATTTACCTCATAAACTGTGAAATCGACTTCTACAGGGCCATTCTTGTAGACCTCTGCCATGATGTCATGTGGATCAGACTTTACTTTGTATGCACTGACGCTGAAATGTTTCTTTTGCTCCCAAATTTGGTTCTGCACCTTGCATTTCTTTTCACACACAGGTGTATCATAAGCAGGTTCACAACCAGGATGTTGGCAGCCCTCCTGATCAAAGTATGGATCGCACTGCAAGACAGTGATTTTTATAAGGGTTAATGGTATGTTGAGCTGAGTCTTTTTTACAAGAAATATTAGGGGAAAGCCCTAGTTAAACAAACCTATAATTAAATAATATGAAAAAACTCGGAGTTTGGATGAGAAAAGAGAAAATTTGAAAAATTATAGCTAGACAAAGCCGCTCCCCATAGGTGGAGATACTTCAACTTTCAGCTAGGTTTTAAATGTTTTCAGATGAGCTTTTTTGAAGATCTAGCAGAAGTCTTTATGATCGTTCATCTACTTCATGCTGTGTTCTAAGCTACAAACAAATTTCCCAAATTCGAAACAGTGGCAGTTGTATTATCTCCTAAACAAATAAACATATTTTCAAGAAAACTCAAAAGCGTTGCCTCACTATGCATTGTAGAAGAAAATATGTACATGCCCAAAAATGACCACACCCCCAAGCATTGTTTGTTTTTTCGATAAAGCCAAGCATTGTTTGTGGAGCTTTGTTCCAAAAATAAACTATCCTGAACCAAGTTGGAATGAATTAGCAATTAAGTCAGGAAACACTGAAGACTATGATATGCTCTAGTCCCTGATTTGGGGTTTTAAATATACACTTTTAGCATGCACTAACTCAACTGTTAAATTTCTTAACATATAAAGGAATTTAATTTGTAGAGTGCATTTATAATTAATTTAATAGCAAATTTTCATTATACGTATTTGATATATTCAGTAATACCAACCATTGTAGTTAGAGCACAGAAAAGTTATTTGTAACAATGCCTTTGGTGCTGTGGAGTGTCTAACTATCCTCCAAAAGCATTTATAATTAATTTAATAACAAATTTTCATTATACGTTTTTGATATTATCAGTAATGCTTTTGGAGGATCAGAACATTGAAGTGGTAGAAACTAGAGAGTAAGCTATACCTCCTCAGTAACCACACCCTCCTTAACGAAGTATCGCCATGCGCTGATAGGATATCCTCCATCACAACCATCACCACACATAAAACCACAGCAAGCCACTAGGTCGTTGGCAGAAAGTGAAATGTTCTGCAAGGAATAGAAATAGCAGGTGGGTTATGCAAGGAAAGGACCGAATATGCCTGTTTGAAAAATAGACCTGAGGATAGGCAGATCGTCCATATATGTACTCACAATGTTCTGATGAATGCAGAAGCGATCTTGCAGACACTCCACAGCACCAAAAGCCCAGCAGGAACCACAGTGACCCTGCAATTGTTAACCAATACATACTACCTTGAGCATCTTCAATTGTTCAGAAAGTACACATGGAGCTAAGGATGTAAGGTGGTATGCATAGACTTACTTGATCTGCTCACGAAAATCAGCATTTTCCAAGGCATTGCGATAAAACGCAGAGGAAATAAAGTGAGTCAGTGTAAACAAAACGATGCAGAACCGATTTATGTTTGAAAGTAGGTCAACATTCAGTTATGTAGCTAAACTTACCAAGTATGTTCCCAATAGTGCTGCAACTAGACCACTTAGTTCTGGCGTCGAACTCCTTGGGGAGCACCTCTGACCTTGGGTAAGTTTTGGTTGGAACACCAGCAAGTAAGCCCGGAGGTGTTGGCTTCACTCCCAGGATATGCTTAAATTGCTCAACCTGTACACACGAGGATGATTTTGAGGTCCGCAAACAGAGAAGAAGCATGGTTCGTTAGTGAGAGCAGCTAGAGAGTGTTGATATTTACAGTATAGTCCGCCAAGGCGGGATTGTGCCCAGCAGTCCAGCCAGCGTTGGGATGGTTGTTGATCGTCTCTATGATGTCTTTCTGTGACAGTACAGCAGGATACCATACTATGATTGTTAGTACAAACAACAGAAAATGGGAAGGAGTAGACAGAAAGATGATGTCAACTTGAGGGGTGATTAAACTGACCTGCAGAATTTTCAAGTTTCCTTTTGCTGCTCCAACGAGCTGCATGTAAATACAGTCATACATACACACATGTTATTCGTATGTTTAAGCAAATATAGATCTGATTCGTGCATACATACATGTGTTATCCGTATCGTATGTTGAATCAAATATTGATGTGATTCAGCCCAACTGCGTAATATCATCATTTGTTCCGTTACTTACTATACAGGGGGTGGGCATATTTTCATCAAAGCCTAAAACGGTTTACCTATTTGTTCTATTTCTTCTGATTTATGTTTTAGCCTAAAAAGCGGTCGAGCTCTATTTCAGAGCTACGATTTTCAGTGTCGGCAACAAGCCAACAAGCTCATCCGATCGAGGGAGGCGCTCCCCCGTTGGCTAGCCATCGATCTCCAGCAGCACTGCGCTGGTGCCCCTCCTCTGCGCGTCCCAGCGTCGTCGCACCTCAGGCATCCGGTGCCGGAGGGCAGTCTCTGCGCGCGACCGGGGTGGATTCGCGATTCCCCGAGGACGGTCGCCGCGCATTAAGCTTCCAAGATTCGAAGCTCCAGACTAACAAGAGAGAAAGAGAACTAGAGGTAGCGATCCTCAAAATCTCGGCAAACCGAAAGCAGTTACGAACTAATTTCCGCGAACAAGGTAACGGACCAATCCGGATCTTCTGCAAAGAGTTTGACTTCCCAAAGCATGAGCACTAAGTGAGTAAGTAACGAGCAGAGTTGGCGATGGGAACCTGCGGGGCAGCTGCAGCTGCCGCGGAGAGGACGACGAGCAGCAGAAGCGAGGCGCCCCTCATCTTCCCCGATCGGCAAGGCAGGGCGGGAGGATGGAGGAAGCAAGCTTAGCTAGCAGGAGGAGTAGCTACCGGGTTTGCTGCCTTGCTTCTCCACCCCGACCTCGCGGCCTATTTTATTGGCTCCCGGGATGGTGGTGAGGTGAGGCGGGCGCAGACGCTACGGCCTACGGTTCGGCTGTCAGTCAGGCTACGATACGGTGGCGATGACGACGGTGACCACTGATCTTTTTCTTCTCTCTCTCTGCCTTGGGAGTGACGCGCGCGGCCATGATTCCGTTCCGTTCCGTTGCCTGGCCAATCACGCTGCGTTGCGTAGCGTGCAGCATCGCGCAACGTCGCCGGAATCAACTTCCTACATTTAAAATTTTCAACGTATATCGGCTTGATTCGCCCGTCGGTTGCCGTTGCTTCAGTGTTTCCTTTCAGAACAACAGCTATATAAAACAAATCCTTTTAGAAGTTCCTTTAGTAGTGCTATCGATTTCATGAAGCACGGCACCGTGTAACATAAAGCGAGGCGTACACATAAGCAAGACCTAGCGTAAATGAAAACCACCTACCCCCTCCGACACTAAGTGAATAAGCACACTAAAATATGTCGATTCAGTAACAAATATTATGGATCAGAGGGAGTACTAAACCCAATAGCAAATAAACTAACCAAGTTTTTATAAACGCAAACATTTTCTTGGAATTGATTTAATTCAGTAGCAGCAGGGAAAGATAAATCTCGGAATCTCTGAAGGTGAACATCAAAAGTCTAGTCGCTAGAGTCACTCAAACAAACCGCGCATTGATTATCTCTATTTCTGTTGTTTATTAATAGGTCACCATTGACGACGGATTGTGACACTGAGTCTGTTACGGTTGCTGCATTGTGTGCAGCATTTTCATCCAGGTCAAGTTGCTCGCAAGCTTGCAATGCTTCCAAGTCAATGAACTTGCTTACTCAGTAGCATCCTTTCATATCCTCTCATTTATAGCAAAAAAAAAAGAAAGACTATACCTGCCATGGAACAGACACCCATACCTCGCATTGTCTATCTCCATCATACTTCGCTGGCACCTCATCCCCTTCTCTCCGACCACTCCGCCACCCCTCTCTCGCTGGTACTTATTCATCTCATTACAAGCAATATGTTGATTTGTGACCTTCTGATAGTGACCTTGGTGAAAACGTCATAGATCTATGACGATTTTGCACCATATGATCGTAAGCTATTTGAGGGGTCAAAACCCTAGAAAATTGCGACAATTTGGGTAAAAAATGTCGTAATTTCACTAGGTAAAAATGGAGAAACATAGCGTACGACCTTATGTCTGGACGATTATGACAAATTTGGATCGTCGTGATTGCTGATATGTGATGTGTTCGGACGAACAGGACGGCCACCTCAATTTTTTTGCATAAATGTCATATCCGTGTGTCAATATTTGCCTACGTGTCATGTACATGTGTCAATCATGTGCCTACATAAAACTAGCTTGACACCTACCACCGACGTGTGGGGCCTATAGGTCAATCTGACATTCTATTAGGAAATGACTAGGTGTCAATGACAAGTGCGAGCACATGTCATTTTGGTATTTTTATGATGTGTCTTTGACGGATGGGATGTCCTATTGACCCACTTTCCCTCCCTCCCATCCAAAATTCTCCCTCATAGTGCTATACTGCTATTTCTCGCGTCTCCCAAACGGCCAAATATTTAGACGTGAAATGACTCAAATCCCACTCAAATGACACGCACCTAGGGACATTTTCGTGAAATCATCATTGAAAACCCCACCGAAATATAATCCCAATTGAGGAAAGGGATTTCTATTTTCATGCCCTCGGGTCCTTAGTTGTGCTCAGTTTTCCCCAGCTCCTTAGTTTTTCCTCAGTTTTACCCTAGTCTTTGTCTGAAACCATCACACGTGATGTAACGGCCGGTTGCCCGACGGTTGACCGTTATCTTCTGACTAGTGGGGCCACGTAGAGCCCGCAAAGACACGTCATACCATCCATCTTTGTTTGACCGTAAGCATCGGTGTATCCCTGACTAAAACGCGCACGAGTGGGGCTTCGGTATATCGAATGACAAGTGGGCCATGGCGCTGATACAATGGGCAATACACGGGTAGGAATAGATTTTTAAACGGAGCTCTACAGCGATGGCACGGAGGAGGTGGCTGCGGGGTGCCGAGATGAGATCGACATCCACAAAGAACTGCATGAGGCGAGACCAGACGCATTAGATAGATATGAACTAGACGCGTTTAACCATGCAAAGAAGAGAAGAAATGGTCGACGACATCGACGACTACCTCAAAACTTTGACTGACCGTGTCCGACACGAACGCGAGCAATGTAGAGAAAACTAGTGTCTCTCCTTTCTGGCGTGTATAGATGGGTGCTAGAAGACTGTGGTGGCGAAGGGAAAGACCTCGCGGTGGTCTCGTGGCGTCCAGATAGCGGGGGCGTGGCCGTGCCCAGCGGCGTGCATGCATGTTCGGCATCGCATGTACGTTCGGCATTGGCCTCGGCGGTATCTCTGGTGTGTCGGTGATCGAATGAGGGGACGGGATTGACGGTGCATCCCGACGGTGACCTAGCGTGGCGAGCATAGTCGTTCTGACCATGCCGATATCGGCATCGGCATCGTTTGGAGGCTGTGGTGCTCGAATCAAGGTGTGATTTGTTTCTTGTACGCCAAAAGTGATTTGAAACAAGTTTCGTGTTGAAGGTTAGGTAACGAAAGTTTGTAACTAGGGACCCTTGTAACTAAGCCCAAAATTATACTAGCGCCATGGTGAGGTTCTTTTTGATAGAGCTATACGGTTGGGCAAACTTTTTTGACACCTTTTAGATAGGGTTCCTTGTTGTTACACGTATGGCATCATGTATGGCAAATTTGGGGTCATTTGGAGATGTTCGAAAAAATCACTTTGCTTAAACGCATGCCGTTTCGTCTCACTGAAACCAGCTTTTCTAACAAGGTGATTTTTTCTACATTCTCTAAATGACCTCAAATTTCATACAACTGATCTTCTATACATAGATAGATAGATTGTTTCGTTTTACATTTTTCGAACTTTTTATTTCCCTTTATAATCCCCAATTGATTTTCAGATTTTGTAACAAGTTATGGCATAATGTATGGCATCATTTTCGCCCTAAATTTCAAATTTTGTGAAACTTTCCCTTTTAGATATTACTTGTTGTTATAGATATGGCATCATGTATGCCAAATTTGGTTAGGTCTCACTGAAACCAGCTTTTGTAACAAGTTAGGTTTTTTCGACCTTCTGAAAAGGGATTTTTTGCGTGAAAAGTAATGGATACAACAAATCGGTGATGGTTTATCTTTTTTTCGTGAAAATTAATGGCTACAAAAAATCGGTGATGGTTTATCATTTTTGGCGTGAAAATTAATGGCTACAACAAATCGGTGATGGTTTATCATTTTTTGCGTGAAATTAATGGCTACAACAAATCGGTGATGGTTTATCATTTTTTGCGTGAAAATTAATGGCTACAACAAATCAGTGATAGTTTATCATTTTTTGCGTGAAAATTAATGGCTACAACAAATCGGTGATGATTTATTATTTTTTTCGTGAAAATTAATGGGTACAACAAATCGGTGATGGTTCATCATTTTTTGCGTGAAAAGTAATGCCTAAACGATTTTATAATTTTTAGCGCGTGAAAATGAATACAGAAAACCGCCCTTTAGCATACTTAGAGAGTGGAAGGTAACCGCCGACAGAGAGAGAGGGGTTATCCTGCCCGTTAGATCATACGATCAATGGTCGGCGGGCACGATCCGCGTGACATGGGCTAGACCAATCGGAGCAATGTTGCACGTCAGAATTTGTGGATGGAGAGGGCAAAAGAGTAGTATCAAGAAACCAAGGGCACTGTAATAAACAGACTAAGGGATTCAAATATGAGATTTAAAAAATGGAAAATGCGTGTTTTGTACAATGAAACCCATCTTGGCCTACCTCAAACTATTTGCAATACAAATATACATGAGTGTGAGAATTGTGGCCTCATTTAGACAAAGTATGTTTTGGGGAAAGCTGTTTTGGGAAGGGCTTATTGTGGAAAACCATGCACCTTCATAGCTACTAGGTGATTTGAGAAGGCCTTTGAGAAGTGGAAATTTGTGGTAAAACTTGATTTATCTATGACTTATCTATGTTTTGAGAACGGCAATTTGTGGTAAAGACTCCATGAGTATGTGCCACTATTTTTCGAATTTTTTGCACATTAAATGACTCATTTAACTAGTTAATCCCATTTATTGACTGTCTGACCAGCCACTTGAGGGTAAACGAGCATATTGCACTAGCCAGTATTAGCACTCAAGGGAAAAACTGAGCACACAAAAAATGGTATATGACTCGAGGTTATACCTGAGTATATCTAAATTTCCAGGGTTAGACTCGAGGACGCGTGTTGCTTTGCAGAAATGGAAGACGTGCAATTGTTGACGCATAGACGCGGGTCGCGGTAAGTCGAAGACGTGCAATCGTGGACGCGTGTCGCATTGCAGAAGTCCAAGACGTGCGACGTGCGGCGGTGGACGCGTAGGACGCGGGTCACATTAACCACCCCTCGCCTTTATAGATGCCTCCTCCCACTATCTCTGTCACTCTCACTCGCCCACGCAACGACGCCTCTCTCACGTCCCATCATCTTCTCCAAAGCTCCCAAGCAAAAACTCCCTCTCCCTCTCCTCTGCCGACGAGATGGACAAGGAGAATGCCAATCCCATCGTCGACGGCGCCGTCGGCTCCAAGCGCGACGCCTTCTGACGCCGTCCAACGGACGTCGCGCCGCCGGCGCCGGTGGCGGTCGATCCCGCCGGGATTTGACCCCTATGAGCCGGTGCCGTACGTCCGCCCTCGAACCCCTACGACACCTTCTGGAGGACCCATGGAACGAGGTAACTACGGTTTGCTTCCTTTTTTGTTTCCCCATTCCTTTTTGAATCCTATTTTTGCTGGTGTAGATGGATCTGTAGATGGATGAGTATTGGGCTAATATTTGCACTGATTTTATTCCATTTTGTTTTCATCACTTCTTGATTTCCTTTAAGATTTGGGGTTCGGCCGTTCGGTTAATTTATGCAAGTAATAATTGGATCTCAATCGGTTAATTTATGTAAGTAATCATGGGATCTCAATCAGTTATTTTATGCACTAATTAAAAGATATCAACCGTTTAATTTTGCAAATAATCTGGAATGTGTTCAAGTTCAGATCTGGAATCTGTTTCTTTGCCTATGATGAATTGTTGGGCACAAATTTTTACAGGAGGGTTCAGCGAACCATTGCTATGTAAAAATCTGTTGTGCATGAGCTTTGGTTCGCTAACACCTTCCCTGTAGATATATAATCATGCCCACTCTAACTGATGCTGACTCTGTTTTTCCTAACTTTGTTATCATGCATGTTCGTCATCGTTGCAACTCATTCACTCATAGTTTCTGTTTGATATGTATCAGATGTCTGGCAGCGACGTCGGCAACGACGATGAGGAGGAGGACGTCAAGACTCGCCAGGTGCTGCGGAGGCTGCAGGTCGGCCAGTACATCTCCTACTTCGCCAAGAGTGTCTACAAGTGCCCCTTCTGCACCAGGAGACTCGGCGCCACAGACTTCAACTGCCTCGTCACGCATGCCGAGAACATCAGCCACACCTTCCCCAAGGTTGGCATGACGGTGAACGTCTACTCCTTCCGCGCCAAGCACAGGGCGTTCGGCATGCACCTCCGCATGCAGCGGGTGGAGATCTCCGCCGGGCGCATGCCTCCGCTCAAGCCCAAGGCTCCCAAGGGGAGCTGCAACAACAAGTGGAGGGAGAGCCGATGGGGTAGGCGGAGTCCTGGACGTGTGTGTGCTGCCTCCCATTTTGTTGTTGGGATCCCTTGTTGTTAGCTAGGGATCCCTTGTTGTTATGTTGTTAATATGATGGTGCTGTCAAGAACCTCGAACCTGTTACTATGTTGGCTGCTATGTATGCAGCTTATTATCTAGGGAGGGATCCCTATTATCTATCCCTATTCTACTATATTTTGTTGGTCTTTGTTTTCTCTATTTACTATGACTGTGAATTTATCGTACATTACCCTGGAGATTTGCTTCTAGATTTAACTACATACATATGGACCAGAGGGAGTACTAGATTTGCTGCCATATTGGGCAAACAACGAGGGCCAAAAGGCACAAATAATTGAACAAATACAGAAATGCAAGCTTCTCTAGATTTGATACTATTTTGGTGAAAAGGACAGAGAGAAAGAGGGGAAAAGGTGCTCTTAATAATGCCAATTTGGGGCCGAGAGAGACAGAACCCAGCTCCTGCTCACGTGCAACCAAACGCGGTCTCGTCCTGTCCCACGCGGTCCCTTTCTACCAGCCCCACGCGACGCGGCTCCACACGACGCGGCCCCACACGACGCGGCCCCACACGACGCGGTCCCACACGTGACAGAACGGTCAACTAAACGGGAATCCTGCCGTCTGAGCTGCTTCTGCGGGTTTCAAACAAGGGCTTGGGAAAAACTGAGGAAAAACTAAGGAGCTGGAGAAAACTGAGTACAACTAAGGAGCCGTGGGCAGGAAAATAGAAATCCCTTGAGGAAAATATCCCAACCCACCGTGTCTCCTCTACCGAACCCTAACCCTTGTCTCTCCCCTGCAGCCGCCCACTCCACCGCCTACCACCGTCGCTTAGCCTCCCCTCCACCACTTGTCGACGGCGGACAAGTTGCCTCAGCCTGACCCATCCGATACAGCGCTGCTGCCATTTTCATCAGTGGCGTCGCCGTCGCCGCGCGTTCGGCTTTGCCACTAGATACCGCAGTGCGAGAAGTAGGCGAGGTTATGAAGATTTCACAGAGAATGTTGTTATAGTTCATTATTGACGGGAAACTTTTGATGATCACATTTTCGTCAAAATATCGCCATAGACAAACTATTGTGACGATTCGGTGACGAAAATAAAGGGTCATATGTTAGCAGATTTCTTGTAGTGTCTATTCTGTCGGTTAACTTAGGCTTCTAGGACGTTGTCAGTTGTCACTATTATTGTCGAGCTTTCCAGCCATACACCCTCTCGCCTTCGTCCTCCTCCTTTATCTTCCCGCTAGGATGGGCACGGACGATCTTGCACCGAGACTAATACATGAATAGGTTACGCATTAGACTTTCCAATTGTGTGTTAGCATAATGCATGGCCTTTCGTTTCTTTTCTCGGTCTCACCTAGCTTATGGAAGGTGTGTATTGTCCTTACTGGATGATGATGCCATTTTTAAAATTTGGAGTTATGACGTATTGAAACTTTTGTTTGCATAATTTTGCAGTCAACGAGGCAAATTCAACTTTTGCTCATGCCATTGATTATTTTTTATCAAATTACTTGCAAAATACTATTCCTATCTTATTCCTACAGTCGAAAGCAAAATGATACTTTTACAACTATAAATATAACTATGTGGTGGGTGATGGAACCGTGGTTTGAGTTGATGGTGGAGATTTTATTGCAACTGGGTTTATATTTACATAGAACTAACAACAAATGTCGCCTAGTACGTGATTCTTGCGTTGTATCTTAAGCGTTTACCACGAGATCTATAACAGCTATGAGGAAGTCAGTTGTATCTTCTTCCTTTTCATATCAACGGACACTAAAACCTGGTTGTGTGTCAACAGAGGCCTAGCTGGCAGGGATACTTTATAACTCCCCGCCCGGTAGATCCTTGAGGGGAAAAAATGTTTGTTCTAGTTGTCTATGATGAATTATATCAAGCCGACTCGGGGCTTGATAAGAGAATAAATTATAAGTCGGTGGTTTATAAAAGGGTGGGTAAGGGGGGTCACGAGAAGGACGGTGATTGGCTTGAATCTTATACTAGGCCCCACACCAAGAAAGTATGGACGGAAAATGTCGCCCGATCGGCAGCAAGGATAAAAATATCTTATGGAAAAAGTAACACACAACTGTAGAGTGTATTGAGTTGCGAGGAGCTCTCTATATTTCCGACATCGCCCATGCCTAGGGAAAAGGGAGGGTTGAGATTCCGGCCGGTACTTCCCCATGGCGCCAGGTAAGCGCATCTCTAGCAGTGTCTGAACTCGCCGAAACTGAAAACGGTGAGTTCAGTCTCCCGAACTTTATGGTTTCGTTGATTTTAGGTCAGGCACATAATAGAAACCGAATAGACGAACTGAAAAAACGAAATCAAACTTTTGCAGAAAATTTTAGGGCTTGCAAAATGTAAGAGTTTGATGCTCCGATTGAGCTTACATACAAACTTAATTTACATGTAAAACATAAATTTAACTACTAATCCTCCGCCGTGTGACTACTTTGACCAAAATTTGGCCCGGGATAGTCACCGGGGCCTCTACGCGCGGCAGAGAACGGCTAGGCGGCGGTAGGCGCGGCGGAGGTGGAGGCTGGAGGAGTCTTACTCCTTGTCGAGGGTGACAACCTCGAGCTCGACACGGTCAACGGGCGCCTCCGCCTGCGCCGCCTCGTACTCCATGACTCGGCGCACGTTCTCCCTCTCCTCGCGGCGGAAGAGCATGCACGCCGCCTCCTCCGAAATGATGGTAATCTGTTGGATCGCTGTCATCTCCTCCGCATCGTCGTGGACGTAATCCTCGCTTCTGAGGCAAAGCGGCAGCGTGTCGTCCTCGTCGTCGTTGCTGCAGTCAGGGAGCGGCGAAAGCGGCGAGTGGCACAAGCCGCCAGAAGAAGACCCCTCGCCGCTATTTGCGTAGCGCGCAAGTTTCCACGGGGGCGTGAGCCCCCAGTTCGTATACCTCCGCGCGGACCGCTTGTGCGCTCCCTCGGAGCGCACCCACTTCGCGCGCTCCGCTTCCGAGAGGAAATATGGCGGACGAGGCGGCAAGACTCCTCCTCCAGTACGGCCGCCTCCCATACCAGATCTTCCTGCGCCAGCCATGGGGAACATAGCAGAGGTCGCGGTAGAGCGGAGTGAGCTAGGGAGCCTCGCCGGAGTGGGAGGCTTTATTGGGGCGGAGTTGCGGATGCGGCGGAGGGGAGTAGGGTTTTGGAACCGATCTTCCCTTCCCTCTCTAGTTAAATAGGGGGCGGGCGAGATTTTTCTCGGGCCCCCGAAATCAGTTAACGGGCTAGGCTGCGAGTTCAAGCACTGCTGTGGGCCACTTTCGGCCCGAACCCGCAAACTGATCGGGAAAGATCGGTTGCGGCGTGTTTTACAGTTACTGCTAGAGATGCTCTAAGTTGAAACACGGGTGTGTTGAAGGGCAGATTCTTATCATGACTCCCATTGGCCGGCCGGATCCGGTGGCAACAGCTGTTGGACCTCTCACGCCTGGATCCGTTTCGGCCGCTGCTAGATCTACGAGCTCTTCATCGTTTGCGCCGTCGTCTCCGACCTCCTTCATGGTTGCGTAGACATGTTGGTTGGTGGGAGGTGGTGTTGATGGTTTGTTTTGAGCCTTGCGGTGACGTTTTCTATGGCGGTGCAGAAATCGTCATCGCTCATTGCTCCAGTATCCGAGTTCTCCGGCGTATTGTCAAGGGCCTCTAGGACAGATTCATCCGCTTTTTCGGCCCCAGTGTGGAGCCGGAATTTAAATTAGAAGTAACTTGCCTAACGAAGTGATACCTCCATTTCTCAAACGCCTGGGTTAGCGAGGCGGATATGCGCTAGTCTGCCACCATTAACTCCTGCGCTTGGGCGATTTGGGTATGTGGGTCCTGAATTATTCAGATCAAAGGCGGAATTTTTGAGAGGAAACTCCTCCCTAGATTGATCTTCCGCAAACGTGTTCAGCTCGTAGGCGGTCAGTGTGGGGCTTGAGGTCATATCAACGATCTCGCTGATGAAGATGTGGATGTTGCCGATTGGAAAAAACGTGTAGCGATCACAGCTTCTCCGGGACATAGGTCCAACCACCATCTGTGAGCCACCCAGCTTGAAGGTATTGGATTACATCATTGGTATAACCATGAAGTATATCCACAACAGGCGCCGCAGCCACCCCGCCTCCACTTCCACCCTGCCCCGCAGTCTCCGCGTCGGGCGCGCATTGTCCTCAACCCGGAGCCCGTCCTGGGCGTCGAGAACCACCAGCGACCGCTGCTAATAGAGGAGAAGGTCGGCACTGGTGGAGACTGGAGACCTGATTGCTTTTTCTTTCTTTTATTTCATAGTAAAGTTATAACTTTTTTACCCTGCACAAATTCAAGATCCGTTGACTGTCGATTTGGTGAGACTGATAGCTACTAGGTTGGTGGTCGCTGGTGGTACGGACCGTCCCTCGCCAACTGCGTAAGGGCACTTCGTCGATTATCATGCTCGATTATCATGCTTACGGCATGGTGGAATTGGAAACAACAGAACGCAGCGATCTTCGTCAACGCACGGCCTTCGGTGATATCCTTGTTCAACGACATCGTAGCCAAGGCGCGGCAATGGGCGGACGCGGGAGCCCAGGGTGTGCGCCAGTTACTCCCCTAGTTTAGTTTTTTTTCCTTTTCTTGGGTCGAGTTGTACGGCGTGATGTGTTCGTCCTCGGACGTGTACATAAAGTCTTTTTTATCTATCACAATGCATCGAAATGCAAAGCTTTTGCATTTTCGCAAAAAAGATAGCTACTAGGTTCAACTTCCCCAGTTTCTCTAATACACCGCTGGTCCTGCATATATAAATTGTATTAAATAGAATGCCGTAGAAAACTGTAAGTTCAATAAAAAATAGGAAGCTCTTTTGCACACAGCGAGATAACTACTAGAAGGCCCTTGTTGATAGTATACAGGACCCCATCTTAGGGCATCTCCAACCGGGCGACCCATCCCGCGCCCGTGCGTCCGAATGGGTCGAAATGGACAAAACCGCGGCCCAGCGCGCGGACCCATCCCTAAAACGAATGGCCGCAGCGTCCGGGACGACCCAAACCCGGCCCAAATCTTGGACGAGTTTGCGTGGCCGCGGATGGGAAAGGCTGGTCGCTCGCGTCCTCCCTTGTCCGCCCCTGGCCCGCCTGTCTGCCTCCCAAAACACACTCCGCTGTACTCCCAAAACCTAGAGATGGCTGACGAAGCGACTGCCGCCGCCACCGCCACCACCGCCACCATCGGAGAGGAGGCACCCGCGGCCGTTGCCGCTCCTACCGTGGAGGCGGCTCCTGAACTGGCGGAGGCCGAGCTCCCCCCCGGGCCGCCGACGAAGAAGGCGAAGGCCGACCTCACCCCGGAGCAGAGGAAGCTCGAGAGCAAGAAGAGGGCCGACCGCCGCAGGGCGCTCGACCAACGGAAGAGGGAAACCGCTGCCGAGGTGGAGCGGTAGCGGGCGGCGGAGCAGCTTCTCCAACTCAAGACGGAGGCGAAGAGCACTGTCCTTCAAGAGCAGCAGGCGCATGTGATGTCTACGGGAGCTTCTATTCTTGTAGACAGTGTTGGGCCTCCAAGTGCAGAGGTTTGTAGAACAGCAGCAAGTTTCCCTTAAGTGGATACCCAAGGTTTATCGAACTCGGGAGGAAGAGGTCAAAGATATCCCTCTCATGCAACCCTGCAACCACAAAAGAAGTCTCTTGTGTCCCCAACACACCTAATAGGTGCACTAGTTCGGAAGAGATAGTGAAATACGTGGTATAAATAAGTATGAGCAGAGTAACGGTGCGAAAAGTGCTTGCTGGCGTGTAGTTGATGGTGGTAATATTGCAGCAGTAGTAACACAGTAAAAGAAACAAGCAGTAGTAACTCAGCGGTATTTAGGAACAAGGCCTAGGGATTACACTTTCACTAGTGGACACTCTCAACATTGATCACATAACAAAATAGATAAATGCATACTCTACACTTTTGTTGGATGATGAACACATTGCGTAGGATTACACGAACCCTCAATGCCGGAGTTAACAAGCTCCACAATAATGCCCATGTTTTAGTAACCTTTAGTGTAAGATAGATCAACAGACTAAACCAAGTACTAGCATAGCATGCACACTGTCACCTTCATGCATATGTAGGAGGAATAGATCACATCAATATATCATAGCAATAGTTAACTTCAATCTCCAAGAGATCATGATCATAGCATAAACCAAGTACTAACACGGTGCACACACTGTCACCTTTACACACGTGTAGGAGGAATAAAACTACTTTAATAACACATCACTAGAGTAGCACATAGATAGTAGTGATACAAACTCATATGAATCTCAATGAGATCATTGTATTGAAGTACATGGAAGAGAGATGAACCACATAGCTACCGGTACAGCCCCGAGCCTCGATGGAGAACTACTCCCTCCTCATGGGAGCAGCAGCGGTGATGAAGATGGCGGTGGAGATGGCAGCGGTGTCGATGGAGAAGCCTTCCGGGCACTTCCCTCCGCAGGTGCAACAGATCCTGTCCCCGGATCTTGGCTTCGCGATGGCGGCTCGGAAGGTTTCGTCACAATTGGTATCGGGTTTTCTGATCCAGGGGCTCTTTATAGGCGGAGAGGCGGCGCAGGGTCACCGGGTGCCCTCACCACCGGTGGCGCGCCGGGCCCCGCGCCCGTGTGGTGTGGGCCCCCGGCCCATCTCCGGCAGCTCTCGAGTGTTGGATGGTTCCGGGAAAAATAGGAACCGGGCGTTGATTTCGTCCGATTCCGAGAATATTTCGTTACTAGGATTTAAACCAAAACAGCAGAAAGGGAACGGCACTGCGCATCTTGTTAATAGGTTAGTTCCGAAAATGCACGAATATGACATAAAGTGTGCATATAACATGTAGATAACATCAATAATGTGGCATGGAACACAAGAAATTATCGATACGTTGGAGACGTATCAGCATCCCCAAGCTTAGTTCTGCTCGTCCCGAGCAGGTAAAACGATAACAAAGATAATTTCTGGAGTGACATGCCATCATAATCTTGATCATACTATTTGTAAAGCATATGTAGAGAATGCAGCGATCAAAACAATGTGTATGACATGAGTAAACAAGTGAATCATAAAGCAAAGACTTTTCATGAATAGCACTTCAAGACAAGCATCAATAAGTCTTGCATAAGAGTTAACTCATAAAGCAATAATTCAAAGTAAAGGTATCGAAACAACACAAAAGAAGATTAAGTTTCAGCGGTTGCTTTCAACTTGTAACATGTATATCTCATGGATAGTGTCAACATAGAGTAATATAATAAGTGCAATAGGCAAGTATGTAGGAATCAATGCACAGTTCACACAAGTGTTTGCTTCTTGAGGTGGATAGAAATAGGTGAACTGACTCAACATTGAAAGTAAAAGAATGGTCCTCATAGAGGAAAAGCATCGATTGCTATATTTGTGCTAGAGCTTTGATTTTGAAAACATGAAACAATTTTGTCAACGGTAGTAATAAAGCATATGCATCATGTAAATTATATCTTATAAGTTGCAAGCCTCATGCATAGTGTACCAATAGTGCTCGCACCTTGTCCTAATTAGCTTGGACTACCGGATTATCACCGCAATACATATGCTTTAACCAAGTTTCACAAAGGGGTACCTCTATGCCGCCTGTACAAAGGTCTAAGGAGAAAGCTCGCATTTGGATTTCTCGCTTTTGATTATTCTCAACTTAGACATCCATACCGGGACAACATAGACAAAGATAATGGACTCCTCTTTTAATGCTTTAAGCATTTGACAACAATTAATTCTTTTCTCATTAGAGATTTGAGGATGTTTGTCCAAAACTGAAACTTCCACCATGGATCATGGCTTTAGTTAGCGGCCCAATGCTCTTCTCTCACAATATGCATGCTCAAACCATTCAACTCAGTGTAGATCGCCCTTACTTCAGACAAGACGAACATGCATAGCAACTCACATGAAATTCAACAATGAGTTGATGGCGTTCCCCAGTAAACATGGTTATCGCACAACAAGCAACTTAATAAGAGATAAAGTGCATAATTACATATTCAATACCACAATAGTTTTTAAGCTATTTGTCCCATGAGCTATATATTGCAAAGGTGAATGATGGAATTTTAAAGGTAGCACTCAAGCAATTTACTTTGGAATGGCGGGAAAATACCATGTAGTAGGTAGGTATGGTGGACACAAATGGCATAGTGGTTGGCTCAAGTATTTTGGATGCATGAGAAGTATTCCTCTCGATACAAGGTTTAGGCTAGCAAGGTTATTTGAAACAAACACAAGGATGAACCGGTGCAGCAAAACTCACATAAAAGACATATTGTAAACATTATAAGACTCTACACCGTCTTCCTTGTTGTTCAAACTCAATACTAGAAATTATCTAGACCTTAGAGAAACCAAATATGCAAACCAAATTTTAGCATGCTCTATGTATTTCTTCATTAATGGGTGCAAAGCATATGATGCAAGAGCTTAAACATGAGCACAACAATTGCCAAGTATCACATTACCCAAGACTTTTATAGCAATTACTACATGTATCATTTTCCAATTCCAACCATATAACAATTTAACGAAGAGGAAACTTCGCCATGAATATTATGAGCTAAGAACACATGTGTTCATACGAACCAGCGGAGCGTGTCTCTCTCCCACTCAAGCATGATGTAATCCAATTTATTCAAACAAAAACAAAAACAAAAGCACACAGACGCTCCAAGTAAAGCACATAAGATGTGATGGAATAAAAATATAGTTTCAGGGGAGGAACCTGATAATGTTGTCGATGAAGAAGGGGATGCCTTGGGCATCCCCAAGCTTAGACGCTTGAGTCTTCTTGATATATGCAGGGGTGAACCACCGGGTGCATCCCCAAGCTTAGAGCTTTCACTCTCCTTGATCGTAGTATATCATCCTCCTCTTGACCCTTGAAAACTTCCTCCACACCAAACTCGAAACAACTCATTAGAGGGTTAGTGGACAATAAAAATTAACATGTTCAGAGGTGACACAATCATTCTTAACACTTCTGGACATTGCATAAAGCTACTGGACATTAATGGATCAAAGAAATTCATCCAACATAGCAAAAGAGGCAATGCGAAATAAAAGGCAGAATCTGTCAAAACAGAACAGTCCGTAAAGATGGATTTTATTAGGCCACCAGACTTGCTCAAACGAAAATGCTCAAATTGAATGAAAGTTGCGTACATATCTGAGGATCACTCACGTAAATTTTCATAATTTTCTGAGTTACCTACAGAGAATTAGACCCAGATTCGTGACAGCAAAGAAATCTGTTTCTGCGCAGTAATCCAAATCTAGTACTTACTTTACTATCAAAGACTTTACTTGGCACAACAAAACACAAAACTAAGATAAGGAGAGGTTGCTACAGTAGTAAACAACTTCCAAGACACAAATATAAAACAAAGTACTGTAGCAAAATAACACATGGGTTATCTCCCAAGAAGTTCTTTCTTTTAGCCATTAAGATGGGCTCAGCAGTTTTAATGATGCACTCGCAAGAGATAGTATGTGAAGCAAAAGAGAGCATCAAGAGGCAAATTCAAAACACATTTAAGCCTAACATGCTTCCTATGAATAGGAATCTTGTAAGTAAACAAGTTCATGAAGAGCAAAGTAACAAGCATAGGAAGATAAAACAAGTGTAGCTTCAAAAATTTCAGCACATAGAGAGGCATTTTAGTAACATGAAAATTTCTACAACCATATTTTCCTCTCTCATAATAATATCCAGTGGTATCATGAGCAAACTCAACAATATAACTATCACATAAAGCATTCTTATCATGAGTCTCATGCATAAAATAATTACTCTCCACATAGGCATAGTTAATTTTATTAGTTGTAGTGGGAGCAAATTCAACAAAGTAGCTATCATTATTATTCTCATCATCAAATATAGGAGGCATATTGTAATCATAATCAAATTCACTCTCCATAGTAGGTGGCACCAAAAGACCACTATCATCATAATCATCATAAATAGGAGGCAAAGTATCATCAAAGAAAATTTTCTCCTCAATGCTTGGGGGACTAAAAATATCATGAAAACCAGCTTCCCATGGCTTAGAACTTTCTATATCATTGTCAACAATGGTGTTCAAAGCGTTCATACTAATATTACTACCAGCATGCAAATAAGATTTCATAGGTTTTTTAATTTTCGCATCAAACAATCCAAGTTTTAAATCAGGAAATAGAACAAGAAGCTCACTCTTATACATTATGCCAAACTAGTGTAAACAAGAAACAAAAAGTTGCAATTGCAGGATCTGAAGGAAATAGCTTTGAGCACACACACGGCGCCGGAAAAATACTTTACCTGGGACCGTAGTATGAGTGCCTTTTTACCTTTCTTCCCCGGCGGCGCCAGAAAAGTGCTTGATGTCTACGGGAGCTTCTATTCTTGTAGACAGTGTTGGGCCTCCAAGTGAGGTTTGTAGAACAGCAGCAAGTTTCCCTTAAGTGGATACCCAAGGTTTATCGAACTCAGGGAGGAAGAGGTCAAAGATATCCCTCTCATGCAACCCGCAACCACAAAGCAAGAAGTCTCTTGTGTCCCCAACACACCTAATAGGTGCACTAGTTCGGCGAAGAGATAGTGAAATACAGGTGGTATAAATAAGTATGAGCAGTAGTAACGGTGCCAGAAAAGTGCTTGCTGGCGTGTAGTTGATGGTGGTAATATTGCAGCAGTAGTAACACAATAAAACAGTAAACAAGCAGTAGCAAGCAGTATTTAGGAACAAGGCCTAGGGATTACACTTTCACTAGTGGACACTCTCAACATTGATCACATAACAAAATAGATAAATGCATACTCTACACTTTTGTTGGATGATGAACACATTGCGTAGGATTACACGAACCCTCAATGCCGGAGTTAACAAGCTCCACAATAATGCCCATGTTTTAGTAACCTTTAGTGTAAGATAGATCAACAGACTAAACCAAGTACTAGCATAGCATGCACACTGTCACCTTCATGCATATGTAGGAGGAATAGATCACATCAATATATCATAGCAATAGTTAACTTCGCAATCTCCAAGAGATCATGATCATAGCATAAACCAAGTACTAACACGGTGCACGCACTGTCACCTTTACACACGTGTAGGAGGAATAAAACTACTTTAATAACACATCACTAGAGTAGCACATAGATAGTAGTGATACAAACTCATATGAATCTCAATGAGATCATTGTATTGAAGTACATGGAAGAGAGATGAACCACATAGCTACCGGTACAGCCCCGAGCCTCGATGGAGAACTACTCCTCCTCATGGGAGCAGCAGCGTGATGAAGATGGCGGTGGAGATGGCAGCGGTGTCGATGGAGAAGCCTTCCGGGGCACTTCCCCGCTCCGCAGGGTGCCGGAACAGAGATCCCGTCCCCTAGATCTTGGCTTCATGGCGGCGGCTCTGGAAGGTTTCTGTGGGTTTCGTCAATTGGTATCGGGTTTTCTGATCCAGGGGCTCTTTATAGGCGGAGAGGCGGCGCAGGGGGTCACCAGGGTGCCCTCACCACCAGTGGCGCGGCGTGGCCCGGCCCGCGCCCAGGTGTGGTGTGGGGCCCCGGCCCATCTCTCAGCTCTCGAGTGTTCCGGATGGTTCCGGAAAAATAGGAACCCGGGCGTTGATTTCGTCCGATTCCGAGAATATTTCGTTACTAGGATTTCTGAAACCAAAAACAGCAGAAAACAGGAACTGGCACTTCGGCATCTTGTTAATAGGTTAGTTCCAGAAAATGCACGAATATGACATAAAGTGTGCATATAACATGTAGATAACATCAATAATGTGGCATGGAACACAAGAAATTATCGATACGTTGGAGACGTATCAGCATGCCATGCTCTTTTACGGCCACCCAGCGCTCGGCCAGCACATGATCTTCCCCGGCACCGGCGTGGCCTCGGTGGGGAGCTCGGCCTCCTCCGTGACCCGGCCCCTTCCTCCAAGGTCAACTGCCCCACCGACTGCCCTATTTGCGCACGAAATGGGGGCGCATGGGCGGCACGCGTACCAGTCACGGGATGGGTCACCGGAGGTGGGCGAGTCCATGATGGGGCCGTCACCTTCGTCCATTGACCTGAACCGTGCGCCGGCGAACTCCAAAGGCCCCAAGAACCCGGAGCAGCGCGAGTCCGGTGCACGCAACCTGTTCGACGATCTGTCGGCCGCGCGCGCGCTCACCGTCCACCGTGCAGGCCCCTCCGTCTTTCGCAGACAATGCCGACGACCCTGCCATATCCTTCGACACAGCAGGCTCCCCACCACCTCCCATTGACACACAGGAGGGCACCACGCCTGTCCCGGCAGCATAAACATTGAGGTGGAGCCGTTGTTCGGTGAGGGCCTCACATAAGCCGCAGCTGCACAAGCTCGAGGTCGCCGGGTAAGCAAACGAACCGCCAACTACACGGAGAAGGAGGACAAGGTGCTCGTCGATGGATGGTTGACCATCGGGCAAGATGCGTTGACGGGTGCCGAGCAGAAGGGGACCGCATTCTGGCGCCGGATCTATGAATACTTCCATGAACATCGCAAATATGGACAGGAGCCATTTGAGAGCGACCGCAGCGAAATATCGCTCCAAAAGAGGTGGGGAGCAATTCAAACGGAATGCAACAAGTTCCACGCGGCGTATGAGAACGCGAGGCGGCTCCCCGTTAGTGGCATGGGTGTGAAGGACTTGGTATGATTCTTAACCTCAACTTATTCATCCGATGTTTGCACATATGTTTATCATTGTTGTCTCGCTTTGCTCTAGGTGTGGCGAGCTTTGGAATTCTACAAAGTCAACAATGGAGAGAAGACCTTTGCCTTCCCTCATTGTTGGAAGGAACTCCACGGCACCCCCAAGTTCCAGGAGGGGTACGAGGGCTACATGGCGACCTTGACTGGCAACAATCCCGCCAAAGATGCCACGGTCATTGACCTTGATGGTGGGCAGCCTTGCAGTAGCTCCGCTTCTCATGCAAGTCGTCCACGCGGCCACAAGTCAACCAAAGCCGACATGAAGCGTGATGCTTCGTCCATGCTATTGTATGGCACTTTGAAGGAGATGCATGCGGACAGAGAGGTGTCCACGGACAAGAGGGATGAGAGGAGGCGCCGGGAGAAAGAAGAGGACAGGAAGAAATTCTTTGATGTCCAGCAGAAGAAGCTTGAGATTGAAGAGGTCAAGGCCAAGACCAAAGCTAAAGAACTTGAGCTTAAAGAGAGAGAACTTGAGCTCATAGCAATGGCAAGGGCCAAAGAGGTGGAGCTGAAGGCGAAGGAAGTTGAGCTCAAACGCCAAGCCGAGGACAACCTCATCATGAACGCCGACTTGACCAACATGAGCGAGGCGAAGAGAGCTTGGTTTGAGAAGAGACAGAAGGAGATCCTCGAGCGCCCAAATTGAGTTAGACAATCTCAATTGTAATTTTTATATTTTTCTCAAACTATGGCACATTTTATTTGATTTATCATGGTACATTTGATAATATTTTATGGTATTTGATAATATTTTATGTTTATTATATATTATTCTATGTTTACGAGATATTATTCTATATCAAACTAAGGATCTGTGGCCAGAGGACCTATTTTCCAAAGAAATAGGCCAAATGGCCAAATGGCCAAATGTGGCCGCTGCGTTGGGCGCAGCGTGCGACCCAAACGGACGCGGGGCTCCGTCCGCGCGTCCGCTCGGGCACGCAAACGGCCCAAAACGGACGGCCCATCGCGTCCATTTGGGTCGCTCGGTTGGAGATGCCCTTACTCCCTAGCTGCTTTGCACATATAAGCCTTGACATGAAGGTGTCCCAAAGATATCAAGAAAAACACTTTTTTAAAGGGGATCAACAACATACACACTTGGCCTTGTTAAACTACATGTAGAAACTAATTTTTGAGATGTCAAATTTCAGTTCTCCTAGAACTAACTTTGCATTGGTGGGCATGGCATATTGACGAAAAGACAAGTTTATTCATCTTGAAGAATGAGTTATTTTGTACAACATTTATTTACTCTAGGATATACCTGACATCATTTTCTGTAGAAGCTTCTAACATTGGATTTTACACTTCCCAACGGACTTTCAACTTTCATACAGTATATTACTCTCATCACGCAGTGTCATTTTGAGACTGATGAATAGTAGTACAGTACCCGAAGTGGATCCTACCGAATAATGCGGCTGATTCGAGGCTGATATGATCACCTCCTGGTTCACTATAGGGATAAAAATGGCACCAAAATTTTTATACAGAAACCACACTACTGATTACATGACTTTTGCATACATAAATTCAAGTAAGTTCAACACAAGTTATGAAGCTCTTTTACTGAATGAGTATAGAACTAGAAAGCCCTTGTTGATAATATACAAGAGCAGAGCTTACTCCTAGCACATATGAGCCTTGACATGAATATGTCCCGGAGGCATAAATAGTATAATGCACTTGCTTGTTGAACTACATATAAAAGCTAATTTAGCCGCACATAGAGCCTATCATAGATTTAATGTCACTGGTGATATTCTTAGGATCCGCAACAATACCAATAAACCCGCTCATCACCAACCCAGCACAGTAGAGCCTATTTTCACCTTTGCAGTGATTTGGATATTCTTTGTTCGGTAGTCCATTGTCATTTAACCTCCCCCTCAGTGCGCTCCATTTTGTCCAGATCGGACACGGCACAAGGAAGAAAAAAAGAGGGGAGACCTGGGAGTTTTCTTTCTTTCTGGCTACGGCGCCGCAGTACAGAAAAAGGAGGAAACCTCTCACAACTTCTCCTTCCGAGCAGCGTAGGATGGAACGGCCTGACCAGCTTTGCGATCTTCCTACCTTTTTACAGGTTTGCAAATTTGTCTCGCACAGGGAGGGTTTTTTTGCGGGTAGGGTTTTGGTGATTCTCTTTTTTTTCCTCGTGGTTAGTGACTGGTTAGTCATCAAATGTCGATTTGGTGACCCAGGTAGCTACTAGGGTTGAACTTGCTCTAATACAATACTGGTCCAAGGACTTCTGCATATACAAGTTGGATTAAATAGAATACAGTAGAGAACTGTAAGTTCAATAAAAAATAGGAATATCTTTTACACAGCGAGAGTACTACTACAAGGCCCTTGTCGATAGTATACATGAGCAGATCTTACTCCCTAGCTGCCTAGCACATATGCGCCTTGACATGAAGGTGTCCCAAAGATATCAACCAACCACACTTTCTAAGGGTAATCAACAACAGCCACACCTGGCCATGTTAAACTACATATAGAAACTGATTTATGTGACGTCAAAATTCAGTTCTCCTAGAACTAGCTTTGCATTGGTGGGCATGGCATATTGACGAAATGACGAGTTGCATTCTATCTTCAAGAACTAGTTATTTTGTGCAACAATTGTTTATTCTAGGATATACCTAAAATTATTTTTTGTAGAAGCTTCTAACATTGGATTTTACGGTTACCACAATCAATGGCCCTTCTACTTTCATACAATAACTCTCATCACGTAGTGTCATTTTAAGATTGATGAATAGCAGCATAGTACCCGAAGTGGATTGTAGAGAATAATGCGGTTGAGACGAGGCCGATATGTTTACCTCCTGGTTCGTTATCGGGATTAACACGACACCAATTTTTTTAATACAGAAACCGCGCTACTTATCACAGGACTTTTGTATATATAAATCCAAGTAAATATAATACGGTTGACAACCGTAAGTTCAACGCAAGTTATGAAGCTCTTTTACTGAACGAGTATAGAACTAGAAATCCCTCGTGATAATGTACAAGAGCAGAGCTTACTCCTAGCACATATGAGCCTTGACATGAAAATGTCTCGGAGGCATAAATAGTGTAATGCACTTGCTATTCTGCTTTCATACAGTATATAACTCTTATCATGTTGTGTCATTCTAAGAATGATGAATAGTAGCACAGTACCTGAAATGGATTCTAGGGAATAATGCAGTAGAGTTGAGGCTGATTTGTTTACCTCTAGGTTCACTGTTGAGGATAAACATGGCACTGAAACTTTCATAAAGAAACCATCGCAGGACTTTTGCATATATAATCTCAAGTAACTAGAACACATGTGACAATCATAAGTTTAACAAATGTTATGAAGCCCTTTTACACAACAAGTATAGAACTAGAATGCCCTTGTCCATAATATCCAAGAGCAGAGCTTACTCCTAGTACATATGAGCCTTAACATGAACATGTCTCAGAGGTATAGTAGTCTAATGCACTTGCCTGCTATACTACATATAAACGATAATTTAGCCGCACATAGAGCGTATAACAGATTTAATGTCATCAGCGATATTCTTAGCATCTGCAGCAATACCAGCCAATCCTCTCCTTGCCAATCCAGCACAGTAGAGTCTATTTTCACCTTTCCAGTGATTTGGATATTCTTTGGTTGGTAGTCCATTGTCATTTAACATGCTCTCACCATTCTGCGCTCAAAAATAATATATTGCCAGATTAGGAGATTTAACAATTGTTGCAAAAATATAAATATGACTTGGGCAAGTTCAAAAGTTTATGTTAGTACCTTGAGCCACATATTTGCTGTGCTCTTGTACCCAGTTGCAAACACAATTGCATCAAATGGGAGTTCATTCCCAGATTGAAATTTTACTATGTTACCCATGATCTTAATAATGCTTCCTTCAACCTGCAATAGGTAAAGTAAATATTAATAAACTGGCATAGTTAATCAAAATATATGTTCCAGAATATACTTACTTGGATGATGCCTCTTTTTATTAACCCGATAGTGCCAACATCAATCACAGCAGATCGGCCAGTTTTTGACTTGAGGGTCATTGGACCCATTTTTGGCATTCTGATGCCATGCCTTGATAGGTCCCCAAATATGTATTTTGTCGCCATAACAAGGAGGCTATCCACTAGATTCAGGGGAAGATGCTGGGCTAGTGTCATCCCCAACCGGATTAGTTCCTTTGTCATTACATGAATCTGCAGCCACAAAATACTGTCACACATCTGATACAATATGCTAGAAATAAAATATCATTCTAGTAGTAATAATACTAAGAAATTATATCCCTATGACCAATTGAAATTATATTGTGCACATACCGGACTACGTATAACAATCGAAGTATTGGCACCATGTGTCGCAAGGTCGTAAGCGATTTCCATCCCAGAGTTTCCAGATCCAATGACCAACACGCTCTTACCTGAGAAGTTCTTGCCTGACTTGTATCTTGACGAGTGGATGGCCTCACCCGGAAAACTGTGAAGTTCAGGGATCTCAGGAATATTCTCTGCACTATTCTCACCACTCGCCACAACAAGGAACTTTGCAATAAAATTTATTGTTGTGCCCTCCACCATGTCATGAGCCACAATGGACCAATACTTCTTATCGTCGTCATATTTGGATGACTCCACGCTAGTGAGATACTTCGGTTGAATATTGAAACGCTTAATATATTAACCAAGTACTTCAGAAACATGGCTTTTGGTATGTATGTTGGTGCATCTGGTGGATATGACATGTGTGGTAACTCACAGAACTCCTTTGCGAGATGCAGCTTCAAGCGGTCGTATGCGCGGTTGCGCCAAAGTGACGCGCTGCAGTCCTCACGCTCGACGATGACGTAAGGAATGGAGAATTGGGTTAGGCACGCTGCTGTTGCGAGGCCTGCTGGACCAGCACCAACAATCAACACGACGACATTCTCCATTACGAAGACAAGATTTCACAAAGGTGTGGGATATGGGTGCGGTGGTAGGCTAGGAGACTGAGTAAGAAGAGGTATTTGTTTGCTTGTTGGCTGAATGGATATTTGGAAGAGATAATTGCATATGAGGCATATATATATACTTGTAAATTTTGCCTACCTGTTCTATTTTGTGACTAGGTGCAGAAAAAGGTGCATATTACCTGGTCTATCCAGTTCATCTAGATATGGAATGTTATAACTGGCATTGTTGGTGGGAAGACAACCTGGTACGGGGAATAGGCAGGAAACGTAATCTATATACATTCTTTTGGAAACTTACACTATATTTGCGTATAGTTGATTAAGGTTTCCTTCCTTTTGTATCATCGTCAATTAAAATACTCCCGAGACGAAGATTTATTCCGAGTATCTGTGTATATTATCCAAATATTTCTTACCTTTACTGTACTTGAGAGGATAAGGACGAGTCAATGTTTCCAAACATTTTGACCCGATTTTTTAAAATATTATTTTATTACCTAGTGCCACTGCCAGGGCCCGAGATATTTTTTCGATAAAGGAGCATACCCTGCATCAATAGATGCACACGGCTTGCTTTATTAAAATCAAAGTATCAAGTTAAAATAGATCCATCATCACTTATTACACTCATGGAAACGATAAGATTGATACATGAATCAACCAATTAAAAATACGGCCAGGGCCCGGGATATAGTGCATGATGTGTATCTTCGCTTGACAGCGTACTGCATCATATAACAAACCAAAACATCTCTACGTATTGGGTGCAGATTTTTTTCTACCACGCTACAATCTGCACACAATATCCTGTGCGAATGAACATCTACCACGCTACAATCTGCACACAATATCCTGTGCGAATGAACATCTACCACGCTACAATCTGCACAATACGTAGGTGGACTCATTGAACACGAAATGAAGAACTCAAACGACATATGGTTGTGCGCTAGTTGTGAATACTGGATGCCGATAGGAGTCATCGTCCAACGCAAACTTCAAATGATGAAGATCGGCTGCCAAGCATCAATCAACAAATTGATGCGTCAATGCCGCTGGCCGATCGGTCATTCGAAGAGGAGCTTGCGTGTTGGTGCCCTCGGCAATGCCGGTGACGACGGACACAAGCTTGACGGGCTTGCTGGTGTCTGTGCGCTCTACGGCCGTACTATCGTTGGTGGCGTGGTCCGGGCAGTACACCCGCTCGTTACATTCCTTTTCTTGTTTGTTGCTAATGGGCTATCTACTTTGCTACAAAAAGATGTAAGTGAGAATGGTATTGAACCGGTGAAAATTTGTAGACATGCTCCAGGTATTTCCCATCTTTTGTACAGGAGGCGGAGCCGAGGGTTTCGTATTACACAAGTTTACAGATTCCAGGAGACTCTGTGAGGTTCAACTCGTAAAGTTACAAATCTCTGTATTCCTAATACAACTCTATCTTTCCTTAACAACTAATTGGGTTTCCGAACTTCATATTCTTCGACCTGTGGGCCTTCAGTAAACCCCGGGTACCATCTTCGGCAGACCCATCGGGGATGCCTATGTCAGTAGCCCCCGAGATTTTGCTTGAATCGGAGAATCAGGGAAAATCTCCAACTTTACAATTATCATGTAACTTCTTCGAGTTAACACATATCTTTAATAAAACAGTCATATATTGTACATGGATAATGGTAATTGGGGCTAATTCATCTGACGGATCAAGTACTAGTTAACTGCTCTTGTGGCAATCCGCTAAAACCTACTTCAAGATCACGTCCCTGGACATGATCTCGGGATACTGGTAACTCGACATGTGCCGCTTAAGGTCTTACCATATGCCGAGTCCCAGTCATGTTTTATCGGGTACCTAACGCGTCCGTTAGGATTTTTCTTCGTATCTGTTGATACGGAAAAAAGTAGCAAACCGCCGTTAGAGGCGGTGCCATACCGCACAGGACGGATCCGGGGACTTACCTTCGCAAAGTTTTGCGGCATTCAGAGATTATTCGCGACTGAGACGCTCTGAGAATATATTGTCGAGTGCCTTTTTCGGCCTGATGGAATAGCACATTTATTCGAGTCAACGGATGACTTGTATATTTTTATCTTGTTTTCCCGATGGAAGTATATGAAGAGTTATTTGTATAACTCGAAATATACTCATCATGCTGTTTCTAAATTCATCGGGCACGCGAAGAGCGTTCCCGATGGGAGTAGCCCCCGAGGCTATAGCCAAGTGCTTGTACTTGGTTGTAGGCTCACCGTTTTAACATCTTTATCGCTATATTATCTCCTTCTCGAATTTTTCACCTTTATCGGGTGCACGACCAGCACTCTCGATGGGAGTAGCCCCCGAGGCTACAGTCGAGTATTTATACTTGGCTGTAGGCTCAACTTGCATTATTGAAGAACTATATTTTACCGTTCATGTGTATCTCTTATCAGAAGTATAAACCATGCTTCTGATAAGAGTAGCCCCCGAGCATATGAACAAATGCTTGTATTTGATCATAGGCTCTCACTTTCTTTTTTTTATGCTGCCTGAAATCTCCTTCTCGACATTCTTGATAAAATTCTTTATGAAGTAGCCCCCGAGCATTTGAACAAAAACTTGTGTTTGATCAAAAGCTCTCGAGGTTTCTACTATTCCATTGATGTCGCCAATCTTCATATACCGCAGCCGAGATTTTCCCGTTGTAAAGTGACATCAGTGCTGACGATAGCCACGACCACTGTATCGGGAAAACACGAGTTCTGTCCTGTCACTGACCCTTGAGCCACGTGTAAAGAATCAATTCCATTCTCATATCATCCAACGGTGCGGCGCTTCGACTGTCTTGCTATAAATACTCGTCTTCTTCCTCCTTCAATCCCCTTCGCTGCGCCGTGCTCACATCTTCTCTGCCAAAATCTCTCTTGCAACCACAAAGCTCCAGCTCTCACGCACTGCCCTACATCCTCCAACGCCATTGTTGATGCCACCGCGGCCAAAGCTCACCAGGCACAGCACTCCCGACGCAAACATGGCGGCGCCAGATCTTGGAGTTTCGGAGTGGGAAAGATCCAAGATCTCGAATCAAGATGCCAACCTGATGAAGAAGCTTGGGCTGTCAAAGAAGAAAGACGCGTTGCGCTTCCCCAGCGAGGAGAGCTACCCGACGCCCCCTATGGAGTATCGGGTTAGCTTAATTGACCATCTTATTCACGGCCTTTCTGCTCCTATCCACGATTTTCTCCGTGGACTACTTTTCGTGTACGGGTTGCAGCTTCATCAGCTGACTCCCAACTCCATCCTCCACCTTTCTATTTTTATCACACTTTGCGAGTGCTTCCTCGGAGTCCAACCTAATTGGGCTTTGTGGAAGCGCATCTTCTGCCTCCGCCGCAATGGCGCCCACAACATCGCCTACAACATAGGCGGTGTTGTTATTTGCGTTCGTCCTGATGTCAAATATTTCGACGTCAAATTTCCCGACTCCGTCCAAGGGTGGCGCAAAAAATGGTTGTACGTCCGCGAGGAATGTCCCGACTCGTTGGATTATAACATCGCCCCCTTTGACGGTAGCGCCAAAATTCTTCGCCGCCGATCCTAGGACGCAGAGGCCACCGAAGAAGAGAAAACGGCGACAGAAGCGCTGATGACCCGTATCCGTGAACTCCAGAATACCCGTGGCAAAGAACTGTCGGGTATCCAAATTACAGCGTATTTCCTTAGGATTAGGGTGCAGCCTCTGCAGGCTCGCAAGAACCCTCTCTGGATGTATGCTGGCGACCAAGACGTAGACCGCATCTCGAAGGATCTTTCGGTAAAAGATCTGGAAAGGCTTATCCGAAGAATTTCTTCGCTGAGAAAAAAGGATGCCGTTCCAACCTCATGTCGCGTGGAGCCGTATAGCGGCGCCAACGCCCTCCCCAAGGTGAACTATTTTTGTCTTCCCGAAGTTTAACATTGTCGACTACTATTTTTGCTGAATTCATTGTTGTAACTTTTCATCGACATATCTTTATATCCTGCAGAAACACCAAGTCCTATCTTCTCTTCCTCCCTTACCTGAAGGTGGGGAAGTCGAGGAACGAACCATCGTCACCGATGAGAACCAGGGCACTTCTCGCCCTGAGAGTGAAGTTGCGGGTTCTCACAAATCCGCGACTTCCTGTGAAAGAGAAGCTGAATCTGAGGCCTCCGAGTCTACGCAATCCCTTCCTTCTGCTGTTTCTCCGACAAACAAAAGAAAAAGGGATGAGGTCGCAGACTCCGGCACTTCCAAAGCGGGTAAATCCCCTATCGAGGAAACTCCACCCGAAGAAGAGGAGAAAGCCTTCAACCCTTATGATGATGCCCTTGTCAGCTCGTAAGTCTCTGTCACCCTTTTTTTTATGCACCCGATATTTTGCCTGTGAAGCGTTTCTTATACTCTTCCTTGATGCCCAGGGGCGAGGAGGAAGAGGATCCTCCTGTTAACGCGACTGCTTTACACAAGTTTTAAGATTCTAGGAGACTCTGTGAGTTCAACTCGTAAAGTTACAAATCTCTGTATTCCTAATACAACTCTATCTTTCCTTAACTACTAATTGGGCTTCCGAACTTCATATTCTTCGACCTGTGGGCCTTCAGTAAACCCCGGATACCATCTTCGGCAGGCCCATCGGGGATGCCTATTTCACCTGTAGAGTTGGATGACATCCATAAATCGCAGGCGGCTAAGGAAATCCTTATTAAAGACATTTCCCATATCATGCCTCTCTATGTGATGAGTCTTTAAGCTGCCTTTGGGTTTGTGTGATGAACTCACAAAGATGATCACACGATATTGGTGGGTGCAGAAAAAGGGAATAGGAAAACACACTGGATAGGGTGGGACAACATGCTTCGGCAAAAATCCCACGAGGGTGTGGGTTTTGGTGATTTGTGATTATTCAATCAGGCTCTGTTGGCTACGCAAGCGTGGAGACTCTTGCAATACCCAAATACGTTGCATGCTCAACTTCTAAAGGATAAGTACTACCCGAATAGGTTTCTGATCGACAGGCAATGGTTCTTCCACTTGGCATGCCATTGAATATGGGATGGAGCTTCTAAAACAGGGAGTCATATGGCGTGTTGGCAATGGAACACAAATACGTGTCTGAAGAGATCCCTGGATCCTCCGTGACTCAAATCATCATCCGAGAACTGACCAAGGACAGGTGGGTTGCAGATTTTCTACTCCCTGATGGAACTTGGAACATCAGGCGTGTAGAACAATATTTCTCGGAGGAGGATAGTGTGGATATTTTAAAAATACAAACCTCCAGAAGAAATGAAGCGGATTTTGTCGCCTGGCATCCGGAGAAGAGGCGCATGCTTACGGTAAGGAGTGCCTATCAAGATATCACTTAGCACTAAACAGACATATGCAAATGCAAGATTGGGGAGCGACGAGCACAAGACCTGGTGGTGGCCGCCCAAGTTGGAAGGTAATTTGGAACAACCATGCCCTGCCCAAAGTAAAACTGCTGACATGGAAGATTTGTCGTAATTCCCTATCTACCTAGACCAACATGGCAAGAAGAGGTATGGCTACTAGGGACATGGATTCGGTAACATAGAAACAGTAGGGCACGCCGTGCCATTCACCCAGCAGGCTTACGGAAAGCAAAGCATGGCGCCCTAGCCTGGGGCGCCGTGGTTGTATGACGCCCTGCTCTGAGGCGCCATGCTTCATGGGGCAATTTCGCGCCATGGTTGCCCTTGGATTAGGTGTGGACGGTGGATCATGGGGGAATGGCACGACGTGCCCTGCTGTTTCAATGTTACCGAATCCCTGTCCGGCTACTACTAGCTTATGCCAAATCTGTGAGCGTGAAGCTAGGATACTTTTCATGTTTTTATACGATGCCCTCATGCCCAAGCTCTATGGTTAGCGATGGAGGAGGTGTGGGAGCTACCAGCTGCTGATGTGTTTCAGCCAACGGGTCATGAATGGCTGCTACAGGTGCTCATCTCAATACATGAAAATCAGCGGGTTAACACCATGATGATCTTATGGAGAGTATGGCATAGTCACAATGAAATGACCCATGGCAAGGCCTGTTGATACATCGAGGGCTCTCGGAGGTTTCTGATAAGCTACCTAAACTCTCTATTTCTAATCAAACACTTCCCAGCTGCAAATGTGGAGAAAGGAAATTTTTTTTTGAAACAGGGGCAAAAGCTTTGCCCCAATCTATTGATTAAGTGAAGAAGTTTAACATGAATGTACATGTGAATGAATTACAAGGGATTACTCTCTTGGCATCATACCGCCCAATCTTTTGGCACCCATAATAACCCAAAGCCTAGACACTCTCTTAAATATCAAAAACTACATTGGACGGAGCACTTTTGTTGCGGAAGATTCTATCATTACGCTCATTTCACACCTCCCAAGAAACAAAAACAAGGAGGGTGATGGAAGCCATGGCCTTGCGGTTTTTGGCGTCCCCCTCCCCCCACCATGAATTGCCACCATTCATAGATGGTGAAGTTTGTCCAATCATGTTGGACGTCTTCAGCTATACCCAACCATTGCTTTGACGGCGGTCCATAAGCGAGTAGTGAAGCGGCAATGGACGAGAAGGTGGTCGACAGTTTCCAAACATTGCTTGCATCGGGGGCAAGGGCCGAAATTTGGCAACCCTCTCTTCGCCAACCGGTCGGCCGTCTAAAGCATATTTGATTCGCAAGTGAAGCAAAAAATTGATCTTAGGCGGGGCCCAAGCCTTCCAAATCATCTTGTTCAAGGGGGGTGTAGTGGAGCCGAAGAATTGCATCTCATAGGCTGACTTGGTGGAGTAGATACATTTGCCTGTGACGCCAACTTGGTGGAGAAAGGAAAGATGACTATTGAGAACAAGTGGCTTCAGAAGAAGAGTACGTGTGCTGATGGGAGACAGAAAATTCAGAAAAAATGTGTACCTTCTGTACATGGTCATGTGAAGCTGAATGTGTATGGTGTTTATTCAAATAATGGTGGTGGGGTGGGCCCTGGCATGTGTTAGATGTATATATCTGTCTATTGTAGTTTCCCCATATGTTAGGGGGCTTTCTGCATATGTGCACCTGTACATGTACTATATATTGTAGCCTTTGGCCCCCTCGTAATACAACAATCATATTGCCTTAACATGGTATCAGAGCAAATTTTGGTCTTATTCTTCTAGTCCGTGCGTGCATCTCGACTTGTTCACCCGCGCCGGATTTCTTTTCCCGTCGCCGGCCATCTCTTCCCTGCCGGCCACCTCTTCCCCGCCGCCGGCCGCCTCTTCCCGCGCCGCCCCCGTGCTGCCCCGCCCGCTCCCGTGCTGCCGTGCGCCGGCTCGATCTCCGCCCGCTCTACTCCGCCAGGTCGCCAGGCGCGCAGGGATCCCTGCCTGCCCGCCCGTCCCGCGCGGTCTCCCGCGCCTGCTCTCGAGGCGCTCGACTCCAGGCGCCACACGCCCCGCGCCGCCTGCTCTCCGTCGCCCGTCGCCCGTCCCGCGCGTGGCCTGCGTGTGGCCTGGCCCCGATCGATCTTCTTTGTCCCTGCTCTCCGGCCGCACGCGTGTGTGCGTGCCCCCGCTCGTGGTAGTCAATCCTCCTGCCGCTCAATCTCCCTGCTTTCCCCGATCGATCTCCCTGCTTTTCTGAGATCGATCTCCTTCCTGCAGTTGACTTCCGTCTGAGATAAAAAAAAGAGAAGTAAAAAAAATATATACTGTCGTCGGCTGTTGTTACCCGATGTCTTCTTCCGCTGATCCCGCCTTATCTTTGGGCCTCCTTCGGTACTTGGTATTTGTCCGTTGCCTCCGTGTATGACGGCTAGTCATTCTTCGTCGCCGTTTGCGGCCTTCATGCGGCTCGCCCGCTTCGCCGACTTCGTTCACGTCGGCCCGTCGCTCTACATCGACTTTTGCGACCTCTTCCCGCGGTTATGGCTGCGCTTCGTCGACTCCGTCTGCGTTGGCCTGCCGCTCTACATCGACTTTCGCGGCCTCTTCACGTGGTTATGACCGCGCTTGCCGACTCTGTCTTCATCGGCATCGTCTCTCCGCGGTGGCCTCCTGCGTGTGGGTGATAGCTCCTCGTGGCCACCGATTGTACGTCGACTCTCCGCGGCGCGCTCTGCGCATGAGTTCAGCCTCGCTGATGCTTGGGATTCCGGTTTACGGCAGCTGCGGGTGTTTCGAGTCGCCGCCTCGTCCTCATTGCCCTACTGTGGCCAGGTTGGCCACACTTCCTCCTGGTCGGCAGCCCGTTACAGGCGTCTCCAGGTGGCTCTTCGATTTTCTCGCTGCACTCTGATCGGGACATTCTCGTGGGTCTTCGTGGTCTCGCTCGCTACTCTGGACTCTTCCTCGCCGGGCGTTCGACCGGGCTCTTTCCGGCACCGTGCAACCACCACTTTCTACACAGTATGTCCCCGTGGTATCTGGATTCTGGAGCTTCTTTTCACCCTGAGTCTTCTATTCTGTCTGCTCTTCGGTCTCTTATTTCTCCTGTCCGTGTTGTCACGGCTGATGGCACTTCCCGTTTCTAGTACAGCACCCTTTCTACTCCTCTTTCTCTGTCCGATGTTTCTCATGTTCCTCGCCTTCGGATGAACCTTTTCTCTGCGCCAGCTCACCGATTCTGGTTGTCGCGTCATTCTTGACGCCGAGTCTTGTGCGGTTCGGATCGTCGCACACAGGCCTTGGTTGGAGCTGGCCCTCGTAGCCGCGCCTCCGGGCTTTGGGAGTTAGATCGGCTGTGTTCCTTCGTTGCCACTTCATCTGCGCCTCTCCTCCGGTTGTTGCCTCCGTCACCGGCTCTTTTCAGCAGTGGCATCATCGTCTTGGTCACCTTTGTGACTCTCGCCTGTCGTCTTTGGTTCATCGTGGCCTTGGGGTCTGTCTCGGAGATGGGTCGTTACACCGTCGGGTTGTAGGTTAGGCAAACAGATTCAGCTTCCCTATCCTACTAGTGTGTCTGTCTCTCAGCGACCATTTGATTTAGTCCATTCAGATGTTTGGGGTCCGGCTCCCTTCGCTTCGAAAGGGGGCCATCGATACTATATCTTATTCATTGATGATTTTTCACGGTACACCTGGGTGTTTTTTATGCTCTCACGCAGTGAGGTGCTCTCTATTTATCAGCGTTTTGCGGCCATGGTCCGCACTCAGTATTCCTCACCCATTCGCGTGTTCCGTGCTGATTCTGCTGGTGAGTATATCTCTCAGCACCTTCGTGGTGTCCTTGCTGAGGAGGGCACCCTCGCTCAGTTTTTTTGTCCCGGTGCGCATGCTCAAAATGGCGTCGCCGAGCGTAAGCATCGTCATCTTCTTGAGACCACCAATGCTATGATGATTGCATCTTCTCTTCCGCCACATTTCTGGGCTGAGGCTGTCGCTATGTCGCCCACCTCATTAACATTTAGCCGCTGCCCTTCGAGGTGGCATTCCTCTCGAGCTCTCTTTGCTCCAGACTACTCGACTCTCCGTTCCTTTGGTTGCGTCTGCTATGTCCTTCTGCCTCTCGTGAACGCACCAAACTGACCGCTCAGTCTGTTGAGTGTGTTTTTCTCGGATACGTGATGAGCATAAGGGCTATCGCTGTTGGGACCCCGTTGGTCGTCTGATGCGCATCTCTCGTGACGTCACGTTTGATGAGACGCGTCCCTTCTATCCTCGCCCTACCTCGGGTACTTACCCAGGATGATATCTCTTTTCTTTCTTTTTCCGATGCACTCGTCCCTCCTCCCTCCTCCTACTCGATACGCCCCCTTCGGCGCCATCCTCTCGTTCGTCTAGTCCACCTAGTACTCCTCGTTCTCCGGCTTCGGCTCCTTCCGATGATGTCCTTCTTCCTCTTCTTCCGATGACTTGTCTTCTGCGATGAGGTTCCCCCTTCCCGGCTGTTCATCAGCGCGTGCTCCGCCACTCTCCTAGTCGGTATGGTCTCTCTGCGTTTCCGAGCCGACTTCTTATCGGGATGCCGAGCGTCATCCTGAATGGCAGCTTGCCATGGCTGAGGAGATCGCTGCGCTTGAGCGCACCGGCACTTGGGATCTTGTTTCTCCCCCTGGTGTGTTCGTCCCATCACGTGTAAGTGGGTCTATAAAATTAAGACTCGCTGATGGATCTGCGCTATAAAGCTATTTGGCTCGTCTTTTCCAGTGGTTTTGCCGTGACTATGATGAGACTTTGGCTCATATGACTTCCTGCGTACCCTTCTTGCGTTGCTTCTGTTCAGTGGTCTGTCTCTTTGCCTTGATGTTCAATGCTTTTCTTAATGGTGAGGAGGAGGTTTACATGCAGCCTCCTCCTGGGTATTCTGTTCCCGATGGGATGGTTTGTCGTCTTCGACGTTCTCTCTATGGTCTCAAACAGGCCCCTCGTGCCTGGTTTGAGCGCTTCGCCTCTGTGACTGCTGCTGGTTTCTCTCCTAGTCTTCATGATCCAGCACTTTTCGTTCACACTTCTCCTCGTGGACGTACTCTTCTTCTTCTCTATGTTGATGATATGATCATTACTGGTGATGATCCTGAGTATATTGCCTTCGTCAAGGCTCGTCTTCGTGATCAGTTTCTTATGACTGATCTTGGTCCTCTTCGCTATTTTCTTGGCATTGAGGTTTCCTCCACTTCTAACACTACAAGAAAAGTTGCCATGGCCGACGAAGTTGAAGTCGCGCCGTGGTTGCTGGTGTACCATGGCCGACGATTTTGGTCCCTCCGTGTGCATGTCAAAACTTGTTTTTCTCGTTTTTGAGGCCACCTAGCCCGACGAAAGCGGCCAAAACGTCGCGTATGGTGGCCCGGGACGTGGTGCATCTCGAATCTCGGGTTCGCGGCCGAGTCAACGCAAATCCGCACCGCCGAGGGATGTAGGGCCCAGATGGCAGCCTCTCGGCATTGGCTTTTTCTCGATCGCGCCATCTCGTTCAACGTTCTCCGATCGAGCCGTTTCGATGCAGGATCATGGGTCCCGCATGTCATCCTCTATGAACCAAAATTCTTTCTATTCTTGGATTTTTTGACCCCTTTCTGGCTACTTCCTTTTTCTTTTGATCCCTTGCCGCCTTGGAAACGTTAAGACCGCTGCTGCTAAATGGGACCCGCATGTCATCCTCTATGTGCAATCAACTTTCTTCTCTTGGAGTTTTTTTTGGCACCTCAAATTTGGTCACTTGCCTTTTTCTTTCGATCCCCTGCCTCTCAAACGGTGATACCGCTGCTGCTAAATGGGACCCGCATGTCATCCTCTATGTACTATAAAACTTTCTTTTCTTGGAGTTTTTTTTGGCACCTCAAATTTGGTCACTTACCTTTTTCTTTCGATCCCCTGCTCTCAAACGGTGATACCGCTGCTGCTAAATAGGACCCGCATCATCCTCTATGTACTATAAAACTTTCTTTTCTTGGAGTTTTTTTGGCACCTCATATTTGGTCACTTGCCTTTTCTTTCGATCCCCTACCGCCTCTCAAACGGTGATACCGCTGCTGCTAAATGGGACCCGCATGTCATCCTCTATGTACTATAAAACTTTTTTTTTCTTGAATTATTTTTGGCACCTCATATTTGGTCACTTACCTTTTTCTTTCGATCTCATGCCACGTTTGAAACGTTGAGGAACCTGCAGCTCATGGGACCCGCATGTCATCCTCTATGTACTATAAAAGTTCATTTTCTTGGTTTTTTTTCACCCTCTGATTTTTGGCAATTTCTTTTTTTCTTTTGATCCCCCGCCGCCTCTCAAACGGTGATACCGCTGCCGCTAAATGGGACCCGCATGTCATCCTCTATGTACACTCAAGTTTCTTTTCTTGAATTATTTTGGCTCCCGATATTTGGTCACTTGCCTTTTTCTTTCGATCTCATGCCACGTTTGAAACGTTGAGGAACCTGCTGGCTCATGGGACTCGCATGTCATCCTCTATGTGCTATAAAAGTTTATTTTCTTGGGTTTTATTTCACCCTATGATTTTTGGCTATTTCCTTTTCTTTTGATCCCCTGCCGCCTTGGAAACGTTGAGTAAGCTGCTCCCATGGGACCCGCATGTCATCCTCTATGTACAATCAACTTTCTTTTTCTTTTGATCTCAAGCCGCATTTGAAACGTTGAGACCGCTGCTGCTAATGGGACCCGCATGTCATCCTCTATGTACAATAAAGTTTCTTTTCTTGGATTACCTTTGGCTCCTGATATTTTGCCACTTGCCTTTTCTTTTGATCTCATGCCGCCTTTGAAACGTTGAGTAAGCTGCTGGCTCATGGGTCCCGCATGTCATCCTCTACGAACAATAAAGTTTCCTTCTCTTGGAGTTATTTTTGACCCCTAATTTCTGGCTATTTGCCTTTTTCTTTTGATCTCCCCGCCCCCTTTGAAACGATGACGACGCAGCCGGCAAGTCGGTCCCACATGTCATCCTCTCGTGAACAATAAAAGTTTCCTTTGATGGATTTATTTTGAACCCCTATTTAATTTCTGGATATTTCCTTTTTTCCTTTGATCCCCTACCGCCTTGGAATCGTTGAGGATGTCGCGCTCATGGGTCCCGCATGTCATCCTCTCGAACGGTAAATGTTTCTTTTCTTGGATTTTGTTTACCAAATGATTTTTGGCTAATTTTTTTCTTTCGATCTCCTGCCGCCTTTAAAACGTTGAGGACGCTGCTGGCTCACGGGTCCCACATGTCGCCCTATGAACAATAAACACCGAGGATGCTGCGCTCATGGGTCCCGCATGTCATCCTCTTAGAACGAAAATGTTTCTTTTCTTGGATTTTGTACCAACATATTTTGGGTTTATTTTTTCTTTCCATCCCCTGCCGCCTTTAAAACGTTGACGACGCTGCTGGCTCATGGGTCCCCGATGTCAGCCTCCCCGTACAACAAACATATGATATCTTGATTATTTTGCGACAATAAACAGTGTATTGCGCTCTGAGCTATATCAAACGGATAATTAAATCTTTATTTTTACATAAAAAACTTGTATGTTGAATCTCCTTGTTTTTTTTGTCTTTGCGAAGCATAGGACTTTCCTTTTTTTTAGAAAATTCGGAACTTTCCTGTTTTGGAGTGGGCTGAAATTGTACGAGTCAAAAGGCCGAGCAGATAGTTCGAAGGCCCGATGTCCGTATGCACCAATTGAAATCTTTCTTCTTGGATTTTTTTTACCGATTTCTGGCTACTTCATTTTTCTTTGGTCCCGTGCCGCCTTGGAAACGTTGAGACCGTTGCTGCAAAATGGGACACGCATGTCATCCTCTATGTACTATAAAACTTTCTTTTCTTGGATTATTTTTGGCCCTGATATTTGGTCACTTGCCTTTTTCTTTCGATCCCGTGCGCCTTCTCAAACGGAGAGCTGCTGCTAATGGGTCCCGCATGTCATCCTCTATGTACAATCAAGTTTTTTTCTTGAATTATTTTTGGCTCCGATATTTGGTCACTTGCCTTTTTCTTTCGATCTCATGCCACGTTTGAAACGTTGAGGAACCTGTTGGCTCATGGGACCCGCATGTCATCCTCTATGTGCTATAAAAGTTTATTTTCTTGGATTTTTTTTCACCCTCTGATTTTTGGCTATTTCCTTTTTCTTTTGATCCCCCGCCTTGGAAACGTTGAGTAAGTGCGACTCATGGGACCCGCATGTCATCCTCTATGTACAATCAAGTTTCTTTTCTTGAATTATTTTTGGATCCCGATATTTGGTCACTTGCCTTTTTGTTTCGATCTCATGCCACGTTTGAAACGTTGAGGAACCCGCCGGCTCATGGGACCCGCATGTCATCCTCTATGTGCTATTAAAGTTTATTTTTCTTATTTTTTTTCACCCTCTCGATTTTTGGCTATTTCCTTTTTCTTTTGATCCCCCGCCTTGGAAACGTTGGGTAAGTCACGACTCATGGGACCCGCATGTCATCCTCTACGAACAATAAAAGTTTTCTTTTTGGAGTTATTTTTGACCCCTAATTTCTGGCTATTTCCTTTTTCTTTTGATCTCCGCCCCCATTGAAACGATGAGGACGCTGTTGGCAGGTCGGTCCCACATGTCATCCTCTATGAACATTAAAAGATTCTCACATGGCTTCCTGATATTTGGTCACTTGCCTTTTTCTTGCGATCTCATGCCACATTTGAAACGTTAAGGAACCTGCAGCTCATGGGACCCGCATGTCATCCTCTATGTACAATAAAACTTTCTTTTCTTGGAGTTTTTTTGGCACCTCATATTTGGTCACTTGCCTTTTTCTTTCGATCCCCTGCCGCCTCTCAACCGTGATACCGCTGCTCCTTAAATGGGACCCGCATGTCATTCTCTATGTACAATCAAATTTCTTTTCTTGAATTATTTTTGGATCCTGATATTTGGTCACTTGCCTATTTCTTTCGATCTCATGCCACGTTTGAACGTTGAGGAACCTGCCGCTCATGGGACCCGCATGTCATCCTCTATGCACTAAAAAAGTTCATTTTCTTGGGTTTTTTTCACCCTCTGATTTTTGGCTATTTCCTATTTCTTTTGATCCTCGCCGCCTTTGAAAGTTGAGGACTCGTCGCTCATAGGTCCCACATGTCACCCTGTATGAACGATAAAGCTTTCCTTCTTGGAGTTTTTTACCCCCTAATTTCTGCTACTTTCTTTTCTTTTGATCTCAAGCCGCATTTGAAACGTTGGGACAGCTGCTGCAAAATGGGTCCCGTATGTCATCCTCTATGTACTATAAAATTTCTTTTCTTGGATTTTTTCACCCTCCGATTTTTGGCTATTTCTTTTTCTTTTGATCCCCCGCCGCCTTGGAACGTTGAGTAAGCTGCAAACTCATGACCCGCATGTCATCCTCTATGTACAATCAACTTTTTTTCTTTGATCTCAAGCCGCATTTGAAAAGTTGACACCGTGCTAAATGGGACCCGCATGTCATCCTCTATGCACAATAAAGTTTCTTTTCTTGGATTATCTTTGGCTCCCGATATTTTGTCACTTGCCTTTTGCTTTCGATCTCATGCCGCCTTTGAAACGTTGAGTAAGCTGCTGGCTCATGGGTCCCGCATGTCATCCTCTAAACAATAAAAGTTTCCTTTCTTTGAATTATTTTTACCCCTAATTTTTGGCTACTTCCTTTCTTTTGATCCCCGCCCGTTGAAACGTTGAGGATTCTCGCCGGCTCATGGGTCCCACATGTCACTCTATGAACAATAAACATTTCCTTTCTTGGAGTTATTTTGACCTCTAATTTCTGGCTATTTCGCCTTTTTTAAAATCCCGTGTCGCCTTGGAAACGTTGAGAATGCTGCCTCATGGGTCCCGCATGTCATCCGCTCGAACGATAAATGTTTCTTTTTTTGGATTTTTTACCAACTGATTTTTTCCGATCCTCTGTCTTTAAAAACGTTGACGACGCCGCTGGCTCATGGGCCCATGTCAGCCTCCCGTACAAGAAACATGTGATATCTTGATTATTTTGCAGACAATAAACAATGTATTTCGCTCTGAGCTATTGCAAACGGAAAAAAATAAATCTTTAATTTTAAATAAACAAACTTATATGTTGAATCTCCTTGTTTTTTGTTTTCGCGAAGCATAGGACTTTCCTGTTTTGGAGTGGGCTCAAATTGTACGAGTCCAAAAGCGTCCAGCAGGATAGTTCGAAAGCGACGGCCAGATGCAGCCCAATTGAAATCTTTCTTTTCTTGGATTTTTTTGAGCCCATGATTTCTGGCTACTTCCTTTTTTTTGGAAACGTTGAGAACGCTGCTGCAAAATAGGACCCGCATGCCATCCTCTATGTACAATATTTTTTTTCTTGGATTATTTTTGGCTCCTGATATTTGGTCACTTGCATTTTCTTTTGATCTCATGCCGTCTTTGAAACGTTCAGACCGCTGAAAAATGGGACCCGCATGTCATCCTCTATGTACAATAAAAATTACTTTTCTTGGATTATTATTTTTGGCCCCTGATATTTGGTCACTTGTATTTTTCTTTCGATCTCATGCCATGTTTGAAACGTTGAGGAACCTGCAGGCTCATGGGACCCGCATGTCATCCTCTATATACTATAAAAGTTCATTTTCTTGGGTTTTTTTCACCCTCTGATTTTTTGCTATTTCCTTTTTCTTTTGATCCCTGCCGCCTTGGAAAAGTCGAGTAAGCTGCTGCAAAATGGGACCCGCATGTCATCCTCTATGTACAATCAACTTTCTTTTCGTGGCTACTTTCTTTTTCTTTTGATCTCAACTCTCAAGCCGTATTTGAAACGTTGAGACCGCTGCTGCAAAATAGGACCCACATGTCATCCTCACGTAAAATAAAAGTTTCTTTTCTTGGATTATTTTCACCCTCTAATTTTTGGCTATTTCCTTTTTTCTTTCGATCCCCGCTGCCTTGGAAACGTTGAGGATGCTGCTGCCTCATGGGTCCCACATGTCATCCACTATGAACAATAAAAGTTTCTTTTCTTCGATTTTTCACCCTCTGCTTTTTGGCTATTTCTTTTTTTTTTGATCCCATGCCGCCTTGGAAACGTTGAGGATGCTGCTTCCTAATGGGACCCGCATGTCATACTCTATGTACAATAAAAGTTTCTTTTGATTATTTTTGGCTCCTGATATTTGGTGACTTGCCTTTTTCTTTCAATCTCATGCCGCCTCTCAAACGTTGAGTAAGCTGCTGGCTCATGGGACCCGCATGTCATTAACTATGTACAATAAATTTTCTTTTCTTGGATTATTTTTGGCTCCCGATATTTGGTCACTTGCATTTTTCTTTCATTCTCATGCCGTCTTTGAAACGTTCAGACCGCTGCTACAACATGGGACCCATATGTCATCCTCTATGTACAATGAAAGTTTCTTTTCTTGGATTATTTTTGGCTCCTGATATTTGGCACTTGCCTTTTTCTTTCGATCTCATGCCGTCTTTGAAACGTTCAGACCGCTGCTACAACATGGGACCCATATGTCATCCTCTATGTACATTAAAAGTTTCTTTTCTTGGATTATTTTTTGCTCCTGATATTTGGTCACTTTCCTTTTTCTTTCGATCTCATGCCGCCTCTGAAACGTTGAGTAAGCTGCTGACTCATGGGACCCGCATGTCATCTTCTATGTACAATAAAGTTTTTTTCTTGGATTTTCCCCCCCTGATTTTTGGTCACTTGCCTTTTTCTTTCGATCCTATGCCGCCTTTGAAATTGAGTAGGCTGCTGCTCATGGGTCCCACAGGTCAGGCTCTATGAACAATAAACCTTTCCTTTGTTGGATTTATTTTTACCCCTAATTTCGGCTATTTGCCTTTTTCTTTTGATCCCCTGGGGCCTTTAAAAACGATGAGGACGATGCTGGCAGGTCGGTCCCACATGTCTTCTTCTATGAATAATAAAAGTTTCCTTTGTTGGATTCGACCCCTAATTTCTGGCTATTTGCCTTTTTTTCTTTGATCCTCTGACTTTGAAATGACGAGGATGCTGCTGGCAGATCGTCCCACATGTCAGCCACTCTGAACTATAAAAGATTCCTTTCTATGATTTATTTTTGACCCCTATTTTCGAGATACTTGCCTTTTTTTTGGATCTCCTACCGCCTTTGAAATGTTGAGGACGCTGCTGGCTCATGGGTCCCACATGGCATCCTCTTTGGACGATAAACCTTCATTTCTTGTTAATGACAGGTTTTTCTGTATTATTTTTGCAGTCTAATACAAGCTCTTTCGCTCCAAGATCTTGCAAGTTAATAGAATAAATCATGGAATTATTAGGATATGTTTTAAATTTCAAATCCACTTTATGAATTTTTTAAAAATACCGTGATCCGTGTGGGTATGGAGCGATCAAGGATTTTCATATTGGCCATGAGCAGTTTCAAAAATTGCAACCGGATAATTCTAAATAAATAAAAACAACTTTTATGCAGAATCTCCGTGTTTTTGTTTTTTGCCATCATAGGATCTATGGTTCATTAGAAAAGGACCGAAATTGCATGAGCAGAAAAGCCCATTTCTAGTTATTGGGCTTCGACAGCCTGAGCAAGTAGGCCTATAGCAAATACCATGTAGATGGCCGTTGGAACCCAAAAGTATTTGTTGCCTAGACTTAGATGCCAAACTCAGGCACTCAGCCTTATTGACATGAACCTTGCTATGCACACGACAATTTCAGTCCGATCCGTGTACGCAACACAAGATCAAACCCAACGTGTGAGGAAGCAGGTGGCAGCACACCTCCAGATGCTCAATCGTACACATATCATATAGGAGTTGTCGTATGTACATTAGTTCCGTATTGACATGTTTGTTTCTTTGGTTAACATGTGGGGTCCGCACAGTCACCTAGGTCGCACATCAACTTCTTTGCTCATAGTTGATGCATGTTTAGTGGCCTGCAGCAAGAATCGATGCCCCCAGGGATGTACTTTACCCTTTAGCGGCGAAAAAAATAGGAATGGTCCTCTCACGACTATGATCAACAAGAGGTGGCTATATTATAAAGGACGTACACACATTGTAATTATAGTGCTGAAATAAAGTCAATCCTAAAACAACCATGCATGGGTTATAATATGAAGGCAACACGAAATACAAAAGCAGGGCAGTGTTCAAATAAACTGATTCAAACTAGTAGATACCAAAAACAGTGTACTACTTCTCAACACTTCAAGCATAATAAAAAAGTGTGTCAGTGTTTTTTTAAAGGTAACACCGAACGGGCAATGTTTAAAGCAGGCTTAAACCACATAGCCGCTTGTCGGACACTACCCCAACTAACTCTGGGAAGGCTGATAACTCCCACAGTCTCACCTTCATCTGGCTGGAGGTTGCAGCGCAAAATTTTAGGGTATTGATTATGAAGATACTTCCGGTATGCTGTGTAGACGCAGTTTTTCCTCATGAATGGAACCAATGTGCCATCAGGAGCTTTGGATTCACGCTTCTTCAGGTTGGCAATGATCGGGTAATTGAGTCCGAGGAACAGAGAGTGGTCGCCGAGGCTGTTAACCTGCCTCCAATGAAAGTCCCCTGCACGTGCTGCAACGAACAGAGATATGGGATCCTGCTCAAAGACGTAGGTGGCAACAGGAGGATACTGCCGTAGCTGAAGCCCATTAGCAGCATAGGGAATGTCAGGAGGTACTTCAGCATTGGCAATCCCAATGTTGTTTACTGTAAGGATGATCATCAATCGCTTGCCATCAGCAGATGGAGCGAGGAACCACGCGTACTGCTGATCATCCACCACCGGTGGCGGGATTACGAACATGGACATCGGGTTTTCTGCAATATTAGAAATGGAGACGAATAGGGTGTTACTGGCAACCATATTCAAACAGCAGCACTGTTCATCGTTCATGCTCACAGTATAAATACGACTATGTAAGCTAAGGACATTGGTCATTCATGTGTTCAAATCGAGTGTCCAATATATCAGTTATACTGCATGCATCCCACGAAACTAGTCTTAACTTCGCCAAAACTAGACACTAGTTTTGGCATACACAGTTATATACTACCTCTGTCCCACCGAAAGTGTCTGAGATTTGTCCAAATTCAGATGTATCTAGACAGTGAAAGCATATAGATACATTCAAATTTTGACAAATATATCATCTTAAGTTTAAGTCCTGTGTTGTAGTTAATTCCCTTTGTCTTAAGTGATCCAACGGTGTATATGATTAGATATTTGTATACAATATAGGAGTACAGACAATCTACCAGTTGGTCCAGTTTTAAACTGAGTATAGAGCTTCAATCATGACCCTTGGAGTGCTAAATCTAACGGTGCACAACAGCAGGATTCTCTGTGAAGAGTGCACATAGCTAACTCTACAATATTTTAGAACCATCACGTGAGCCTTGGGTCTACCCCAAAAAATGACCAAATATCTGAAACCCTGAATCATAGGAATAACCCCGTTCAAAGAAATCGCTATTCAGCACTGCTACATGGATCAATGGAAGGTTCTTACGGTCTCAACTCTCAAGGAAACATCAAAGGAAAAGGTAGATAAGAAACGAGTGAGTGTTAGATGTACACATATTTTTAATTTTTTATTTGTTCCCTTCGTTTGCCGACTGATGGGAAGAAACATCATTTTTTGTAGGACCACTCTTGTTTTCGTATTTTATATATGCATTGTTGGCAATATTTTCTTTCGAAAACCATGAATATAGCTCGAGCTACATGTAGCATGGTTTTTGAAAATTTTGAGAGCTGCATTTTGAAGTTCCAAAGAAAACGGAGATTAAATACGGGTGTCAACAATGTTGTGTTCTACCAACATTCAAATGTCCAAATCAAAATATCTTATATTTAAGGTTTTGCAACAACAAAAAAATCTGATATATATTTTCCAACATTTTGTAACTTCAAAATCTATCAGATTCTGTCATTTTTGTGCGGCCCGAATATAGGGTATCTCAATTTCAGATTTTACACTCTGGTAGAATAATACATTCTCTACATCTATTTTTTTAGATTTTTTATATATTCTTTCAAAACTTGCGAAAGGCATGCTATAAATATTCTTTTGATTATCAAACAGAATCTTTAATGGTTTGACGTGCATACATACTAGTAATATAAAAATATAAAAGTTCTCGCCTTGTACACATTTTGTAGATTTTTTGGAATGAATACAACATTCAATTTGGTAGATAGAGTACTAAACATTTCATGGGAAACTTAAAGCAGCTTGCCAAACAAAGGCTAATAGAAAAAAAAATAGAGGTATGACAGGCATAACATCCACGATGGGGTTGAAATATGCATAAGCTTCGGGCAATTTGGCAAAGAAAAATCTAGCCGGATAAAGAACATAATTATAAAAGGTACAGGTTAAACTAAGTAAATTAGGCATAACAAGTATTTCATTCTTGTTTAGTAAATAATTGGATTTTGATTGAGTTACTTTTCTAAGGGAAAAAAGGAGAAGGCAGATATTCAAGACACTTTTGGTGGGACGGAGGGAGTAAATCAAAAGTAAGAAATAGTTACAACATGTTTCATGAGATGGAGTACTAAATAACGGCCATATTCATCTCTTCGATGCAGAGGCCGGGGTACCTCGCCCTCTATTTCGAGCAAAAATCAACTAGTTATATGAAACAATGGGTGTAAAAGTTAATCAAGAAGGGTGCCTTCATTGTGCTACGTTAACATTTGAGATACTTGTTAATTACATCCATATTCTGCAGTGGATAGAGTTACTAATTCAGGATTGTATTCACATACGGAGTATACTATGTTTGCTGATGACTGATTAGTACTAATTCGTTGCAAGCAACGGTTCATTCATATTCAGATAAAGGATGTGATCGTTAAGTCATATACTTATGAAAGTCCTTATGCATCTCTCTGACTAGAAAAAAAGGCTTTCAGTGGCGCACCACATATAGCCATCAGTGGCGCACTAGTGGTGCGCCACTGTTATCACGCCACTGCTAACACATAGTAGTGGCGCACTAGGGGTGCGCCACTACTAGCCTAGATACCTGTGGCGCACTGCCTGGTGCGCCATTGACATGCCCACCAGTGCGCCACTACTACTCCAAAGTGGTGCGCCACTGTTGGTCAGAGGCAGTGCGCCACCACTGTGTAGAAGAGGTGCGCCACTGCTACCGTCTTGCGTGCGCCACTGGTCCAGCTAGTAGGTGCGCCACTGCTGCGTGAGTACGTGCGCCACTGCCCTCTCCAGGACGTGCGCCACTGCTACTTATCCTGGTGCGCCACTGCTAGTCTCGGAGAGGATCACACGGCAGTGCGCCACTGGATCCAGAGCAGTGCGCCACTGCTACTTAGTGGTAGTGCGCCACAGATGGTCCACTAGTGCGCCACTGCTAAGATTTATATCAGGTTGTATATGACAGTACAATAGCACAATACAGGATATATAACAGCATATAAACAACAGCACAGCTTATCCATACATAGTTCTTCACATTAGCCCCACATGATTCACAAGCATTCACATTAGAGGTTACAATGCAAGTTACGGTGTTACAAGTCACAAATGAGCTAGTAGTGGCACAAGGTCGATCATCTAAACTAGCATCACATAGAAGAGAGCTAGAGTCACTACTAGCACCGTCCCGATGAAAGTGGTCTTCATCCGGTTCCTCCTCCGCTCCGTCCTCTCTCCCGCCAGATAGCGTGCGTATCTGTCTTCGGCCTCCGCTCTAGTGGTGTACCCTTTGTAGCTGTTACCGCTAAAACGGTGAACCTGTCTCCGACACTCCTCCCAGTCGTTGTAGACTCCGGGAACCTTGCCCTTGTACACGACATACCACGTCATATCTGCGTACATATGCACAAGCCAAAGAAACATTAGTGCACGCTCATAGATGTTTGCAACGAATAAGAGCAAACTCAAAAACGATCCAAGTAGTATGAACTAAAAGGCATGCCTCATACATTGTTGGTCGGAACAAATATTAACATTTAGGGACGGAGTAAGTGAAACCAAGTAGGATGCACAATAGATTGATACTTGTGTCATCGCACCAGGTTCACTTACCCCTCCCCCAAGTGTATAGGTGACCAACATTCTAATCATCGGCATTTTGAGATACCAAAGCAAATGGAAGAATGACAAGGGCCTCATACTTTGTCAGTCCAAACAAATATTAACATTTAGGGAAGGCGTCAGTGAAACCAAGTAGGATGCACAAGAGATTGATACTTGTGTCATCGCACCAGGTTCACTGACCCCTCCCCCAAGTGTATAGGTGACCAACATTCTAATCATCGGCATTTTGAGATACCAAAGCAAATGGAAGAATGACAAGGGCCTCATACTTTGTCGGTCAAAACAAATATTAACATTCCGTGATGGCGTTAGTGAGGCCAGGTAGGATGCACAAGAGATTGATATTTGTGTCATCACACCAGGCTCACTAGCGACACCCCGGAGTGTACAGTGACCGAACATTCTAATCATCGGCATATTGAGATACCAAAGCAAATGGAAGAATGACAAGGGCCTCATACTTTGTCGGTCAAAACAAATATTAACATTCCGTGATGGCGTAAGCGAGGCCAGGTAGGATGCACAAGACATGGATATTTGTGCCATCACACCAGGCTCACTTACGTCACCACGGAGTGTACAAGTGACCAACCATTCTAATCATCGGCCAATGCAATTAAGAAGTGCCAACTCAAATAAGAAACAAGTAGCTAGTATGAACTAAATGGAATGCCTCATACATTGTTGGTCGAAACAAATATGAACATCCCGGGATGGCGTTAGTGAGGCCAGGTAGGATGCACAAGAGATTGATATTTGTGTCATCACACCAGGCTCACTAGCGACACCCCCGAGTGTACAATGACCGAACATTCTAATCATCGGCATATGCAAACAAAATTAACGACCAAATCAAGTGCGGAAAACGATAGAGCCATATATATAAGTTCACAAACATAGCCGAACTAGTAATTAAACAGACATGCAAGTAAAGTGCTGGATAAAGTTTATTACAACACAAGCTCGTCTTTAGTTCACAACTACATAACTAGGCTCGCACATCAAGACTTTCTCGGAGCGTGGATAAAACCGCCGCCTTTCTTCAAGCACATCCATGAGCGGTAGTCGTCACCCTGCATTTGGAGCATTGTGTCTATGTCACTGTTTGACGGCTGATAGCCGGCGTAGAACTCCCCCGCGCTTCTAACGACATCTTGATGGATGATTTCACAAAACTCTACTTGGATGCGGGTTGGTTACCGTGATGGCGTCCAGCTCGGCTAAGGTCGAGGCACCGCCGGCGGCGGGCGTGCAACTGATGGAGTGGCCGCTTGTTGGCGCGGTGCCGGGCGGCGTATTATCCGCAGCGACGGGTGCATTGAGCTGAAGTAATGGCGCCGCGGGAGACACCAAGGTTGGCGCCGCGGGAGCCACCACGGTTGGCGCCGCGGGAGCCACCAAGGTTGGCGCCGCCGGAGACACCATTGTTGCCGCCTGCGGACTCACCGATGGCTCCACGTTGTGGGAGTTGCTGCCCGTGAAACTGGGAACCGGGGGTTCCCCCTTTTGTCCTCCCTTATACCACGCGTCCAGACCGGCAACCAAGGTAGGGATGAGGGAGCTAAGCGTCGTGCCCACTTGGTCCTCCACTTGCTGTCGTTGCGTCCTCTGTTGGGTCTCCACGATTTGTTGCACTTGTTGCCGCACTTGCTCCTCGACCAATGTCGGGATCTGCGCAACTTGTGCCTTGAGCTGTGCGACCTCCTTCTCATCGATGGTGGCCTTTCTCTCCTTTTTCCCCGACTTATAGTATTCTGACCATTTCATAGAGCATCCTTCGCCGGCCACACGACCAGCCGACGTCGGCTTACTCAATGGATCCCTCTTCTTGTGGGCATTCAACGCCCTATTTAAAGGGTTGTCCCAAGGGGCACACTGCGAGGAGCTCGTGGACCCCGCGCCGCTACTAGCTTCCTTTTCACTTTCCGCAGCGATCTCCTTAGCCTACGGGAGGAACATGCATGAACCATTTAGAAATTTGGATTCATCAATAAGAATGCAACCATAAAGGAGCTAATTAAGCGGGTGCATTCCTTACCAGAAGAGCCTCAAACTCCTTCACATCCGGAGTGGTGGTGAGCTCCTTTGTTTTCGGGTCAATACGGTACCGGGCCAGGAGAAAGTTCCTGGTTTGCTTGTTTTTGTATTGCGGGAAGAGGGGCTCGAGGCCGTTCTTCACACGCTCCTCATCCGCGGCGTCCCATTTCGGTTGCGCCACCCTAAAACCGCCAGGACCAAGTTTGTGGGTGCCTAAGTTCAGTTTTCGCATGTCCTTCCCCCACTGACTAGAATCCGACGTTGACTCGCTCTCGCACTTGATCTTGAAATCAGCGTAGTCTTGCTCGGTGATCGAGGGATTTGACTCCTTGATCTTCTCGTAACTCTCACCATTATTAATCATTTTCTTCACTCGGTTCCTCCAACTAGCGAGGGCGGTGCTCATCTTCGTGAGGGCGGCATTGTGCACTTTGTTCCGCATGAGACGCTTTTCTGAGCAGTCCACCGGGAACTCGTATCGTTCGTGCAGCTTCTGGAAGAGGAGGGTGCGCAAATTCGCTCGGTCAGGATGCCTGAGGTTCTCGGTGTTGATCGAGACCGTGCTCCGGAGGATGCACCCGAGTTGGGCAGAGTACCCTTTGACTAAATCAGGGGGCGCCGTTGGATGCCCACTGGCGTTCACTTCGGTGAATGCCTGCTTCACGGTGCTGAGCACATTCGGGCGACGCTCCCTCCGTAGCTTCTTCGGTGCGCCGGTGTCATCCTCGCCGGCACCATCCGTGGTGTCATCCTCGGCGGCACCATCAGTGGTGTCATCCTCGGCGGCATCGTCCGCTCGGTACTCTGGATCGGTGCCATCATCCTCGCCGTCGTCGCGGCGAGGTTGTGACTCCATCACCTCCATTTCATCGGTTAGCATCCAGAATGGCTTGCTACCGCTGCCGCCGGCCTCTTCGTTGTTGGCCATGTTCGAACTAAGTAGGAAAAAATGCATAAAGTTAGCGCAAGATTTCACGGAAAAATTGGGCATGACCTATGCTAATTTATGGACATATGAGTGCCCCATTTTCGCCGAAACGGAAATGAATCAACATTTCGGCGATAATGGGCAACTCTGTCGATCCCTGCACAAGAAAATGACACCATATACACACGACAGAAATGTTGACACCACCATATACACACCAGCAACAAAATGCTAGCAGCAGTAGCAACAACAAAATGCACCAGATGGCAATATCGACCAGCTGAGCAGCCAGTACCACCATCCAACAACACCTAGTAGAAGCACCAAGCTACCTAACAGCAGCAGCACCTAAGAAGCATCTAAAACCTAGCAACTAACAACAACCTAACAGCCTAGCAGCAGCAATCAATAACAACCTAGCAGCAGCAACAAGCAAGCTAGCAACTAACAACCTAGCAACTAACAGCAACCTAACAACCTAGCAGCAGCAAGCAAGCTAACAACCTAGCAGCAGCAACAAGCAAAAAATACCCAATTTTACAACCCTAGCAAGCAGCAGCAGGCAAGCAAGCAACCTAGCAGCAGCTGCAGCAGCAACCAAGCAACCTAGCTCTGCTATCCAGCACATACTAGCACACAACACCAACTACATATTTACCATGAATTTCTTTGATCAGCCAAATGAAGCAAGTGTGCTATTTGTATGAACAGAACCACAGAACTAGATATGAACATGCCCACATTCAAGAATGGTTTCACCTTTTCCTCCTATTTTCTTATAGTGGAATACAAGTTCAATAATCACTCAATACTGCTTGATATATTAATGTAAAATACCTTAATGTTGTCATATATTGAACTCTAAACATGTAACAGCTAGAACAATGTGCTACCCAAGGTTCTCTCATTTCTAGCAGCAGCACCTAATAGCAGCACCTAATGAACCTAGCGGCAACCTAGCAACTAGGAGCAACAACACCTAGCAAGCTTTTCTTTTGCTCTCTGACTAGGAAATTTTTAGCATCTAAATTATATGCAGTAGATGTCAGTAGATGGATACACTAGCAGTAGCAAGCTAGCAAGCACATAGCAGCAACACTACATGTGTACCATATTGTTTAATTTTCTTATCTTCAGTATTTTGCTTTCTTCTTTCTTGCAGCAGCTCGAGCATGCAGTAGCTAGTAGCAAGCTACCAACAATATCAAGCAAGCAAGCAAAAAGTACTGCAAGGGCAATCATCTTTAAGTTGAATTAACTTGCAGTTTAGTTGAATTAGGATTTAGTTGAATACTACTGCAAAATTATTAGTAGTGTGCATATTATAAATTCAACATTGAAGGAACTTGGTTGAACAGCAGAGTACTTGAGCAATTACAGAGGAGGGGGAGCAGCAAAGGTTAACACCGGCGGCAAGAGGAGGAGGGGCATCAGCGGCGGCTACCTTGGAAGGATGCGGCAACGGCGTCAGTCGGCGGCGCGGCGTGCTTCTCCAGCTGCTGCTCCACGACGCGCGCGTGGCGTGCTGCTCCTCCGCGGCGAGGTCGGGGACGAGGTGCTGCTCCTCCGCGGCGAGGTCGGGGACGAGGTGCTGCTCCTCCGCGGCGAGGTCGAGGACGAGGATGGCCACGGAAGGGGAGGGGAGGCCTCCGTCACCTTGCTCTCAAGATCTGACGCGGGGCGGCCTTGGCGACACACGAGGAAGGGAGGGAGGACTGGAGGAGGATGGCCACGGAAGGGAGGGGGTGTGGCGGCGCGCATCTAGGGTTATGGTGGCGGAGGGAGGGAGATGCGTCGCTCGGGAGGGGCGGCCGCCGGCGTCGGAGAAGAATGGGGAATGGGGAATGGAGAAGTTGGTCGGGACGGGGGATTTTGGCTAAGTCCCCGGACACCTTAGCAATAGCGCACCTCTAGTGGTGCGCCACTATGAGGCTTAGCAATAGCGCACCTCTAGGGGTGCGCCACTACCACTTTATGTATATGTCAAAAGACAGACGCATAGGAAACGTACCGCACTGGCTCTGTCCCTGGTTGGTTTGTGCCAAACCCCTGCCGGCCAGGTTCGAACCCTGGCGGCCCCATTTTTTTCCTTTTCTTTTTAAATTGATTTAACACTATAATAAACATCCAAAATAGCATAATACACCAAAATAAAAGGCATAAATAATTATAATTATGTAGAATATTTAAAATACTATAGAATCTAGAAAATATCCAAAAATATAAATTATATGTCTATTTTGATCGGTACAATGTGTAGATTAACAATATGACATCCATTATTCATACAAGAAAATGATACATAATTATCTTTTCACAATCTTCTTGCCCTTCTTTCTCGCGGTTGAATAATTTAGCCCCGGAACTCCTAGACTTCTTCTCTTGAATGGACGGCCTTTAGGTAGGGTGGTCCTGCTTCTTCTTGTTGTGTATGGTTCTTCATCATCGTCGTCGTCATCTTCCATCTTCGGATCGCCGTACTGGTCAAAGTCTAGCTCGTTGGCTGCTCCATCCATTCCGGTGATCTTCTACATCCTGATCATGCCCGAGATCTTCTACATCCTGATCACCTCCTTCCTTATTTCTTGTTGAAATCCCATGGACAAATTCATAATCATCTTCGTCGCCTTCCCACCGATAGCCATCCATGAAACCACGCATGAGAAGGTGGTCCCGCACCATATCGGCTTTAGGGTCCATAAGGCTCGTTAGCTTGCATCTTCGACACGGACATCTTATCTCCTTTTGGTTATTTCTAATCATCTCGGCTGTCGCGGCTTTCAAAAACCTAGCCACAACGCCTTCGCTCATCATGCGGACCATGGTCGCCTGCGGATATAGAGAAAATGGATATCTTAGCATACCAAAAGAAAATTTTGGCATGACCTTCCCTAAAAATAGGACATGTATATGCGTAGTATGCCCAACATTCGCCGAAACGGAAATGAATCAACGTTTCGGCAAAATATTGGCAACTCCATCGCATTTCAAATCCCTGCAAACAAAAACACATGCAACACATGTGTGGAGGCTTTGCATATACAACACATGTGGATCCGGAGGCTTCGCATACAACACACATGCACGTGACGCTTTTCGCGCATGCGCACAACACATGAGCTTCGCACCATGTCGGCGGTGCGCCATAGCTAGTAGTAGCGCACCAAGCAGTGCGCCATTGCTAAAGCCCTCATCTCTAAAGGGCCCTGGCCACCTCCTAGCAGTGGCGCACCACAAAGACATGCGCTATAAGTAAGCCATGTAGCAGTGGCGCACCATGGAGACGTGCGCCACTATTAGTTTTGGGTAGGAGCTGGCCTCCTGCCAGGAATTAGTAATGGCGCACCACAAACAAGGTGCGCCACTACTACATTTGTAACAGTGGCCCACCATTTTGTGGTGCGCCACTGCTAAGTAGTAGTGGCGCACGGCCATCATGGTGCGCCACTGAAGTCAACCTATGCATCTCTCTGATGCAGATGGCGGGGGTCTCTCGTCCTCCTTTTGGAGCAAAAATCAATTAGTTATATATGAAACAATGGGTGTAAAAGGTTATCAAAAAGGGTGCCTTCATAGTGCTACCTTATCTTTTGAGATACTGGTTAATTACATCCATATTCTGCAGTGGCGTAGAATTACTAATTCAGGAATGCAATCACATACTGAGCATACTATGTTTGTTGGTGACTAATTAGTACTAATTCATTGCAAGCAACGGTTCATTCATATTCAGCAAAAGGCGGTGTGATCATTAAGTCATTTATGAAAGGTAAAATATAAACAAGGTAGTTCATGAATAACTTCATTGATTAAGGCAGTGTATCATGCAATGCAACATAAGGACTGAAAAATACCATTTGGGGTGTCCCAGCAGTACGTCCAGCCCCTAATTTCGTCCACCGCAAAAACTTGGCCACCGAGTTCAATGGCATCACAGAACGCCGGCACAATTTGTTCAGGTGTAGGGTTCTTCAGCATTCTCCAGTCGCCACCCCCTTCAAGGTAGAAAATCCTTTTGTCGAACAAGGCGATGAGCTTGTAATCTGCGTACCTCCCACCTTTTGTGGGCACTTGGCAGATTACAATCTTCAACAAATTAATTGCTCGACTCCAGCAAAGATAGTATAACCAATCTTTAGTAGCAGGTTGATATGTAACACCATGACCAATCTTCGGATCAGGTGGGGATGGAAGGGGGATATGTCGCTCGGTGTAGACGTTCACAAGGCACCACTGGCACCCACGATGATCGGCGGCGGCGATCCAGTCGCCGTTCGCGCCAAGCCATTTTCTGTCGTGCATGAACGGCAGGGTGACAGAACGGCGAGGATGGTCGAGGGGCACCAGGTCGTACACGGTAACATGCAGACGAGATGCTGTCGCCACGAACCAGGGTTCATCGAACCAATAAGCAGGCGGAGGCATCAGCAGGCAGGGTTCATCCCAATGGTGCATCTTACCTTCATCATTGCTGATCTGGTCGTAGAGCTCCCTGGAACATGCGGCAAGTCGGACGGTGTAGGTAACGTCCAGATGCGCAGCGATGAGGTCGATGTTGTCGCCGGTGAGAGCCTCCAAGTGGCCGTCCCCGCCGCCCCGGCAAAGCCTTGAATATTCCATCACGTGAAGATGGATTTAGGTGGATGGCGGATGCAACTGCGCTTGGGGTTTTCGGAGGAGAGGGCGAGCGCTATGGAAGGAACGATGCGCGCGCGGCCGGCCGGGGTGAGGAGAGAAAGGTATAGTACTAGTGATGCGGCGTGGTGGGGATCGAGATCCTGCGCGTGCGCGTGATTCTGGGAGGGTGAAGAAAAAGATGATAGACATGCAAGGGGCAAAACCTAGGCAGTACTCTAGGCTGCTGCTGCTGCGACTGGGCGCCGATTTGACTGTTGGTAGATGGTAGACTAGCACGCCACCCATCTATAAATTTGCGACGACGTTTGGTGCAGTGATGTCTCGTCACATCAGCTTGAGCAGAGAGGGCTTTTTTTACAGTTTCCATTACGATATATTTTTCGCCGATAATCGTAGTACTCTATGCCAGAGACACGTACCTTAACACGTGGGCAGCATGCAACCGCGCGAGCACCAAAATGAAATGAGAGATGTTTTAGAGCAGAACTTCATTTTCAATGCCTTTCCTAGCTTGGTTTGGAAACCGGACGGAGCTTTAGTGACTAGGTGCCACCATCTACCATCATTCGAGATCCAACGTTCCAAACTATCTGTTATTTCGAAGCTAAAAAAGAAAAAACTATTCAGAAAATTTTGAAAAAAATCCAGTAATATGTAGATGCCTTGTTTTAAAATCTATGAATATTTCATCCCATTCGGATGACTAGCTTGTGATTAAATAGCTTCTTACGTATTCGAGCACTAGTTTAAACTAAATATATATTTTCTCACAAACCTATGATTCAAATCGAATGAAACTCCACCAAAATATAAATCGAAATATGCATGATTTACTGCAATGTGAGCGGATAATTCAATCCCACGAAAAGACAATATGCTCCAAGACCAGTAATCTCTTCCCTAGCTTATCTGAACATAACTGACAGTGTCCTTAGAGAACATCTTGCAGCCTCAGGTAGGTATGAACAAGAAGCATATTGCCATCTACAGATCACGCTAAGAACCACAACCCAGGATCATCCTCATAGCCTATATCATCAAGGTTTCCCTCCAAAATGCTTATGTTTTTGGAAAGTTTTCTTGACGATAGGGAAGATTCTGAAGGGCTTAGATTCGCTACAATAGCAACAAATGGAAAATTTTCGCCGCTAAAAAGAGTATCCCGCCATTTTAATATACACTTACTAGTAGTTGATCAATTGTGCATTGCAAAACACAAAGTTCAGATCAAATGTGCAACATACCAACAGAAAGTTAACTAGCAGTTTTACGAGCACATGGCGATATTAAGGTGATGAAGCAGTTAACTAGCAGAACAAGATCTCCTACTCAGGGACGCTCTTGGTGGACGCCGAGATATAGGTCGCTAGCTGTGCACGGAGATCCTCCTTCTCCTTGATAATCGCCTTAAGGACGGCGGTTTGTCCGCGCATTAGCACCCTCGAGATCTGCCTCTTGAGCTTTAATTTCAACTTCTGTTCCATGAGATACTTGATGAGGTTGCTTCCAGTATCCATCCATGTGACGCTCTTGTTGTTCAGTTCCACCCAGTAGGCGTTCTGCTGCTTAAGCATGTCGACGCATTGCGCAAGATGAAAGGAGATCTCCTTCTCAGACGCCAAAACTCTGTGAAGACGATCACACTCCAGGGTGAGGGAGTGTTCATTCTCCAGCTGGCTGCCTATGTGGGCCTTGTTCTCCTCCTTTTGCTACAACAATCATTGTATGAAAAAAAAGAAATCAACCCATTCATATATGAGTATTAATTACCCGCAAACAATAGGACTACTAATTTCTAGCATGGATATTGATAAAGGAATGGACAACACTCGGACGCTCCACAAATACCACAGGGTTCATCAACACATAATAATCGGAAAGCAGTGATTACATAAACTATAAAAAAACAAGTGGACAGAGGCATACAGCCTACCTGGCTTGGCCGGGAAACGGGGCCGAACTTAGCTTCGGACGGCCGGACTTGGGGCGCCACCGTCGTTGTGGTTACCGGGGAGACATTTGAACCGCCGGCCCTGTGAGATGTAAATAAATGTAAAAACGGTTAGAAAATAAGAATCAACTGAAGGACACCCCGCTAGAAACTTACCCGGACGAACCCTCGCCCTTGATGGTGGTGTTTGCATCATCATCATTCATCAATGTGACGCTCTGGTTATGCAGTTCCACACAAACGCGGTTCTGCTCATTAAGCCTGTCGAGCTCGGCAGTAAAGGTATTGATGCCTTGCTGAAGATTATGGCAGATCTTGTTCTCGGACGCCAAATCTACGTGAACAGGCTCAAACTCTGGGGTGAGGGAGAGTTCATTCCCCAGCTGGCTGCCTATGTGGGCCATGTTCACCTCCATTTGCTGGCACGATCATTGTATGGAACAAAAAAGAATCCAACCAATTCATATATGAGTAATTACACGCAAAAAAATAGGAGTACTACTAATTTCTAGCACAGATCTTGATACAGGAATGGACATCACTTGGACGCTCCACAAATATCACAGTGTTCATCAACACATAATTAAAAGGAAAGCCGTGATTACATAAACTACTCCATCCTATCCCTTTTAGTAGTAGTAGTAGTAAACACGGATTTAGTAAAGTTGTATTCTCCCTATGATCCCTTTTAGTTGACTCGGATTTAGTACAAAGTTGTACTAAATTTGAGTCAAATAAAATGGATCGGAGGGAGTACTAAATCAGAGTCTATTAAAATGGATTGGAGGGAGTATTAAAAAAAAGTGGATAGAGGCATACAGCCTACCTGGCTTGGCCGTGAAACGGGGCCGAACTCAGCTTCCGACGACCGGACTTGGGGCGCCACCGTCGTGGGGGTTACCGGGTAGACGTTTGAACCGCCGGCCCTGTGAGATGTAAATAAATGGAAAAAACAGTTATTAGAAAATAAGAATGAACTGGAGGACACGCCACTAGAAACCTACCCGGACGAACCCTCGCCCACTGGCTCGCTCTCCATCGAATAGAGGATAGACTGCTCTGCGAGAATGCTCAGGCGATCATAAGTGGCCATACAACGACGCGCTAGCTGGCTAGATGAGTTTTTCTCGGCGGTCCTAGTCCTCATCGTCTTCCCTAGGATATCCTGCCGCCGGGCCGCCCGGCTCAATGGAGCCATGGCTTGCGAGGTACGTAGTACTTTACTACTCAGTAGTTAGGGTGGAGGGCTGGTGAAGGCTAGTTACTAGCTACCAGCAGAACAGAAAGAGAAGAAGGGCGGAGGGCTGGTCAAGGCTAAATCTTACATACACCCAGAAAAGACCATCGTGCCCTCGCGGGGCTTCTGAGCAATTATAGGGACGTGTGTTCTCAAATGGGCAAGATAGGGTACCTTCCCGAGGAAGCATCTAGCACCCAAGCCGATGGACTGCGCGTTGAACAATGGTTACAGTATGTGTAAAAAGAAAAGATAACAAGGGAAATGCCTGGCAGGGTCCAGAGGTGCATTTAATCGGACATGGGATTCCATAGTATTTTACACCATAGAGTATGTGAACATAAACACATAATACAATCAAGCGCTTAGTGTTTACATAAAGGGCCCTAACTGAAGATAGGAAACGCAAGCAAGTCCCTCTCCGCCAAATAAGATCATATATCGTCGTTAGGGCCGCCCTGGTGAATCCTCTGAATGAAAAAAGCCCATAGTTGGCAACCTAAACCCGCCGCTCCGAATAGGAACTTCCGTCCGACGAGAACTTTCTGACAACAAAAATTAATTAATTCAGTACTGCATAAACCGCAATTTCAATTAGATAAACACGAAGATTAAGATAGGCGCATGTATCACCTGTCGATGCGAACCCAGATAGTCAGCTCCGTGCACGGTTGATACCATTGCAACGACCGCTCTAGTTCCGACCATTTGGCGGCGCCCGGCGTGGTCGTGCTGTTCGCCAGAATAGTGGCCGTATAGTTGGGGAGCATTAAACCAATCTCAGAGCGATTAAGTAATGGCTTGCCGTGCGACGACATACTCACCTTGTACTCCGGCCACACGCACGCCGCCGACCTAACGCACTCAACGGATAGGCTGGCCAGCACGCATCCATTTTTCGGCTGGACTTGCGTATATGTGTGCCAGACGAACACGGTACCATCGTTCCCGTAGAAGATGACCGGACGTCTTGGCTCTGGCGGTGCCAGCACCGGGATGATGAACGCCATCGCGGTGCCGTACGGGATCATGTCCACACAAATCGAATGGATTTCTCTGAGGTGGGCGATGAGCGCTGCTGGCGAGGCGGAGAAGTCGCAGCCGGCCTCTGTGCAGTCGCACGGGCCGTGCGGGCACGCGAGCTCGTGGTCGTGGAGCTCGTTGTAGGCGACCACGCTCCCGCACCCGTCGTGGGGGCACTCCATCCTCTTTAATCTGCTTTGAAGAAGATATTGATGGGGAGGGGAGGGGAGGGGCGAGTGGAGAAGAAGGATGGTGGTGGCTTTATTAATTCGGGCCTCACCGTCCCACCAGTTTGGCTAAGGTGACGCTGAAAGTTTCACTGTCTATGTTTTCACACGCAGTACACCTTATACCAAAAAATCATATTTCGAAATGTCAAAAAATTTGGATAAAAAATTCTACATGTACATCTCCATAATATACGTGCGTTCGTCAAGTTTCACGAAAAACCAATATTTTGTGTGGTCTATATAAAAAAGAGAAAGTTTATCTTGTGAAAAGCATTATTTTTAGCACTGAATTTTGTCTTTTTTACACACGTCACATGAGAAGTCGATTTTTTATGAAACGACTTTGTGAGCACGTAGCACGTGAAGATGTACGTGCGAACTTTTAGTTTCAATTTTTTTAAAATTTAAAATGTATGTAAGATGCTTTTCAAAATATAGGGTGCATATGCACATGTTCCAAAACACCGCTTTTTTGGCTTTTTGGCTTTGGCAAAAGCCAAAAAACACCTAAATAGGTGCTTTTTTGGCTTTTGGATTTTGGAAGCCAAAAAAATAGGATCTTTGTTTTTGGCTTCCAAAATCCAAAATCCAAAAAAGCACCTATTTAGGTGCTTTTTGGCTTTTGCCAAAGCCAAAAGCCAAAAAAAGCCACAACAAAAAAGGTGACGCTGAAAGTTTCACTGTCTATGTTTTCACACGCAGTACACCTTATATGATGGCCAAAAATGGGATATGAAGATTTTCTCGAAATATCAAAAAAAATAGATTGATGTTTGACATATGTGTGATGTTACTCAAAATTGAACTACATGTTACGAATGGACGGTCGGCAATTTTGAGGGAAGAAAATGAATTTTAAAATATTGAAATACTTTGAGTGTCTCTGTGTGAAGCCTTGCACTAAGATCATAGAAATTTCCATTACCCTTGTACGGATGGTGGGTCCTAAAAGTTGAAGTAATTTGAGTGCAACAAAAAGAACTTCAATGAAATTAAAAATGTGGACTAGCTTGTGTCGTCATATGAGATATAGATGGTATAAAAATAACAAACTACAATCCTAAGAGTGATTTATATAAATCAAGTTTGATTTCTTGCTTTCATGTATGAGTTAATTTATTAACATGGCTTTCTACCCCCCCCCCCCCCCACACACTCTCTCTCTCTCTCAAATGGGGGTGAGAGGAGAAGAAGGATGTTCGTAACTCATGCCTCACCATCCTACCAGACTTTGGTCGATGCCCAAGACATTCATGACCTAAAAAGGTGGCGTTGACTATTTCATAGTCTACATTTTCACAAGCATTATACAATGTATATTGGCCAAAATGTGATGTGTAGATTTTCTCGAATTGTACCTTATTTGGATTCATGTTTGATGTATGAGCGGTTTTACTCAAAATTCAACTACATGTTCAAATTGCCAGGTCGGAAAATTTGAATGAAGAAAATATAGTTTAAATATTGAAATAAGTGAGCATATGTGTGTGTGTGTGTGTGTGTGTGTGTGTCTTTTGTGCACTACGATACGTAAAATTGGCACTACCATTTTACGAATGTGGTGGGTCCTAGAATATTGAAGCAAATTCAAAAAAAATGTGCTAGCTTGAGTCATCGTATGAGATAAAATTGCTATACAAATAACAAACTTACAACCTTAAGGTAATTTAAGAAAGATTTATTTTCTTGCTTACACATGTGTGGTCATGTTGATTGCATTGTATATTAGTATGAACTTACTAATAATTATCCCAAATATTGGCAGCAATGTGCATCTTACCGTTCACATATATTTTATTCAACTTCATTTCACACAAAAATACATTCTACTTTATTAGTGTAAAATAAGAGCTTTATGTGAGCTTTATTGTGAAGTGGCTGCCTGAGAGAAGGGCCAAATTTTCAAGGTAACAATTTCGAAACATGGCATACTTCATAAGATGACCATTTAGGTGATATATATGTTGATTATTTCTCGAGTTTGTAATATATGTGGACTTATGTTGAGTTTTAACCAATTTTAGTCAATTTAAAATTGCATGTTCTTTAAAGTTCGGCACGAGTTTTGGTAGAAAATATGCAGATTTTACCATGGTAAGGTGTTATGCTTCATGCATGAAAAAAATACAAAGAAAAGATGAACAATTTGTACGAATGGTGAAGCCGGTGAATTTGAAGCAAATTGAATGCAACCAAAGGAAATTCATTAAAACTAAAAAAAGATGAAGAGTTCACGAGGAAATGGTATGGCGATTTGAAAAGAAAATGAATCACTACATATGTGAATCTGGTCATAGTAAACGAAAATGCCAAGTAGAGTTTCCAATTTTGTTCATAAAAATAGATCAAATTTGAACTAGATTTGTGATGTAGATTGGTCATAGAAATCGCTATAAGCCATCGCAATGTACGGAAGTGAATAATTCTAGGCATCCATATTTTAATTACTTCATGTAATGTAATTGAACAAGCTAGATTGGGTATTGCCCCATGAAATTGTACCACACATGCCAACAATAGTAAACCTGATTGCTTACAAGTACGCCAACATTATGTGGCTTGATTAAATGTGCATTAAACTTAAAATGCCTATTTATTTATTTTGTTTTAGTAGTCGTATGACAGTGAAGGATCCAGAGTTGCATTAATCGGCGAATTGGGTTACATATTACATAGACTAATTCATGGTAAACATAAAATACATCCAATCCCTCAACATTTTTAGATAAAGGTCTAAGTAGTCCTTCCCCACCGAAGTAGATGACCACCTCCAACACTACGGCCGTCCTGACAAGAACCATCAGCAAAACGTCTCTTTTAGTCCTTGTACTGAGTACTTTGAAGCAGGAAGCCCCAGACACACCCTTCCTTTTACGGTGATGAAGCAATATAAACATCAAAAGAAGAGGCAGAACAAGATCTCCTACTCAGGGACACTTGGTGGACGCCGAGATATAGGTCGCTAGCTGTGCACGGAGATCCTCTTCTCCTTGCTAATCGCCCTGTCACAAGAAAAACAAATTAATTCAGCATTACTTAAATCCGCATTAGCATCGTCCCAATAAGATTGAGGGTAGTGTTATGTTCACTCACTCCTTATCGATGCGCAAATAGATAGTCAGCTGCTTCGATGATTCATTGCCGCACAGGTACCGCGGCGGCACCGAGAGGAAGGAAGTGACATCTCCCAAAGAAACTGTGCCCGGAGTCGGGCTGCTCGTCGGCTCTAATACCGCCTTCACCACGTCAAACAAGTGTTCCCCGGTAAGCTTACGCGGCCCCGGCATCGGCGGGCCGTTCGCCCACATTGTCACCCTATACCGGGGCAAGTTGCACGCCGCCGGCCTGACGCACACGAAGGATACCGCGGTGTCCATGCCGCAAGGGTGGATGTGCAAGGCGAACACTGCGCCATCCGTCCCGTAGCCGATGAGCTGTCGTTTTGGCGAGCCCGGTGCCGGCACCTTCAGATGAACAAATCCGAAGTCCTCGTCGTACGGGAACCTATCCACAGCGGTCAAGTGGGCTTCTCTGAGGTGTAGGATGAACGGTACCTTCGAATCGGCGAATTCGCAGCCGGGGTGCGTGCAGAAGCAAGAGCCGTGCGGGCACGCCATCATGTGCTTGTCTTCCTCGTTGTAAGGGATCTCCCTCCCGCACCAGTCGTTGATACACTGGATCGTCGGCTTCAGAGGCTGCTTCTTCGGCACAGGCAACTCCATAGTCTAAGGTCTGATGAGGGATCGGAAAGGGGCGCGGGGGGTTGTGGCGGCGGCGGCGCGAGCGAGGGGGGAGCAGTGAGAAGCTGAGAACTGAGAAGGGAGATTGATGTTTATGGAGATTGATGTTTCTTTATAATAATATAGAGGGCTCTTCTTTTAACGGGAGCCTCTAGACTGGTGGACACATGACCTGTGCTCACTGAAGTGTGGGACCTCACGCATGGGAACCACACGTAAGTGACAGACCAGTTGGTGTACTCGGGTGATTATTATAATGTATTAGTACTCCATAGTTTCCTATAGATCCAAGGGTAGGAAAGCCAAGTTATCTCATTTACAAGACATTATTTTTTCCATGAAGCCAAGTTAACTCATCAATCAATTGGTATATTTTGGTTATATTCAAACTTTTACTTGAAACTAGTTGGTCATGCCATTCTACTACTCGCCTAAAACTTTTACTGGGGGGGGGGATGCTACCCTGAAAAAAATACGAGCTAGCGATGCATCAAAAAGAAACACATTCATCCCCCTCCCCCAGTGATTTGACCTAGATTTGAAATCAAGGCACACGTGATTCAAAAAAGGCAATCTAAAAACATGGAGTATTCATCATTTTGTAGTACATATATCTAGGGAAAATACCAAACATGCCATACCAGTGTTTTAGAGAAGAACCCTCAAGTAGATTGGCACCATGTTGGAGTCCGTCCAGCTAAATTTCCTCCCACATGCATGTGAGCTTGGTACCACTACACAAGAACCATGCCAAACTTTTGAATCATGGCCCAATTTTATGTATATATTTGCAACTTTTCATCATGCACGCATGAATACTTTGCAAAATATGTGCATTTTGGGTTGTCGCCCATAAATGTGTTTTTGCTTGTCTGCCACCAATCAAGTTTTCATTCGCGGGGAAACATGCATGACAGGATGACCATTTCCAAGGTTTCATGAATTATCTCAATGTGCATCCATATATATACAATTTCTTGGGCTAAATCCGATAAAATGCAAATTTGACACAGTGTGTAGATGAAGTACAGATCAAACAAATAATTTAAAAAATACATGGGTGTGTGGCCTGAATGTGTGGATCGAGCCAAGTACATTTTATATAATAATGGCCAAACACATGCACCGCACCCTCCTACTAGAACAAATTAAAACAAGCAGGGTGAGAGCATCGTGAGATTGCTCGACCTAGCTAAATTTTAAAACAAGCCGAATTAATAAGTTATTGTGGGGATTGATAGAAAAGATCGAAACAAAGCATGCATAGTCATATCATTTGTGGTTTACATAATACCTCTATGAACAGTACCAAATAAACATGGCATATATACACTTCTATGTTTAGACAAGAACCCTGCATATTTTTTTGCACCATGTGTTTGAGGCCTCGCTTCCCCAGAAGTGTGTGTGAGAGCATTTTGCATGCTACGAGAAAACAATGCCAAACATTTGAATCGCATGACTCATTTTTTGGTAGTGATATATAGGTTTATGGTTTATATATATACAAGGTTTAGTGTTAGGGTCTAGGGGTTTAATATAATTAGGGTTTAGGGTTTATAGAGATTCACATCATCTGTTTCATTTCACATTTGTGATGTACAATACTACATACCTAAGTAAAATCGATCCTTCTTAGTCACTCCAAAATGGAGCTCGTGGCCGGGAGGTTTTTGGAATTTCCATGTTTGAAACCCAATACCACTTCTCTTCATGCTTGACTTCATAATTAAGACAGAGTTTAGGGTTAGGGGTAGATACATGATTTTTCTGGTTTGAATATGTCTAGATCGAGCTTTGTACGTTTATTATCAACTTTTGAATGCTTACTGTATAACATAAGAAGACAATGTGCTTTAGTTTTTCATTTTTCATTTTTTTGAATTTTTATGCCCATATGAATTTTGGTCAAATCCTAGGTTAATTTGACCAAGAGTTAACCAAGTTTAAAAACATGAATATGAAAAAGTAAGCTTGTATCCTTCTTAATCACTCCAAAATGAAGCTCTTGTGAGGTTTTTAAAATTTCTATGTTTGAAACCAAAAACCACTTCTCTTCATGCATGCTTGACTTCATAAGATAGAGTTTAGGGTTAATTAGGGGTAGATGCATGATTTTTCTGGTTCGAATATGTCTAGATCTTGTTTATCAACTTGAATGCTTACTATAGGACATAAGATCGAAGACTATGTGCTTTGATTTTTTATGCCCATTTGAATCTTGGTCAAATCCTAGGTTTGACCAAGAGTTAAACAAGTTTAAAACATGAATATGAAAAGGTAAGCCCGTATCCTTCTTAATCACTTCAAAATGAAGCTCTTGGTATTTTTAAAATTTCTATGTTTGAACCCAAAAACCACTTCTCTTCATGCTTGACTTCATAAGAGAGAGTTTAGGGTTAGGGGTAGATACATGATTTTCCTTGTTTGAATATGTCTAGATCGTGTTTATCAACTTGAATGCTTACTCTGTGACATAAGAAGACTATGTGCTTTGGTTTTTATTTTTTTATTCGTTTTTTTGTTTCAAACATGGAAATTTCAAAAACCCTCCCAAGAGCTACATTTTGGGGTGACTAAGAAGGATATATGCTTATTTTTTCATATTCATGATTTAAACTTGTTTAAACCATGGTCAAACCTAGGATTTGACCAAGATTCAAATGGGCATCAAAATTGAAAAAAATCAGCAAAAAGAAAAACCAAAGCAAATAGTTTTCTTATGTTATATAGTAAGCATTAAAGTTGATAAACGAGGTCTAGGTATATCCAAACCAGACAAATCATGTATCTATACCCCTAACCCTAAACTCCGTCTTATGAAGTCAAGCATGAAGAGAAGTGGTTTTGGGTTTCAAATTTCAAAAACCTCCCAAAAGCCCCTTTTCAAATATTTCAAACTTATTCAAATTTGGTTCAAATTTGAAAGACATACAAGTTATAGCACACATATTGCATACATTTTCACACAAACTGCACTAGATGCTAACCCTATAATTTGAGGCCATTTGGATGAGGTCGAAAAAATTCTTGGATTAGAATCGTGTTGTTCGAACCCCGTAGTTGGATTTTTTTGAACCCTTGATCTGTAGAACTGGGCAAAACCCGAGTTTAACCTATTTAATTATAGATTCGTATATCGATTTTTCTACTACCTTTTTATTATTACTATGCAGCACATGGGTGTTTGCCCGTCGAGTGAAACTCGGAGGAAGAGGGATCACTCGGAAGGAGAGAAGAAGGGAGAGCATTATGGTGTCTCCCCTTTTTCGGGTGATGATGTTGACTTTTGTGCAGGGTTTGTCAGTGAGCAGGAGGTGCGAGCGAGCGAGCGAGTCGAGCGAGGCCGAGAATGAGGGAGATTTGTTTTTTTTGTGAGAGGGACAACCGAAGGATCCAGAAGGACCCACAGACTTCCAATACGCATCCTGATGCGTCTTCTCTTGACAAAGAAGATGGCTGGGAGTTTGCGTACCTATTGCACGTGACTTGTGCTCACTGAAGTGTGGGACCTCAAGCGTGGGCACCACACGTAAGTGACAGACCTGTTGGTGTAAAAACTCGATTGATTATTATAGTGCATTAGAACAAAGTTTCCTATGGATTCAAGGGTAGGAAATCCAAGTTAACTCATTTACGTGTTAAACTTGTCTAAATCTTGGTGAAACCTAGGATTTGACAAAGATTCAAATGGGCAGAAAAATAAAAACAGAAAAATGAAAAACCAAATCACATAGTCTTCTTATGTCATATAGTAAGCATTAAAGTTGATAAACAAGGTCTAGACATATCAAACCATACAAATCATGTATCTACCCCCTAACCCCTAAACTCCGTCTTATGAAGTCAAGCATGAAGATAAGTGGCTTTGGGTTTCAAACATGGAAATTTCAAAATCCTCCCAAAAGCCCCTTTTCAAATATTTCAAACTTATTCAAATTTGGTTCAAATTTGAAAGACATACAAGTTATAGCACACATAGTGCATACATTGTCACACAAACTGCACTACATGCTAACCCTATAGCTTGAGGCCATTTGGATGAGGTCGAAAAAATTCTTGGATTAGAATCGTGTTGTTCGAACCCCGTAGTTGGATTTTTTGAACCCTTGATCTGTAGAACTGGGCAAAACCCGAGTTTAGAGTGACTAAGAAGGATACATGCTTCCCTTTTCATTTTCATGTTTTAAACTTGTTTAAATTATCTTGGTCAAACCTAGGATTAGACAAGATTCAAATGGGCATCAAAATTGAAAAAAATCAGCAAAAAGAAAAACCAAAGCAAATAGTTTTCTTATGTCATATAGTAAGCATTAAAGTTGATAAACAAGGTCTAGACATATTCAAACCAGACAAATCATGTAGCTATACCCCTAACCCCTCTGTCTTATGACAAAGTCAAGCATGTGAAGAGAAGTGGTCAAACATGGAAATTTCAAAAACCTCCCAAAAGCTTCATTTTAGAGTGACTAAGAAGGATCCATGCTTCCCTTTTCATTTTCATGTTTTAAACTTGTTTAAATTATCTTGGTCGTCAAACCTAGGATTTGACAAGATTCAAATGGGCATCAAAATTGAAAAAAAAATCAGAAAAAAGAAAAACCAAAGCAAATAGTTTTCTTATGTCATATAGTAAGCATTGAAGTTGATAAACAAGGTCCATACATATTCAAACCACACAAATCATGTATCTATACCCCTAACCCCTAAATTAATTAACTATGTCTTAATTATGAAGTCAAGCATGTGAAGAGAAGTGGTTTTGGGTTTCAAACATGGAAATTTCAAAAACCTCCCAAAAGCTTCATTTTAGAGTGACTAAGAAGGATCCATGCTTACATTTGCATTTTCATATTATAAACTTGTTTAAATCATTATCAAACCTAGGATTTCACCAAGATACAAATGGGTGGGCACAAAATTCAAAAAAATCAGAAAAATGAAAAACAAAAGCACATAGTCTTCTTATATATGTCATATCGTAAGCATTCGAGTTGATAAACGAGGTCTAGGTATATCCAAACCAGACAAATCATGTATCTACCCCCGTCGATCTTATGAAGTCTAGCATGCATGAAGAGAGAAGTCGTTTTGGGTTTCAAACATGGAAATTTCAAGAACATCCCAAAAGCTTCATTTTAGATTGACTAAGAAGGATCCATGCTTCCCTTTTCATTTTCATGTTTTAAACTTGTTTAAATTATCTTGGTCGTCAAACCTAGGATTTGACAAGATTCAAATGGGCATCATCAAAATTGAAAAAAAACAGAAAAAATAAAAACCAAAGCAAATAGTTTTCTTATGTCATATAGTAAGCATTAAAGTTGATAAACAAGGTCCATACATATTCAAACCACACAAATCATGTATCTATACCCCCTAACCCCTAAACTCTGTCTTATGAAGTCAAACATGTGAAGATTTCAAAAACCAAATCCTAAAAGCTTCATTTTAGAGTGACTAAGAAGGATCCATGCTTCCCTTTTCATTTTCATGTTTTAAACTTGTTTAAATTATCTTGGTCAAACCTAGGATTTGACAAGATTCAAATGGGCATCAAAATTGAAAAAAAATCAGAAAAAAGAAAAACCAAAGCAAATAGTTTTCTTATGTCATATAGTAAGCATTGAAGTTGATAAACAAGGTCCATACATATTCAAACCACACAAATCATGTATCTATACCCCCTAACCCCTAAATTAATTAACTATGTCTTAATTATGAAGTCAAGCATGTGAAGAGAAGTGGTTTTGGGTTTCAAACATGGAAATTTCAAAAACCTCCCAAAAGCTTCATTTTAGAGTGACTAAGAAGGATCCATGCTTACATTTGCATTTTCATATTATAAACTTGTTTAAATCATTATCAAACCTAGGATTTGACCAAGATACAAATGGGTGGGCACAAAATTCAAAAAAATCAGAAAAATGAAAAACAAAAGCACATAGTCTTCTTATATATGTCATATCGTAAGCATTCGAGTTGATAAACGAGGTCTAGGTATATCCAAACCAGACAAATCATGTATCTACCCCGTAATCTTATCTGTCATGCATGAAGAGATCGAAGTCGTTTTGGGTTTCAAACATGGAAATTTCAAGAACATCCCAAAAGCTTCATTTTAGATTAAGAAGGATCCATGCTTCCCTTTTAATTTTCATGTTTTAAACTTGTTTAAATTATCTTGGTCGTCAAACCTAGGATTTGACAAGATTCAAATGGGCATCATCAAAATTGAAAAAAAAACAGAAAAATAAAAACCAAAGCAAATAGTTTTCGTATGTCATATAGTAAGCATTAAAGTTGATAAACAAGGTCCATACATATTCAAACCACACAAATCATGTATCTATACCCCCTAACCCCTAAACTCTGTCTTATGACGAAGTCAAGCATGTGAAGAGAAGTGGTCAAACATGGAAATTTCAAAAACCTCCCAAAAGCTTCATTTTAGAGTGACTAAGAAGGATCCATGCTTCCCTTTTCATTTTCATGTTTTAAACTTGTTTAAATTATCTTGGTCGTCAAACCTAGGATTTGACAAGATTCAAATGGGCATCAAAATTGAAAAAAAATCAGAAAAAAGAAAAACCAAAGCAAATAGTTTTCTTATGTCATATAGTAAGCATTGAAGTTGATAAACAAGGTCCATACATATTCAAACCACACAAATCATGTATCTATACCCCCTAACCCCTAAATTAATTAACTATGTCTTAATTATGAAGTCAAGCATGTGAAGAGAAGTGGTTTTGGGTTTCAAACATGGAAATTTCAAAAACCTCCCAAAAGCTTCATTTTAGAGTGACTAAGAAGGATCCATGCTTACATTTGCATTTTCATATTTTAAACTTGTTTAAATCATTATCAAACCTAGGATTTGACCAAGATACAAATGGGTGGGCACAAAATTCAAAAAAATCAGAAAAATGAAAAACAAAAGCACATAGTCTTCTTATATATGTCATATCGTAAGCATTCGAGTTGATAAACGAGGTCTAGGTATATCCAAACCAGACAAATCATGTATCTACCCCCGTCGATCTTATGAAGTCTAGCATGCATGAAGAGATCGAAGTCGTTTTGGGTTTCAAACATGGAAATTTCAAGAACATCCCAAAAGCTTCATTTTAGAGTGACTAAGAAGGATCCATGCTTCCCTTTTCATTTTCATGTTTTAAACTTGTTTAAATTATCTTGGTCAAACCTAGGATTTGACAAGATTCAAATGGGCATCAAAATTGAAAAAAACAGAAAAAATAAAAACCAAAGCAAATAGTTTTCGTATGTCATATAGTAAGCATTGAAGTTGATAAACAAGGTCCATACATATTCAAACCACACAAATCATGTATCTATACCCCCTAACCCCTAAATTAATTAACTATGTCTTATGAAGTCAAGCATGTGAAGAGAAGTGGTTTTGGGTTTCAAACATGGAAATTTCAAAAACCTCCCAAAAGCTTCATTTTAGAGTGACTAAGAAGGATCCATGCTTACATTTGCATTTTCATATTTTAAAATTGTTTAAATCATTATCAAACCTAGGATTTGACCAAGATACAAATGGGTGGGCACAAAATTCAAAAAAATCAGAAAAATGAAAAACAAAAGCACATAGTCTTCTTATATATGTCATATCGTAAGCATTCGAGTTGATAAACGAGGTCTAGGTATATCCAAACCAGACAAATCATGTATCTACCCCACGTCGATCTTATGAAGTCTAGCATGAAGAGAAGTCGTTTTGGGTTTCAAACATGGAAATTTCAAGAACATCCCAAAAGCTTCATTTTAGAGTGACTAAGAAGGATACATGCTTAACTTTTAATTTCCATGTTTTAAACTTGTTTAAATCTTGGTTGAACCTAGGATTTGACCAAGATTCAAATATATGGGCATAAAATTCAAAAAAAAAACAGAAAAATGAAAAACCAAAGCACATAGTCTTCTTATGTCTATAGTTAGCATTAAAGTTGATAAACAGGTCTAGACATATTCAAACTAGAAAATCATGTATATATCTACACCCCTAACCCTAAACTCTGTCTTATGAAGTCAAGCATGCATGAAGAGAAGTGGTTTTTTTTTCAAACATGGAAATTTCAAAAACCCTCCCAAGAGCTACATTTTGGGGTGACTAAGAAGGATAGATGCTTATTTTTTCATATTCATGATTTAAACTTGTTTAAACCATGGTCAAACCTAGGATTTGACCAAGATTCAAATGGGCATCAAAATTGAAAAAAAAATCAGCAAAAAGAAAAACCAAAGCAAATAGTTTTCTTATGTTATATAGTAAGCATTAAAGTTGATAAACGAGGTCTAGGTATATCCAAACCAGACAAATCATGTATCTATACCCCCTAACCCCTAAACTCCGTCTTATGAAGTCAAGCATGAAGAGAAGTGGTTTTGGGTTTCAAACATGGAAATTTCAAAAACCTCCCAAAAGCCCCTTTTCAAATATTTCAAACTTATTCAAATTTGGTTCAAATTTGAAAGACATACAAGTTATAGCACACATATTGCATACATTTTCACACAAACTGCACTAGATGCTAACCCTATAATTTGAGGCCATTTGGATGAGGTCGAAAAAATTCTTGGATTAGAATCGTGTTGTTCGAACCCCGTAGTTGGATTTTTTTGAACCCTTGATCTGTAGAACTGGGCAAAACCCGAGTTTAACCTATTTAATTATAGATTCGTATATCGATTTTTCTACTACCTTTTTATTATTACTATGCAGCACATGGGTGTTTGCCCGTCGAGTGAAACTCGGAGGAAGAGGGATCACTCGGAAGGAGAGAAGAAGGGAGAGCATTATGGTGTCTCCCCTTTTTCGGGTGATGATGTTGACTTTTGTGCAGGGTTTGTCAGTGAGCAGGAGGTGCGAGCGAGCGAGCGAGCGAGTCGAGCGAGGCCGAGAATGAGGGAGATTTGTTTTTTTGTGAGAGGGACAACCGAAGGATCCAGAAGGACCCACAGACTTCCAATACGCATCCTGATGCGTCTTCTCTTGACAAAGAAGATGGCTGGGAGTTTGCGTACCTATTGCACGTGACTTGTGCTCACTGAAGTGTGGGACCTCAAGCGTGGGCACCACACGTAAGTGACAGACCTGTTGGTGTAAAAACTCGATTGATTATTATAGTGCATTAGAACAAAGTTTCCTATGGATTCAAGGGTAGGAAATCCAAGTTAACTCATTTACGTGTTAAACTTGTCTAAATCTTGGTGAAACCTAGGATTTGACAAAGATTCAAATGGGCAGAAAAATAAAAACACAGAAAAATGAAAAACCAAATCACATAGTCTTCTTATGTCATATAGTAAGCATTAAAGTTGATAAACAAGGTCTAGACATATCAAACCATACAAATCATGTATCTACCCCCTAACCCCTAAACTCCGTCTTATGAAGTCAAGCATGAAGATAAGTGGCTTTGGGTTTCAAACATGGAAATTTCAAAATCCTCCCAAAAGCCCCTTTTCAAATATTTCAAACTTATTCAAATTTGGTTCAAATTTGAAAGACATACAAGTTATAGCACACATAGTGCATACATTTTCACACAAACTGCACTACATGCTAACCCTATAGCTTGAGGCCATTTGGATGAGGTCGAAAAAAATTCTTGGATTAGAATCGTGTTGTTCGAACCCCGTAGTTGGATTTTTTTGAACCCTTGATCTGTAGAACTGGGCAAAACCCGAGTTTAGAGTGACTAAGAAGGATACATGCTTCCCTTTTCATTTTCATGTTTTAAACTTGTTTAAATTATCTTGGTCAAACCTAGGATTAGACAAGATTCAAATGGGCATCAAAATTGAAAAAAATCAGCAAAAAGAAAAACCAAAGCAAATAGTTTTCTTATGTCATATAGTAAGCATTAAAGTTGATAAACAAGGTCTAGACATATTCAAACCAGACAAATCATGTAGCTATACCCCTAACCCCTAAACTATGTCTTATGAAAGTCAAGCATGTGAAGAGAAGTGGTCAAACATGGAAATTTCAAAAACCTCCCAAAAGCTTCATTTTAGAGTGACTAAGAAGGATCCATGCTTCCCTTTTCATTTTCATGTTTTAAACTTGTTTAAATTATCTTGGTCGTCAAACCTAGGATTTGACAAGATTCAAATGGGCATCAAAATTGAAAAAATCAGAAAAAAGAAAAACCAAAGCAAATAGTTTTCTTATGTCATATAGTAAGCATTGAAGTTGATAAACAAGGTCCATACATATTCAAACCACACAAATCATGTATCTATACCCCCTAACCCCTAAATTAATTAACTATGTCTTATGAAGAAGTCAAGCATGAAGAGAAGTGGTTTTGGGTTTCAAACATGGAAATTTCAAAAACCTCCCAAAAGCTTCATTTTAGAGTGACTAAGAAGGATCCATGCTTACATTTGCATTTTCATATTATAAACTTGTTTAAATCATTATCAAACCTAGGATTTGACCAAGATACAAATGGGTGGGCACAAAATTCAAAAAAATCAGAAAAATGAAAAACAAAAGCACATAGTCTTCTTATATATGTCATATCGTAAGCATTCGAGTTGATAAACGAGGTCTAGGTATATCCAAACCAGACAAATCATGTATCTACCCCCTGTCGATCTTATGAAGTCTAGCATGAAGAGATCGAAGTCGTTTTGGGTTTCAAACATGGAAATTTCAAGAACATCCCAAAAGCTTCATTTTAGATTGACTAAGAAGGATCCATGCTTCCCTTTTCATTTTCATGTTTTAAACTTGTTTAAATTATCTTGGTCAAACCTAGGATTTGACAAGATTCAAATGGGCATCAAAATTGAAAAAAAAACAGAAAAAATAAAAACCAAAGCAAATAGTTTTCGTATGTCATATAGTAAGCATTGAAGTTGATAAACAAGGTCCATACATATTCAAACCACACAAATCATGTATCTATACCCCCTAACCCCTAAATTAATTAACTATGTCTTATGAAGTCAAGCATGTGAAGAGAAGTGGTTTTGGGTTTCAAACATGGAAATTTCAAAAACCTCCCAAAAGCTTCATTTTAGAGTGACTAAGAAGGATCCATGCTTACATTTGCATTTTCATATTTTAAAATTGTTTAAATCATTATCAAACCTAGGATTTGACCAAGATACAAATGGGTGGGCACAAAATTCAAAAAAATCAGAAAAATGAAAAACAAAAGCACATAGTCTTCTTATATATGTCATATCGTAAGCATTCGAGTTGATAAACGAGGTCTAGGTATATCCAAACCAGACAAATCATGTATCTACCCCACGTCGATCTTATGAAGTCTAGCATGAAGAGAAGTCGTTTTGGGTTTCAAACATGGAAATTTCAAGAACATCCCAAAAGCTTCATTTTAGAGTGACTAAGAAGGATACATGCTTAACTTTTAATTTCCATGTTTTAAACTTGTTTAAATCTTGGTTGAACCTAGGATTTGACCAAGATTCAAATATATGGGCATAAAATTCAAGAAAAAAACAGAAAAATGAAAAACCAAAGCACATAGTCTTCTTATGTCTATAGTTAGCATTAAAGTTGATAAACAGGTCTAGACATATTCAAACTAGAAAATCATGTATATATCTACACCCCTAACCCTAAACTCTGTCTTATGAAGTCAAGCATGCATGAAGAGAAGTGGTTTTTTTGTTTCAAACATGGAAATTTCAAAAACCCTCCCAAGAGCTACATTTTGGGGTGACTAAGAAGGATAGATGCTTATTTTTTCATATTCATGATTTAAACTTGTTTAAACCATGGTCAAACCTAGGATTTGACCAAGATTCAAATGGGCATCAAAATTGAAAAAAAATCAGCAAAAAGAAAAACCAAAGCAAATAGTTTTCTTATGTTATATAGTAAGCATTAAAGTTGATAAACAAGGTCTAGGTATATCCAAACCAGACAAATCATGTATCTATACCCCTAACCCCTAAACTCCGTCTTATGAAGTCAAGCATGAAGAGAAGTGGTTTTCAAACATGGAAATTTCAAAAACCTCCCAAAAGCCCCTTTTCAAATATTTCAAACTTATTCAAATTTGGTTCAAATTTGAAAGACATACAAGTTATAGCACACATATTGCATACATTTTCACACAAACTGCACTAGATGCTAACCCTATAATTTGAGGCCATTTGGATGAGGTCGAAAAAATTCTTGGATTAGAATCGTGTTGTTCGAACCCCGTAGTTGGATTTTTTTGAACCCTTGATCTGTAGAACTGGGCAAAACCCGAGTTTAACCTATTTAATTATAGATTCGTATATCGATTTTTCTACTACCTTTTTATTATTACTATGCAGCACATGGGTGTTTGCCCGTCGAGTGAAACTCGGAGGAAGAGGGATCACTCGGAAGGAGAGAAGAAGGGAGAGCATTATGGTGTCTCCCCTTTTCGGGTGATGATGTTGACTTTTGTGCAGGGTTTGTCAGTGAGCAGGAGGTGCGAGCGAGCGAGCGAGCGAGTCGAGCGAGGCCGAGAATGAGGGAGATTTGTTTTTTTGTGAGAGGGACAACCGAAGGATCCAGAAGGACCCACAGACTTCCAATACGCATCTGATGCGTCTTCTCTTGACAAAGAAGATGGCTGGGAGTTTGCGTACCTATTGCACGTGACTTGTGCTCACTGAAGTGTGGGACCTCAAGCGTGGGCACCACACGTAAGTGACAGACCTGTTGGTGTAAAAACTCGATTGATTATTATAGTGCATTAGAACAAAGTTTCCTATGGATTCAAGGGTAGGAAATCCAAGTTAAATCATTTACGTGTTAAACTTGTCTAAATCTTGGTGAAACCTAGGATTTGACAAAGATTCAAATGGGCAGAAAAATAAAAACACAGAAAAATGAAAAACCAAATCACATAGTCTTCTTATGTCATATAGTAAGCATTAAAGTTGATAAACAAGGTCTAGACATATCAAACCATACAAATCATGTATCTACCCCTAACCCCTAAACTCCGTCTTATGAAGTCAAGCATGAAGATAAGTGGCTTTGGGTTTCAAACATGGAAATTTCAAAATCCTCCCAAAAGCCCCTTTTCAAATATTTCAAACTTATTCAAATTTGGTTCAAATTTGAAAGACATACAAGTTATAGCACACATAGTGCATACATTTTCACACAAACTGCACTACATGCTAACCCTATAGCTTGAGGCCATTTGGATGAGGTCGAAAAAATTCTTGGATTAGAATCGTGTTGTTCGAACCCCGTAGTTGGATTTTTTTGAACCCTTGATCTGTAGAACTGGGCAAAACCCGAGTTTAGAGTGACTAAGAAGGATACATGCTTCCCTTTTCATTTTCATGTTTTAAACTTGTTTAAATTATCTTAGTCAAACCTAGGATTAGACAAGATTCAAATGGGCATCAAAATTGAAAAAAAAAATCAGCAAAAAGAAAAACCAAAGCAAATAGTTTTCTTATGTCATATAGTAAGCATTAAAGTTGATAAACAAGGTCTAGACATATTCAAACCAGACAAATCATGTAGCTATACCCCTAACCCCTAAACTCTCTCTTATGAAGTCAAGCATGTGAAGAGAAGTGGTTTTGGGTTTCAAACATGGAAATTTGAAAAACCTCCCAAAAGCTTCATTTTAGAGTGACTAAGAAGGATCCATGCTTCCCTTTTCATTTTCATGTTTTAAACTTGTTTAAATTATCTTGGTCAAACCTAGGATTTGACAAGATTCAAATGGGCATCAAAATTGAAAAAAAAATCAGAAAAAAGAAAAACCAAAGCAAATAGTTTTCTTATGTCATATAGTAAGCATTAAAGTTGATAAACAAGGTCCATACATATTCAAACCACAAAAATCATGTATCTATACCCCTAACCCCTAAAATAATTAACTCTCTCTTATGAAGTCAAGCATGTGAAGAGAAGTGGTTTGGGTTTCAAACATGGAAATTTCAAAAACCTCCCAAAAGCTTCATTTTAGAGTGACTAAGAAGGATCCATGCTTACATTTGCATTTTCATATTTTAAACATGTTTAAATCATTATCAAACCTAGGATTTCACCAAGATACAAATGGGTGGGCACAAAATTCAAAAAAATCAGAAAAATGAAAAACAAAAGCACATAGTCTTCTTATATATGTCATATCGTAAGCATTCGAGTTGATAAACGAGGTCTAGGTATATCCAAACCAGACAAATCATGTATCTACCCCACGTCGATCTTATGAAGTCTAGCATGAAGAGAAGTCGTTTTGGGTTTCAAACATGGAAATTTCAAGAACATCCCAAAAGCTTCATTTTAGAGTGACTAAGAAGGATACATGCTTAACTTTTAATTTCCATGTTTTAAACTTGTTTAAATCTTGGTTGAACCTAGGATTTGACCAAGATTCAAATATATGGGCATAAAATTCAAAAAAAAAACAGAAAAATGAAAAACCAAAGCACATAGTCTTCTTATGTCTATAGTTAGCATTAAAGTTGATAAACAGGTCTAGACATATTCAAACTAGAAAATCATGTATATATCTACACCCCTAACCCTAAACTCTGTCTTATGAAGTCAAGCATGCATGAAGAGAAGTGATTTTTTTTGTTTCAAACATGGAAATTTCAAAAACCCTCCCAAGAGCTACATTTCGGGGTGACTAAGAAGGATAGATGCTTATTTTTTCATATCCATGATTTAAACCTGTTTAAACCATGGTCAAACCTAGGATTTTACCAAGATTCAAATGGGCATAATTTTTTAAAAAAATCAGAAAATGAAAAACCAAGGCACATAGTCTTCTTATGTCATATAGTAAGCATTCAATTAAGTTGATAAACAAGGTCTAGACATATATTCAAACCAGGAAAATCATGTATCTACCCCCGAACCCTAGCTAAACTATGTCTTATGAAGTCAAGCATGCATGAAGAGAAGTGGTTTTGGTTTCAAACGTTTAAGCCAAAAGCCCCTTTTCAAATATTTCAAACTTATTCAAATTTGGTTCAAATTTGAAAGACATACAATTTATAGCACACATAGTGCATACATTTTCACACATACTGCACTAGATACTAACCCTATAGTTTGAGGCCATTTGGATGAGGTCGAAAAAATTCTTGGATTAGAATCGTGTTGTTCGAACCCCGTAGTTGGATTTTTTTGAACCCTTGATTTGTAGAACTGGGCAAAACCCTAGTTTAACATATTTAATTATGGATTCGTATATCAATTTTTCTACTACCTGTTTATTATTACTATGCAGCACATGGGTGTTTGCCCGTCGAGTGAAACTCGGAGGAAGAGGGATCACTCGGAAGGAGAGAAGAAGGGAGAGCATTATGGTGTCTCCCCTTTTTCGGGTAATGATGATGACTTTTGTGCAGGGTTTGTCAGTGAGCAGGAGGTGCGAGCGAGCGAGTCGAGCGAGGCCGAGAATGAGAGAGATTTGTTTTTTTGTGAGAGGGACAACCGAAGGATCCAGAAGGACCCACATACTTCCAATACGCATCCTGATGTGTCTACTATTGACAAAGAAGATGGCTGGGAGTTTGCTTACCTATTGCACGTGACTTGTAATCACTGAAGTGTGGGACCTCAAGCGTGGGCACCACACGTAAGTGACAGACCTGTTGGTGTAAAAACTCGATTGATTATTATAGTGCATACAGAAAAATGAAAAACAAAATCACATAGTCTTCTTATGTCATATAGTAAGCATTAAAATTGATAAACAAGGTCTAGACATATCAAACCATACAAATCATGTATCTACCCCCTAACCCCTAAACTCCGTCTTATGAAGTCAAGCATGAAGAGAAGTGGTTTTGGGTTTCAAACATGGAAATTTCAAAAACCTCCCAAAAACTTCATTTTAGAGTGACTAAGAAGGATACATGCTTCCCTTTTCATTTTCATGTTTTAAACTTGTTTAAATTATCTTGGTCAAACCTAGGATTTGACAAGATTCAAAGATACATGCTTCCCTTTTCATTTGACATGAATCCTTGTGGCACGACCATGTTGGGGTCACTCCTGGCTGTCTACCCAGCCGAGCATGCGGGCTCTATTACCTTGTACGAATCCTCGTTTTAAACCAAGAAGAAGTGAACAAACTCTCTCTCCCCCCACACACACACACACACACTCTCTCTCTCTCTCTCTCTCTCTCTCTCTCTCTCTAACCGGCTTTAGATATCGCATCATTTGTCTGTCAGACTCCATTGATTTGCCCCAAGTTCAACAAGGTCGCCCCCTTTTCCTCTGAGAGTCCATTGATTTTTATTTGCTGGTGTCACTTGTGCTAAACTGTCATTCCTTGTACTCCCTCCGATTCATATTATTTGATGGTAATATAGATGCATCTATACACATTATAGTTGTAGATACATCCATTTTACCATCAATTAATATTGATCGGAGTTGCAGCGTGGTATGAGGCCTGCCGCCTGCCACCGTCGGCGAGGTTCCAAGTAAACGGCGCCAGAAGAAGAGTAGCGCGGCTCCGGATTCAACCAACTGGCGGCGATGGACGGCACTATGGAAATAAACGCTACGAATTTGGAGGCCATCGCGTACAACATCGCTGGAACGGCGCAGGTCATGTGCTCCCACGACGGCTGCGGGGTCATCGTCAGCTACCACGAGTCCCTAAGCCACCAGATCGCGTGCCCGCACGGCCGGTGCAACTGCACGGAGCAGGGCTGCGACTTCGCCGCCCCACCGTCAGCGCTCCTCGTTCACCTCGCAGAGGCCCACTCGATTCAGGTGCACAGGTTAGAGTATGGCAAGTCCATAGAGTTCCGGGTGACCATGACGCACCCGTGCTCGCCGTGCAGGCTGCTCGTCGTCGAAGGGGATGACGGCTCCGTGTTCGTCCTGTACATCGACGCGCTCGGCCCGGCCATTGTCTTGTCTTTGGTATGCGTCAGTTCGGCCACATCCGTGTGGCCGCTCTACAGGGTGAAGATCTGGGCGCACGGCCCGCCGCCGTCCTCGAAATCGGACTGCAGGCGGGATGTCGTGAAGATGTCTGCCGATGCTTCTGGCAGCGCGTCGCCGGGCGCTGTCGTGTTTGAGGAGCTCACGTCGTTCCTCGTTGTGCCGGGGCCATACCTCGTTGGTGCTGGATCGTCCAAGGAGCTGCGTTTCTACATTCGCATATGCAAGCAGATGTAGCTACTGCTACTTTGCGTAGTTGAAAAAACTGTCAATTTGTCATGAGGAATGATAAATTTCGCTGAAAAGTACTTGATTGTTCGTACGGCTGCTATTTTTTTATGGATTCCTCGTTTCATATTTGTGCTGAACTGTTTGTAGTAGTACTTATACTTAATAATAATGCAGCGTGGAAGTGAATACTCCTTTTTTTTGTGAATCGGAAGTGAATACTCCAACTATATGTAATTGTAACCCCTCCATCTGATTTATATAAAACTATGTGCACTTCCAGATCATTTCTCCTGTTTTTTAGATGTCCTTTCACTTACTATAAAAAACAAAGAAGCACTGCTGCTTTGATTCAAAGGAATGTGGAGAGTGTAGAAATAGGAAAGGTGTAGGATTGAAATTTTCCCATAGGAATCAAATCCAACATAATTCCTATGTCAATCCTATGAATCAAAGAAGCCCTAAGTGGTTACCGGTGCTTAATGCACAGTTCCAAAAAGTTCATCCCGCAGTCCAAATAACTAATAATCAGATGATGTCAATTTTTGTGTATGTAGTTGTGCCTATTACCATCACAAATATAGTCTCAAATAGTATGATGGTGGAGATACACATTTTTTAACTACCATGATTTTCGGTAAATGCTTAGTCAATTTTGACATAATTTGACTTTCTAAAAATAATATAAGCCTTAAGCTTTGAGATGGAGGTACTATATTGGGTTTTCCTCGTCTTAAGCAAAATCCCTTCCCATCCCCTTAAATAGAGTACTCCAGCCTCGAGGCTAGGAGATAAGAGAGGCCATCGATAGGCCATACTCCTCGCGCGCTCGCAATGCTGGAAACTGTCACCGTTACCCTGAAGATGGACTCCACCGTGCTTCACTGCATTTTCTGCTCCCAGCCCCTCCAGCCCCCCGTCTTCAAGGTCGATCCCTTTCCCTCCCACACTCCATTGATGTTTCTTTTGTGGGTTCACTACTGCAAAAATGGGAATCCACGAACTTTGATTTGTGCAGTGCAAGGGTAATCATTTGGCCTGCGGCCGCTGCCTCAGCGAGCTTCCCGGGAACCGGTGCCATAGGTGCGTGGAACCCCGCGGCGGATTCGAGCACGACCCGGCAATGGACGCCGTCGTATCAGCGGCGACGGTTGAGTGCCCCCACAGCAGCTGCGGGAGCTTGGTGGCCTACCACCAGGTCCACGACCACAAGATTGCATGCCCGCACGCCCCTTGCGCTTGCACGGAGCCCGGCTGCGACTTCGCCGCCCCGCCAACAGCGCTCGTCGCCCACTTCGCAGCGGCCCACTCGATCCAAGTGCACAAGCTCCCGCCGTACAACACGACCAAAGTGTTCGAGGTGCTGGTGCCGGTGCCGGGTTCGCCGTGCCTGCGGATCATCGCCGAAGGGGAGGACGGCGCCGTGTTCGTCCTGATCATCGGCGTGCTCGGTTCGACTTCGACCACCATCGTGTCTACCGTGTGCGTTAGGGCGGCCGCGTGCGTGTGGCCTCTGTACACGGCAAAGATGTGGGCGAATGGGCCGGCGTCGTGCTCGTTGGCGCACGCGAGGAGCAGGGCGGACACCGTGAGTGTGTCTTTGGAGGCGTCGAGCTGCGCCTTGCCGGGCGACGTCGCGTTTGATGAACTCACGTCGTTCCTCTCGGTGCCGCCGCTGTACCTGGTGCTTGGTGGACCTTCCAAGCTGCTGCGTTTCTACATTCGCATCGAGAAGGAGAACAATTAATCCTCAAAATAAGTACTCCTACTCCATATGATGATACGTACTAGTATAGTGCTAATGCGGATGTAACCTCTAGTAAAGTACTAGTACTAACAGTGAACATGCATCTCTCCTCTTTAATTCTTTCACCTCCAATAAGCTAATTGCATGTAAAAAGCAAGAAGAATATGTGCTCAATATTATTGGGTTTGATTTCCGTGCGATGAGAGAGAAGCAATTAAATTGCATTGGGAAGATAGGAGTACACTCTTTTAATCCTCAAAATAAGTACTCCTACTCCATATGATGATACGTACTAGTATAGTGCTAATGCGGATGTAACCTCTAGTAAAGTACTAGTACTAACACTGTCTGAGTTGTACTATTATTTCAGTTTCGCTTCTATTGTTGGGTAACATCATCAGGAACATAACTTGAACTTATTGGTTTCAAATATGTGACAACAAAAGAAAAAGAACAAGAAAGGGAGTAACTGTTTTTCGTCCTGCTAATGCAACCTTGAGGTGACCGGGACAACTTTGTACAAAGCATCGTGCTCATATAAATATACGTACTCTACAAAATCATCAGCAGTGGAGTACCTCGATAGGTGCCATGTCCATGGATCGACAAGACAAGACACACACATAGACTGGGTCACTGGGAGATGGATATTACTACTGGATAGCTGTCCTGACGTGATAGGATGCCTACATACACCCTACTCGGCAGGTGACGATACCTTCCCAACAAAGGTATCCAGTCCCATCCATTGATTATTTTATTATGGACGGAGAGCATTCTACTAGAAGAGATGTCATGTCTTGGGGCAGAGGTTCGGCTTAATCATGGTTTAGATATGGCCATGACTTTTGTCATTTAAGGCACCACCTATGGGAACCACAAGATTACTGAAACAGCAACTACATTACTTGACTCTAATGTAGATGTATCTAGACATATTGTAGCTATAGATACTTCCATTTTAGCATCAAGTAATGTGGATCGGAGGGAGTAATACTATACAATATACTCAGTATAAGGTTAAGTTTGGCACACGCTGGGACGCACATATTTGTTAGAAGTACACACATGCAAGACAGAGCACAGAGTAAAATAATTACTATTTACTTATGGGCAACCAAAAGCTTGTACGTGTCCACTATATATATGGGCATGGACTACACTTATTGCTTGTGGACGAGGATAGCTGTTGTGGACAACACAGTGGATGCTGTTAGAGTGAAACGGCACACTTATTATGGATCGTAGGGAGTATGCAAGATAAAAAAAGATCTACCATACATATTAGTATTATTATCATCAGTTATGTACTCATGACACTGGGAGCATACACACACGATCGTACATACTACAGTAGTACTGTACTACTTTTAAAACTACTTGCAAGATAAAATATAGCTGGATGTACAGAACTACTTATCACTGGGTGCATACACACACGATCGTATACATACTAGTACTGTACTACTTTTAACACTAGGCTATCCTTTTCAGTGGTCTTCCTCTTCAGCTTCCACAGCCTGTACCATGTTGCTCTTCTTCTTCTTCTTCTTCTTCTTCTTACTCCCGCTGTCCTGGAATTCCGCCAATTTTTGTTGACCCTTCTCAAAGTTCACTATTCGCCTGTATACCTCATATGTCGCGTATGCGTCGATGCTTGCATACAGGATATGCTTCATGGACAAGGGCACCTGCTTCCACAGCTTGTGTTCCTCTTTCGTAAGTTTTTTCATGATAGATTTGTACTGGCTGTCTATAATGGCCGCAGCATAGTCAGCCAACGAATCCTTATTGTTACTAGTGGAATCGGCAGGCTTCCACCTTTTCTGGATGTCCACGAAGTTCGCCACTGAGAGGTTGCAACGCCCAAGCCTGGTAATGTCGTTGCCGATGTCAACACCTGCAAATGTTATGTCAGGCCTGCCAAGAAAGTCAGCGAGTTTGGGGCAGGGCTGGTCGGCCGAGGAAATCTGGTACAGGAGGCAGTCTGTGCCCATGCACAACTGTATGAGGGCAGCCTTCTGTTCAGGCCCATAGGTGTACTCTACGTCTAGGCCAACAATTTTGTACGAGTCTTCTTTCTCCAGTATCAACTCGATTTTGTTGATGTGTTCCTCCACCTTAGACGCCATATTGGTATAGTTCGCCGTAATGGTGGTTGTTCCATGAGCGAGGAAAGTGTGTCCTTGGTAGAACGCTTCCATGGAGGGTAGCGAGAGAGGGGCACAGGCGAGAGTGTCAGGGAGAAGACGAAATGAGGAAGACGAATGTTAACCGCCACGCCAGGGCCTGGAAACCGCCCGTCGCTAGATGCATGCATTTGGACGGTTTTGAAGATGACGGGCCATAGGGCACGAATGCAGTTTCCCTGTTAAAATAATAATAACCGCCCACGTACTTAATTAATTGTATGCTTATTTGTTTCTCGAGAGGAGCCTAGTTTTTTTCTACGAAACTCTGAAGATCTATTAAAAATCATCAACATTAGTACAAAGAGATTCAAAATTAATATTACCTTCGTCTAAAAGGAGGTGTCTTAGTTTTGTCTAATACGGATGTATATAGACATATCTTAGTTGTAGAAATTACAAATATGTCTTCTTTGCACCACTTAGCTACCACTACAAAGTACAAACACTAACGCAAGGTAGATCAGCATCATGCAATGTAGACATTACAGTATTTTTGTACTACTGTACTTGTCTTCCCTGGTCTATGATTCAATATCTAGTATACTGTACTGCTTATACACCAGGGAGATTCAAAATACGAGTTGAGCGCCAAAACTCCCGCCTCCATACACATATTTCGAATTCCCTTTCGACCCCTATTACCAATGACGCAAAGGCAGACAAGTGAAGCCGGCGTTGGTTGGGGTCTCGTTCGTAATTTACACATCCCCTCTGATATATATAGTCTACCGCCTTCCATTCGTCTTCCCCATTTCCGCAAAAAATCTGTCGCAATACTCCAGGCCCATCATCTCTCACCTGCCGGACCACCGCACCGGAATATCCCAGCCGTACTTAGCCGGCATACCACCTCACCTACCTGAGGCCACCGACTCCCTCGTCCGCAGCACCAGATCCGCTTCACCAACGCCGCCGTGTACTGCATCGGATCTGCTTCACCGACTGCTTCATCCGCAGCACCAGATCCGCTTCACCAACGCCGCCGTGCACTGCACTATCTGAGTTCACCGACTCCCTCGTCTGCCGTACCTGATCCGCTTCACCAACGACGCCGTGCACTGCACCGGATCTGCTTCACCGACTCCCTCGTTTCAGATCTGCTTCCCCGAACCCATCATCGACCGCCCCAGATCTGCTTCCTCGACGCCGACGCCCACCGCAACCGCAGCACCCCCGCCGTCGTCGACGTGACCCGCAAGGATGCCGAGTATGACTACACGAAGCCGCCGTCGAGGTAACCAGACCCCCTCCCCCCTACACGTTTTGGTCTGTTACCATAGAAGGTTCAAGCATGTCTTGGTCAACTAGAATGTGTCTATATACTGATTCGTCCGTCTAAAAAAGCATCGACAGAGAAGTCCCATAGATCCAGCTCCGCCCCGCTCTCAATGCGCGTGGCAGATGGCAGGATCCTGCGCATTTGCCCATGCCACTCCTTGAGCTCTCTGTCTTGATGTGCTTCACACACAGGGCTTATAATACTAGGAAGCTTGTGCCTCACATACACTTACACACAGGGCTACTACTACTAGGAAGCTTTATTGGATATCTCAGTGGTACAAAGCTTACTTACATGGGACGGGTGATACTCTATTTAAACTTTTGTACATGACCCTTTAGATTGTTGCCATGTGCCAGAATCCAAACCCTATACCATACTTCTAGAATACTCTACAAACTCTAGATATTTCATACTACTCGTAAATATCTTACTCTAGAACATTCCCCATTCTACAGTTCTCTCTACATACCTTGGATACTTCATGACTAAGCTAGCTCCTTTACTAGCCAACCACATTGATAAGATTACTACTAACAATCCCCCCATAATCTTGTCATATAAACTATCTTTACTATTAAATTTAAAATAGGCCGCGGTGGTTGGTGATGGTACGTCAAACGTGTATACAACTCACCCCGAACATAAAAAGTAAGGTCAGCGTGACCGGCTCCATGAGGAGTTCTTATCAGGATTAGTTAGGTCACGACCAAAATCCAATCCGTAGCACTAGGTAGCAAAATCAGCATCCCTTTCCTAATTCTAATCGGTAAGACAAGCATAGATCGGTTCAGCCACACATCTTTTTCGTTCGCTCCCCTTTTTATTCTCTAAGGAACCCTCTCCTTAACGAGCGTAGATTGATGGAGATGGTTTTTGTACCGGTCAATCTTTATATCCTTTCTGGCATAGTTCTGTAAAAGATCGGCAGGTGATCCGTCCTTTCTCCTCTGCCGTAGTTCATCAACGCGTGTCCGGCAATCCCGGTTAGATCGACACAATCGGCAAAAAAGAAAAAGGCCAAAAGAGACCCATTGATTAGGCTCCTCTTGCCGTGCTACTTTAAATTTTCTAACTTTTCTTTCATTCGCAAACATACAGTGACAACCTATATGACTCTAGGTTTCTTTTCCTAATTTTTGCACGTGCATGCATTTTCCCTTTAAAATTCGTAGGACATACAAATCTCAACACTTATGCAACTAAAAATCCTTAAAAAAACAAAGCTTTCATACCCTGCAGCTTTTAAGAGGTTAGTGACAAGAATCAACCACATGTTTTGGAGCGCAGTGACATTCTCCCTAAAAAAACCATGTTTCATGCGTGGGTGTTTCATTAATAAAGAGAAATATCTGTTCAGTTGGGGCCACGTTTCGACGTGTGTTCTCGACAAATCAGTTTCTCAGACAAAGTATCTCGAAGGTGTTCATAGAGATTGCATGTGCATTTGTGCGTTCGTAGGAGCGAGTATGCATTTAGTGAGCATTTATATTGTACCGTGTTTTGTTAAAAAAGATGGTGTAAAACGGGCACCTTTTACGATATACTCCCTCCGTCCCAAAATGTAAGGCGTCTAAGGATTGGTCAAAAGTCAAACCTTACAAACTTTGACCAAATATTTTAAAAAATATTTACATCTACAATATCAAATTGACATATTAAGAAATTATACTTTAGGGTGACTCTATTGATAATGATTTAGTATTGTAAATATTTATATTTTTGTGTGTAAACTTGGTCAAACTTTAAAAACATTGACTTTTAACTAATCCTTAGACGCCTTATTTTTGGCACGGAGGGAGTATCATTCAATAAATACTATGAATTATTCGATCGTTTGTTCAAACATGTTAATTAGATCGGTCGATTGATCAACTCGGATCGGTCGATCGAGCATCAGAGTTGTCTCAGTGATGACAAAAAATAATGCACATTGTATGATACTGACGTACCACAGATTCTAAAGAAAAATGAGGACCATGTGGCCACACATCCTGGACATAGACATTGCGATTATATTCCATTTATTCTATATTTGGAGGGAGCCATCTTTCGTTATTAACCCGTTGCAACACACGGGTATTATGCTAGTATCCCCTAATCCAGATCACATGGACCATGCACTTCATCTTGTGATGGCATCACACCGACTCACGTCAAGCAACGACGCCGCACCTTGCTTGTTAGCCTGACACCGACTTCATTTTAGATATCATGTAGTACATGTCAAGTACCAAATCACTGAGAACCAACCTGTGTTTGGATGGTTAGGAGGGCAGTGGCACCCCCAGATTTAACGCTTTGGTGTCTCAAAAATGGAGGAATATTCTTCTGTGGGATGCGGCGTTCCCGATGACATTGTGGTGCTAGTGGTGACTTCGTCAATCTCAATACCCGTCGGAACAGTTTCTTGGATGCAGTTTCCTGAAGGTGCTCGAAGGGGTAGTGTGTGTGCTTGAGTGATGAGTGTATGTATGTACGTGTGAGCGTCTATGATTGTACTGTGTGTTGCAAAAAATAGTATTAATTTTGTCTTGTTCATACTAAGACTAGCAAAGCGTTCCCTGCTCTATAAACTCTCAAGAAACACCCCTATAATATCTATCTAGTTCGTCCTAATGTTAGAACAGTAATTGCATGCTATGTAATTCATCTATTTTTGTTAGGAAACCTACATGTTTGTTTGCTTTTCTTATTCTCAGGTGACAGGTTGTGTGCTGGGACCATAGCCGCCGTCTGTTTTGTTCGTTGCAAAATGTTGTTTTATATTCCGCCATTCTGTGCTCTTCTGTGTTCACAAGGTTTTACATTATAATTTCCATCTGTTTTGTTGTAAACAATGACGGTAAATGCCAATTACTATTTCCTTTCTGCTATCCTTTTGCCATCCTGTAGTACATGTGTGAACTCATTGCTCTGGTACATTTAAATTCTTCATTGTTTTTTTTCTTCAAGAGCTGCAACCCTAACTCTTTGCTGTAATTTCATGTTGCACTATCACATGGAACACAGCAAATCGTGGAGTGAATCACCCCTATAATCCAGTAAGTACCTTTCATTTTTGTATTGATATGCTTATCGTGCTGGAACCAGTTTGTGTTTAACACATTTACTCTCCATATAGATAGGATAACTGGTTTGAAATAAATCATGCTATTTGTATGACTGCACGTCTTCGTTCATTTTCCTGCTAGCTTCTCAAACTTGTTCTATTGCCTGTCTAATCTTTTTTTGTTTGATCGTGATTAAACCAATTTAATTGTTCTGCTTAACTTAAATGATCTGGCATTTTATTCCAGCCACATAATGTTTGATTGCTCATGCACTTCCTCATACCGTTATGTCTTCTGGATTTCTTCCATAATGATAAGAATGTTTTGCTTGGTGAATATGAGTCAGATGATGATTCAATTGGTTATTAGTCCTTGATTCATTGAGTTGACTGATGATTAAAACATATAAACCTTGCGACTATCTGGCATGCTTGTTGTGGGATATAATGAGCATATTTGTTTTTTGTAAGACTTTTTTCGGATTTCACTGTTGATTAATCCAATGCCACCTTCTGTAGTAGGAAATCCACCTTCAGTAGGTATCATAAATAAGATTTGTTGTTACTTTTTGGCTGACCCATCTTTTATTTTTAGGCACAAAATGGTTCATTTGTTTGTTTCTCCTTCCCTTATATTGCGCTCATGGGTTAAACATTGAAATAATATGTCAGTTTATATGAATCCCAGAATGGTTGCTGTCTAATCTGTCTTAATTGGTCCTGCTCGTTTATATTTGGCACCAAATGGATATATTTCTCTTTTATCTGAGGCATTCCCATGGCTGGCCGATGATTAAAATAATGAAATTTAGGGGGTTGGAGATTCTCCAACTGCACAATGTCTGGCTAGTTTTGTCCACATGACCACTTTTGTGGAACTTAAGGGATCTGAAGCACCCCTTCCAAGTGTCAATTTTAATAGACAGCTGTTATGCAGTTTCCTGGCTTATTTTATTAGGCAGACTGTCTAGTTACTTGATTTATTTTGTTCATATTTGCCATCCGGTTGCTCTGCCTGTTGCATTGGGGTTGATAGCTTGCTTTGTTATATTATGCCTTGTGCTTTGTGAAAATCTGCCATCTGTTTTGATGCTTTGCAAAAATCTGTGACAACTAATAATATGGTTGTTTTCTCAAATTGTATGGTTCTGTAACTTGCACTGTCTTGTTTTCAGCCCCTGAATAGAGCAAGGAAGGCAGATGGCAGGGCATGTACATCAAGTGTCCAGGTCTTTCCACAGCACAGCCGTGACAATGCCAATTCATCTGATTGTCAGATGATAGCTACTGTCCCAGCCATTCCAGCGCAAACAATCGCTGCCTTTGCACACGAATCAATTGATATAATTCAGCAGCAAAGAGATGAAAGAGATTCAAATATCATCATAACAGTCAATGAGATACATGAATTGAAAAATAGGCAAGCTTGGATTGAGCAGATCCTTAATAATCTACTCTGCAGATCTAATGGAAAGCCAGCTGTTACTTGCACTCCGATGAATTCTACCTAACAGAAATGCAGTTTTGCCGATGATGCCATTTGTATGGCTTGTATCATTTGAGTTATTTCGACTTGTTGTATTTGAGAATTTTTGCTGTTATTGTAATCCTTGAGCATTTTTTCCTGTTATTGCTATAGTTTGCAATCATTGTAACAAATTTTCAATGTAATGATTATTTTATCTTGCACTCGGCCTTAAACAGAACTACTAGTATGGTCTCACAATTTTTTATCATTATACTATGCAAGATTTAGCGGTCGCCCCAAATTCAGAGCACCCATAGCGATTTGGGGCCCGGCTTTTAGGCTCGCACCGGTGGCCCAAACGGCGCCGGCATTTGTGGAGCCCAGTAGAATCGCCGGCATCCCCGAGCCGGCCCCTTCGCCAGGGGCGCGAATCAGGCGCTCCGGGTGCCTCGCGGAACGACGGTTTTCGCTGGTGGAGGCGCCTTGTCAGCGAGAGGACGCGACGGTTCGCATCGACTGGCCACGACGCGGGAAGGTTGGTCGTCGGCGTTTAAATGGCCTCCCGCGCGGAAACCGAGGCAGCGACTGGCCACGCGGCGTCCAGTCGCCGTAAATGTGGGTAGTTGCCACCGCTAGATATATAGGACGTACGCCGTCCACCACCGCCGCTCCATTCTCTACTCTCCACATCAAGATGCCGCGCCGTCTGAAGACCACCTACTCGATGCTTGGCCTCAACGGCCGCGCGCTGCCTCCACCACCACGGCAGCCGCAGCCGGAGCCGGAGCCGGAGCTGCAGGCCGACGACGAGCACAGCTCCGACGAGGACGAGGACCCACGGTTCGAGTCCTGGCACGATGTCTACGTAGCAGAAGCGGAAGCAGAGGCGGCGGATCGAGGAGTCAGCGCAGTCGGGCGAGCCGCCGCAGGCCCCCACCGACCCGGAGCAGGCGGCGATCCTCGCGTCGCTGAACGCACAACGATACCAGCGGTTGAGGGAGGAGGAGCGCGAGTTCGTCAACGACGCGAACCTCGAGCACGTCCTCGAGATATCGCGCCAGCGAGCGGTCACGGAGGAGGCGGGACGCCGCCTCAAGGAGGCGGAGCGACAGAAGCTCGCAGAGCTCAACGCTCATCGCCACCAGGACGCGTTCGCTCGCCAGCAGGCGAGGCGCGCCGAGATCGAAGCTTCTCGGGAAAGGCTGGAAGCGCGGGGACAGCGCCGCCGGCAAGCCCCTGCGACGCCGGCCGCCATGCTCCACCGCCAGATGCGCGAAGCAACGGAGGAGAAGCGGGCACGGAAGCAGGCGGCAATGGCGAAGAACAACGACGAGGCAGGGCCGTCGAGCGCCCCTACCGACGGCCAGTAGACCAGGATTAAGTTTATGTTTAGTTATGTTTAAATTCGAGCTACTTTGGTATAAATTTCGTATGAATTTGGGTTTTTAGATGTCAATTTAAATTTTAAAATCTATCGGGGCTGCCGTTTTGGGGCCGCCGGTGTGGGAGCAGCGTCCCCAAATAGAGGATGCTGTGCCGGTGGAGATGCTCTTATAGATAGATAATGATCATGGTAACAGAAAAAATCGTCAACGTGATGATGATTTGATGTTGCACTCGACCTTGAACATAAGTACTAGTACGGTCTCACAATTTTTTTAATCATTATACTTTGCAACATTTAGCAGATGCGCCAAATTCAGACATAGATCATGATCATGGTAACAAATTTTCAACATGATGATGATTTGATGTTGCACTCGGGCTTGAACAGAAGTACTAGTACGGTCACTCAAAATTTTAGCATTATACTTTGCAATGGATGCACCAATTTCAGAGATAGATCATGATCAGGGTAACAAATTTTCAACGTGATGATGTTTTGATGTTGCACTCGGCCTTGAACTGAAATACTAGTACGGTCTCACAATTTTTTATCACTATAATTTGCAAGATCTAGCGGATGAGCCAATTTCAGAGATAGATGATGATCATGGTAGTAACCGGTATTTAATGTGATGATGATTTGATTTTGCACTCGGCCTTGAACAGAGGTACTAGTACGGTCTCACATTTTTTAATCATTATAGTTGGACCTTAGCCAAATTCAAAATCTCATAGCGGCAAAACTTCCCGCCCACAAAATACAAAAATTTGACACGCTTCCAAATTCCCATTCTACCCCTGTGGAGATGACAGCAAAGTCGGTTGGTGGGGGGGGGTCTGCCCGTCATTTTTTGGATCACCACCTCCCTAGCCCGGAAACCCTCCCAAAAAAAATTCATTTCCCTCAGACCACCCACCGGAACTTCCCAAGTCCCTCTCTCCCACCTCCACGACCACCGCACCGGAACATCCCCGCCGGACTTCCCTGGCCTACCCGAGCCCTCGCGATCCTCGTCATCCGGCTGCCTGCCGGAGCCGCTTCATCGACGCCGTCATCAACCGGACCGGATCATCCCCGCCGTACCTCGAAACCATATCCTCATCCAGCAGTCTACCGCAGTCGCTTCAGCTTAGCCGCTTCGCCGGATCCGTCTTCCACCGCATCGGATCTTGCTCACCGACACCGCTGTGCATGAACCGGATCTGCTTCACCGGCGCCGTGCATGATCTAAACTCTTCTACTGTCGCTTTTCTATTGCTTGCCTGCAAGTTCTTGTTTAATCTTGGGGGAACCTGTTTGTGCTAACGACGCGCCGTTACGTTTTTGCAGATGAGATGAGTAACCATGAAGTGTAATGGCCGTCTCTCCAACCCCAAGTAGCACATGTTGCGTACTTCATCACCGGATCTATCAACCCCAGGAAGATCTGTTGTGACTCCCACAGAGTGCTTCTCCTAATGTAAGTCCCTTGTTTTAGCGCCATGTTCTAGGTTCAGATGCTTGTTTGTCTGAAGCTCTTTTAGTTCATTCCTAGCTATGACCGTAACACGTTGCTATTTTCTACTTCATTGCTAACTTTAAGCGATTGAACATTTTGGTTTGCATTCCCTGCTCTGTAGATGTAGCCATCATAACTTCTATCTTGCTCAGTCGTTGTTACAAAAATTATAGGTATTATAGTAACATCCTGCTATTATTTAGTTCATGGCCAATTTTAAGTAATTGCACATGTTGGTTCGCATTCCCTGCTCTATAGCTTTTGGCATCGTAACTTCTATATTTGGTTTACATTCCCTGCTCTGTAGATCTAGCCATCATAACTTTATCTTGCTCAGTCGTTGTTACAAAAATTATGGCCTGCTACTATGTTGTTTGTGCCAATTTTTTACTCCATGAACATGTTGGCTTGCATTCCCTGTACTATGTGATGCCATTGTTTTGTATCTAGTTCATTGTAAGCTAACAAAGTAAGGACTTAGTTTGGCATGCTATCACTCTGCTATCTAGCCTGTAGTACAAATAAACTTGTCATACTACTAGATAATAATTTTGCGTGCCATCTTGTTCTTCAAAAGCTGCATTATTGACTTGTTTCTCTGACTTGGCATGATGCTCACATATGGAAAGCTGAACATATTGGTTTGCATTCCCTCTTATACAAGTTCACAGGTGATCCCACTATATTCTGTATCTGGTCCATCCTAAGCTCCAGCATTAACTATCCTCTATGTGTTGCTCATTACAAGTTTATATCCCGAAACATCTTGATTTGCATCCCCTTCACTATAAGTTCAGGAGTATTATTTAGTTCACGGCCAAAATGAAGTAATTGCACTTGGCACATGTTGGTTCACATTCCCTCCTCTTTAGCTTTTGCCATCGTAACTTCTATTTTTGGTTTACATTCCCTGCTCTGTAGATGTAGCCATCATAACTTCATCTTGCTCAGTCGTTGTTACAAAATTTATAGCCTGCTACTATGTTGTTCATGCCAATTTTGTACTCCCTGAACATGTTGGTTTGCATGGGACTCGACAGTAGTAAGTCTGCTGTTTCATTCTAACATGCTCTGTTATATTGGCTGTTGGTATGCGGCATGCACTCTTTGTTTGCTTATTGTGCGCATTACAATGATCTTGTTATAACGACGAAATGATGAGTTCCAAATTCTTTGGCAAACAATATTGTAGTGTCTTTGCCTTTCCATTGTTGCTGTCTTAACTTGTAATGTCTTTGTTTCAGATATAGGTGCTGCATGGACAACTTAAAAGATTTCCGGATCCCTTCATTGTATTGCTAGGTTTAATTACCATTCAATTTCTCTGGGTTCTGTAATATTTTTTCAATGCCTTGCAGCTGATGTAATATTTAGTTAGTTTTTATAGTTCTTTCGCGCATTTTTTCTTTGGTGCTTGTGGTAAGTGAGGCTATCCGACAGAAATCAATGCTGCGTAAATATTCTCAGTATCTAAATCACGAATTCCCATCCCTTAAACGGCCCAATTAAGCGAAATCACATATGTGCCGGCCCGCAAAATCCTAAAGCGCCTATTACGCCGGCATATAAACAACTTACTTATTGGGCCAGCCCACTTGATTTACTGTGGATATTGGGCCGGCCCACTTGCTTTAAGGTGGACCCCACCCACTACTGGGCCGGCCCACTAACTAGTTGGGCCAGCCCAATTGCTTTTGTCGTGGACCCCACATACTAAATGGGCCGGCCCTTTAAGACGAAAGTGGGACCCACCTGTGTTTTTGGCCCGGCCCACTACCGTGTTGGGCCGGCCCACTTGCTATATGGTGGACCCCACATACAAAATGGGCCGGCCCTTTAACAGGAAAGTGGGACCCACTGTGTTTTTGGCCCGGCCCACTAGCATGTTGGGCCGGCCCACTTGCTATATGGTGGACCCCACATACTAAATGGGCCGGCCCTTTAACAGGAAAGTGGGACCCACCATTGTTTTGGCCCGGCCCACTATCTTGTTGGGCCGCCCACTTGCTATATGGTGGACCCCACATACTAAATGGGCCAGCCCTTTAACTGGAAAGTGGGACCCACCTGTGTTTTTGGCCCGGCCCACTATCTTGTTGGGCCGGCCCACTTGCTATATGGTGGACCCCACATACTAAATGGGCTGGCCTTTAACAGGAAAGTGGGACCCACCGGTGCTTTAGGCCCGGCCCACTGGCTTGTTGGGCCAGCCCATTTGATCTAATGTGGACCCCACGTACTAAATGGGCCGGCCCGATAGCAGGAGAGTGGGACCCACATGCTAATTGGGCCGGCCCACTAACTTCTTGGGCCGGCCCAGTTGCTTTAATGTGGACCCCACTTTGTAAATGGGCCGGCCCGATAACAAGAAAGTGGGTCCCACATGTCTTGTGGGCCGGCCCTTTTGCCTGTTGACCGGTCAAACGAGTGCATTCGGCCCGCCCACATGCTTAGTGGGCCGGCCCATTAAAGTTTTGACCAGTCAACCTTAGAGGTTAGGCCCGGCCCACGTAACTAATGGACCAGCCCAGCTATATAGTTGACCGGTCAAATTAAGTCAGCTGGCCCGGCCCGCAAACTTAATGGGCCGGCCCGCTTAAGACGTGGCAGGCCTCGTGTGGGCCTACCATCTACCACGGGGTTTCACGGTTAACGCGTTAACGGCCAATCGTCCGCACATGTCGCATGACGTCAGTCAACGGGCTCCCGAAACACTTGCGCAACGGTTCGATTTTCCGTGGCGGAAGGCGCCCAAGCGCGACGACCGAAAACGTCGTTGGACTTTGCCTGACGCAGCTTCCACAACAACCCATATCGTCGGGTTAGGCCCATAGGCGACGAAAAATACCCCTTAGCGGACGATTTTGAGACGTTGTCTATCAGAACTTTTCTTGTAGTGTAATGGCTTTTCTATCTCTCAGGAAAAGTACATTCAGGATCTTCTTGCTCGTGCTGCTCTTGGGGATGAGCGCACAGTCGATACTCCTATGGAGCTTAATGTTAAGCTTCGTCCTACTGATGGTGATCCTCTTCCTGATCCCACCCGTTATCGCCATCTTGTTGGGAGTCTTGTTTATCTTGCTGTCACTCGTCCTGATATTTCTTATCCTGTTCATATTCTGAGTCAGTTTGTCTCAGCTCCTACCACTGTTCACTATAGTCATCTCCTCCGTGTTCTTCGTTATCTTCGTGGCACGATCACTCGTCGCCTTTTCTTTCCCCGTTCCAGCTCTCTCCAGCTCCAGTGCTATTCGGATGCTACATGGGCGAGTGATCCTACGGATCGTCGTTCGCTTTCTGCTTACTGTGTGTTTCTTGGTGGTTCGCTTGTTGCTTGGAAGACGAAGAAACAGGTCGCAGTTTCCCGTTCGAGTGTTGAGGCTGAGTTGCGGGCTATGGCTTTGTTGATTGCTGAGGTGACTTGGTTACGGTGGTTGCTTGCAGATTTTGGGGTCTCTGTTACGACACCCACTCCACTTTTGTCTGACAGTACAGGTGCTATCAGTATTGCACGTGATCCGGTCAAGCATGAGCTGACCAAGCATATCGGTGTTGATGCTTTCTACACACGTGCACAAGTACAGGATGATGTTGTTGCGGTTCATTATGTGCCTTCAGATTTGCAGTTGGCGGATTTCTTTACGAAGGCACAGACTCGAGCGCAGCATGATTTCTTACTCTCCAAACTCAGTGTTGTGGATCCACCATGAGTTTGCGGGGGGGGGGTGTTAGATGTATATATCCTGCTCATTGTAGTTTCCACATATGTTAGGGGGCTTTCTGCATATGTGCACCTGTACATGTACTATATATTGTAGCCTTTGGCCCCTGGTAATACAACAAGCATATTGCCTTAACAGCATGATCCTTCGAGATCATCAAGGCGAGGTCATCGTTGCAGCTTGTCAGGAATTATGAAACTGTCGAGACGCCACATAAGCCGAGCTCTGAGCCATTGAGAACGGTGTGCAGCTTGTTCTACAATCGTCCTAGTTGCCCCTGATAGTTGAAATGGACTGCACTGAAGCTATGGAACTGATAAAAAAGGACTACTCCAAACATTTCTGTCTTTGCTTTTAAAATTACCAACATTTGTGAGCTTCTTAGGAAAGAGATATTAGCGTCATTCAAGTTAGTCGTGAGGCCAATATAGCTAGCCACGAGCTTTTTTTTTGCATGGAAAAAAAAGCTCGTGGCTAGCTATATTGGCTGTGTTTGTTGGCCTACACCGAACTCACACTAAGGATTAAAATAGCTAGACGTGAGGCTGATCGGGGAGTTTTCAATATAAACATACTTCCTAGTCTCTTCCCATCAAATTAGAAACAAACAAAAAAGATCAGCAACATATATCGAACCCACGCTAAGGACTAAAATAGCCTAGACGTGAGGGGGAGTGTTGAAGTATAAATGACTAGTGCATCAAACTTGTGTACAACCCATTGATGAGGCTAGAGTCGGTGACATAGGCATCCCCAATGGGCCTGCCGAAGATGGTACCCGGGGTTTACTAAAGGCCCACGACCCGAAGGATAAGAAGATTCGGAAGCCCAAGATACTATTAAGGAAAGCTAGAGTTGTAATAGGAAGCATTATTTGTAATCTTGCGGGACGGGTTAGAAACCCTCCCGGACTCTGTAAACTTGTGTATCACAAATCCCTCTGCTCCGCCTACTATATAAGGGGGAGTCGAGGGACAAAAAAAGCATCGAATCATTGTCTCACAAACCCTAGCTTTCATATCGTCGAGTACTTTTCGGCTGAAACCTTCGAGATCTACTTGCCCTCTACATCTAACGAAACCCTAGTCTACAACTCGTAGGCATTGACAAGTTAATACCTTGTCAATTGGAGCCGTCTGTGGGATCTAGAGGTGACAAGGATCTGATCTCGATGGCACGTTCAAGATCGTCGACTTCATCAACTGCAAGCAACGCTTTGGACAGAGGTAAACAGATCGAAACTGGTCTAGTCGATTTTGTTCCTCACCCACCCTCCCGTTTGGATGCATATGCGTATCTGGCGGTCGATCCCAATATTTCGGACTTAGCATCGTCAACAGAGTCAGGCGAAGAAGAGATTTCGTCGCCACGCTTCATCAGCACCAGGGCAAGTGAAAAACTCGCCAAGATTTTCAGCGACATGTCCTTCGAGTCATCTACGGACTCCGATATAAGCAATGACTCGAGCAATATCGACAGCTTCACCTTCGTCGACAAATCCACTACTATGGGCAAGGTCTTCACCAATCTCAATGATGGTGTCACCAAACCCGACAAAGTTCAGAATCCAAAATATCATCAGATCTACGTAATCAGAGAACCAAGTCGGTCAGAACCGGCGACGTCAGAGGCTTTCGACGATGCGGGAAATCCGTATGTCGATCCCGCAGATCTCACGCGAGGTTTATTAACAAAATATATCGGACCAGGAACACGAGAGATGGTACGGTTTCCGCAGGCAGTGGGATCGAGTCGCAAGAGCTATCGATGGTACAGAACCAATGACCATTACGGCGACACCTGAGGAGTTACAAGCGTATCAATATAGGCTCGCACATACCAGAAGGGAGCTTGAGAAGCAGAAAATCGAGTTGGATAGGAGGCAGGAAGCAGCTTCCGCATCAAGCAGGCGAAGGGCTGAACTAAGCCAACATTCAAGAACTTCAGGAGATAGTCATAGAGAAGCTGAAAGGAGAGCAAGATCTCGGCTACAAAATATACCTGAAGCAGAAAGAGAGACTTTAATTCAAAACCTCGGTATGTCTTTTATGTCAATCGACACGAGGGGAAACATTATTCCAAAAACACCGGAAGCAGGATATATGGCAACGCAAGCTTTCATCTTAGCGTCCAAGCCACTGATGTCTACGAGAGCTTCTATTCTTGTAGACAGTGTTGGGCCTCCAAGAGCAGAGGTTTGTAGAAGAGCAGCAAGTTTCCCTTAAGTGGATCACCCAAGGTTTATCGAACTCAGGGAGGAAGAGGTCAAAGATATCCCTCTCATGCAACCCTGCAACCACAAAGCAAGAAGTCTCTTGTGTCCCCAACACACCAATAGGTGCACTAGTTCGGCGAAGAGATAGTGAAATATAGGTGGTATGAATATATATGAGCAGTAGTAACGCAGAAAAGTGCCAGCGATAGCAGTATTTAGGAACAAGGCCTAGGGATTAGACTTTCACTAGTGGACACTCTCAACATTGATCGCATAATAACTCTTTCTCATATGTGCTACATACACTCTTTTGTTGGATGATGAACACATTGCGTAGGATTACACGAACCCTCAATGCCGGAGTTAACAAGCTCCACAATTCAATGTTCATATTTAAATAACCTTAGAGCATAATAGATCATTGCAAAATAAACCAAGAACTAACATAGTGCACACACTGTCCACATTACACTATGAAGGAGGAATAGATCACATCAATACTATCATAATGATAATTAACTCCACAATCTACAAGAGATCATGATCATAGCCTACGACAAGAACCACACGGTGCACACACTAGTCACCTTTACACCATGCAGGAGGAATAGACTACTTTAATAACATCACATGAGTAGCACACAACTAGTAGCGATACAAAGCTCATCATATGGATCTCAATCATGTAAAGCAGCTCATGAGATCATTGTATTGAAGTACATAGGAGAGAGATTAACCACATAGCTACCGGTACAGCCCCGAGCCTCGATGGAGAACTACTCCCTCCTCATGGGAGACAACAGCGGTGATGGAGATGGCGGTGGTGTCGATGGAGGAGCCTTCCGGGGGCACTTCCCCGTCCCGGCGGCGTGCCGGAACAGAGACTCCTGTCCCCTGATCTTGGCTTCAGATGGCGGCGGCTCTGGAAGGTTTCTCGTACCGTGGCTTTTCCGTCTCGAGGTTTTAGGTCTGGGACCTTTATATAGGCGAATAGGCGGCGTCAGAAGGTCGAAGGGGCGACGACACGCTAGGGTGGCGCGGCCAGGGCCTGGGCCGCGCCACCTGAATGTGTGGGGCCCACAAGGCCCTCCTCTGGCGGTTCTCGGTGTTCTGGATGCTTCCGGGCAAAATAGGAACCGGGCGTTGATTTCGTCCAATTCCGAGAATATTTCGTTACTAGGATTTCTGAAACCAAAAACAGAAACCGGAACCGCACTTCGGCATCTTGTTAATAGGTTAGTTCCAGAAAATGCACGAATATGACATAAAGTGTGCATAAAATATGTAGATATCATCAATAATGTGGCATGGAACATAAGAAATTATCGATACGTCGGAGACGTATCAGCATCCCCAAGCTTAGTTTCTGCTCGTCCCGAGTAGGTAAACGATAACAAAGATAATTTCTTAAGTGACATGCTATCATAATCTTGATCAATACAATTGTAAAGTATATGTAATGAATGCAGCGATAAAAACAATGGTAATGACATGAGTAAACAAATGAATCATAAAGCAAAGACTTTTCATGAATAGCACTTCAAGACAAGCATCAATAAGTCTTGCATAAGAGTTAACTCATAAAGCAATAATTTAAAGTAAAGACATTGAAGCAACACAATGGAAGATTAAGTTTCAGCGGTTGCTTTCAACTTGTAACATGTATATCTCATGGATAATTGTCAACATAGAGAAATATAACAAGTGCAATATGCAAGTATGTAGGAATCAATGCACAGTTCACACAAGTGTTTGCTTCTTGAGATGGAGAGAAATAGGTGAACTGACTCAACATAAAGGTAAAAGAATGGTCCTTCAAAGAGGAAAGCATCGATTGCTATATTTGTGCTAGAGCTTTGGTTTTGAAAACATAAAGAGAGCATAAAAGTAAAATTTTGAGAGGTGTTTGTTGTTGTCAACGAATGGTAGTGGGCACTCTAACTACCTCATCAACCAGACTTTCAAGAGCGGCTCCCATGAATGACGTTATCTCTACCAGCAAGGTAGATCATCCCTCTTCTCTTTTGTTTACACATGTACTTTAGTTTCATTATTTATGGATGACACTCCTCCCAACCTTTGCTTACACAAGCCATGGCTAACCGAATCCTCGGGTGCCTTCCAACAATCACATACCATGAAGGAGTGTCTATTTGCAAAATTAAGTTGCTTACTGATGAATCAGAGCAAAACATGTGAAGCGAATTATTAATGAAAGTTAATTAATTGGGGCTGGGAACCCCATTGCCAGCTCTTTTTGCAAAATTATTGGATAAGCGGATGTGCCACTAGTCCATTGTGAAAGTCTGTCAAAAGTAAATGACAAGATCGAAAGATAAAACACCACATACTTCCTCATGAGCTATAAAACATTGACACAAATAAGAGGTGATAAATTTTGAATTATTTAAAGGTAGCACTCAAGCAATTTACTTTGGAATGGCGGAGAAATACCATGTAGTAGGTAGGTATGGTGGACACAAATGGCATAGTGGTTGGCTCAAGGTTTTTGGATGCATGAGAAGTATTCCCTCTCGATACAAGGCTTAGGCTAGCAAGGTTATTTGAAACAAACACAAGGATGAACCGGTGCAACAAAACTCACATAAAAGACATATTGTAAACATTATAAGACTCTACACCGTCTTCCTTGTTGTTCAAAACTCAATACTAGAAATTATCTAGACTTTAGAGAGACCAAATATGCAAACCAAATTTTAGCAAGCTCTATGTATTTCTTCATTAATAGGTGCAAAGTATATGATGCAAGATCTTAAACATGAGCACAACAATTGCCAAGTATCACATTATCCAAGACATTTTACCAATTACTACATGTAGCATTTTCCGTTTCCAACCGTATAACAATTAACGAAGCAGTTTCAACCTTCGCCATGAACATTAAAAAGAACACATGTGTTCATATGAACCAGCGGAGCGTGTCTCTCCCACACAAGCATTTATTCAAACAAAAACAAAAACAAGAAACATACAGACAGACGCTCCAAGCAAAGTACATAAGATGTGACCGAATAAAAATATAGTTTCAAGAGAAGAAACCTGATAATTTGTCGATGAAGAAGGGGATGCCTTGGGCATCCCCAAGCTTAGATGCTTGAGTCTTCTTGAAATATGCAGGGATGAACCACCGGGGTATCCCCAAGCTTAGAGCTTTCACTTTTCTTGATCATAGTATATCATCCTCCTCTCTTGACCCTTGAAAACTTCCTCCACACCAAACTCAAAACAAACTCATTAGAGAGTTAGTGCATAATCAAAAACTCACATGTTCAGAGGTGACACAATCATTCTTAACACTACTGGACATTGCAAAAAGCTACTGGAAGGTAATGGAACAAAGAAATCCATCCAACACAGCAAAAGAATCAATGCGAAATAAAAGGCAGAACCTGTCAAAATAGAACAGTCCGTAAAGACGAATTTTAAAATGGCACCAGACTTGCTCAGATGAAAATGCTCAAATTGAATGAAAGTTGCGTACATATCTGAGGATCACTCACGTAAATTGGCATAATTTTCTGAGTTACCTACAGAGAATTAGGCCCAGATTCGTGACAGCAAAGAAATCTGTTTCTGCGCAGTAATCCAAATCTAGTATCAACCTTGCTATCAACGACTTTACTTGGCACAACAAAACACAAAACTAAGATAAGGAGAGGTTGCTACAGTAGTAAACAACTTCCAATACACAAATATAAAACAAAGTACTGTAGCAAAATAACACATGGTTTATCTCCCAAAAAGTTCTTTCTTTTTAGCCATTAAGATGGGCTCAGCAGTTTTAATGATGCACTCGCAAGAAATAGTAGTTGAAGCAAAAGAGAGCATCAAGAGGCAAATTCAAAACAAATTTAAGTCTAACATGCTTCCTATGCATAGGAATCTTGTAAATAAACAAGTTCATGAAGAGCAAAGTAACAAGCATAGGAAAATAAAACAAGTGCAGCTTCAAAAATTTCAGCACATAGAGAGGCATTTTAGTAACATGAAAATTTCTACAACCATATTTTCCTCTCTCATAATAACTTTCAGTAGCATCATGAGCAAACTCAACAATATAACTATCACATAAATCATTCTTATCATGAGTCTCATGCATAAAATTATTACTCTCCACATAAGCATAATCAATTTTATTAGTTATAGTTGGAGCAAATTCAACAAAGTAGCTATCATTATTATTCTCATCAAGTGTAGGAGGCATCGTATAATCACAACAAAATTTACTCTCCATAGTAGGTGGCACCAAAAGACCACTATCATTATAATCATCATAAATAGGAGGCAAAGTATCATCAAAGAAAATTTTCTCCTCAATGCTTGGGGGACTAAAAAGATCATGAAAACCAGCTTCCCCAAGCTTAGAACTTTCTATATCATTATCAACAATGGTGTTCAAAGCGTTCATACTAATATTACTACCAGCATGCAAATAAGATTTCATAGGTTTTTTAATTTTCGCATCAAACAATCCATGTTTTAAATCAGGAAATAGAATAAGAAGCTCATTCTTGTCCATTATGCCAAACTAGTGTAAACAAGAAACAAAAAGATGCAATTGCAGGATCTAAAGGAAATAGCTTCGAGTACATACAACGGCGAAAATAGCTTAGTATCCGAGATCCGGAGTGTGAGTACCTTTTACCTTTCCTCCCCGGCAACGGCGCCAGAAAATAGCTTGATGTCTATGGGAGCTTCTATTCTTGTAGACAGTGTTGGGCCTCCAAGAGCAGAGGTTTGTAGAACAGCAGCAAGTTTCCTTAAGTGGATCACCCAAGGTTTATCGAACTCGGAGGAAGAGGTCAAAGATATCCCTCTCATGCAACCCTGCAACCACAAAGCAAGAAGTCTCTTGTGTCCCCAACACACCTAATAGGTGCACTAGTTCGGCAAAGAGATAGTGAAATACAGGTGGTATGAATATATATGAGCAGTAGTAACGCAGTAAAACAGTAAACAAGCAGCGATAGCAGTATTTAGGAACAAGGCCTAGGGATTAGACTTTCACTAGTGGACACTCTCAACATTGATCGCATAATAACTCTTTCTCATATGTGCTACATACACTCTTTTGTTGGATGATGAACACATTGCGTAGGATTACACGAACCCTCAATGCCGGAGTTAACAAGCTCCACAATTCAATGTTCATATTTAAATAACCTTAGAGCATAATAGATCATTGCAAAATAAACCAAGAACTAACATAGTGCACACACTGTCCACATTACACTATGAAGGAGGAATAGATCACATCAATACTATCATAATGATAATTAACTCCACAATCTACAAGAGATCATGATCATAGCCTACGACAAGAACCACACGGTGCACACACTAGTCACCTTTACACCATGCAGGAGGAATAGACTACTTTAATAACATCACATGAGTAGCACACAACTAGTAGCGATACAAAGCTCATCATATGGATCTCAATCATGTAAAGCAGCTCATGAGATCATTGTATTGAAGTACATAGGAGAGAGATTAACCACATAGCTACCGGTACAGCCCCGAGTGTAATATCCCAGGTAATGGGGTTACAAAAATAGAGGAAATAGATGTGTGCATTGCATTCATGCATAGAAAATCTGGGGAATTTTTGCGCTTTAAAGTAAAACTTTCACAGTAACTGAAGTTTCACTTGACCTTGGTGGAATTGAAGTAGCTCATCAAGTCAAGTGCTATAAACCTCAATGTGACTTTGCTAAAACCTTGTTTTGGGTAGAGATAATTTGATCTAAGGGATTAGATCAAATGGAATTAAAACCAACACAAGAACATATGAAACAAGGATCAACTACTTGATCTTATTAAAGATCATAATATGGTATTCCTTGCCATAACATATGAACATCTATTCAATTGGAAATCAAGTAACAATAAAATGGAGAAACTATTCTTAACTTATCTTTTCCATGTCTTAAACAAATAAATAGTCCTACCATGAACCTCATGGTATATCTTGAACTAAACTCTTGAACTTAACACCAACAAAAGCTTATCATTAAACCCTAGAGATGGGAGAGGTATATAACCATTAAAGAGATAAGAAGCACACTCTAAATTGTTAACACTTAAAAGTTAAGCAACTACCTTGAGGTATAATTGAATTCACTTTAAGAACTAATTACCAAATATGGTAAAACACAAGGACCTAAGTGCATAAAAGTCACACATTCTTATTTTAATCATAACTTATTAAATATGTGGAATATCACAAAACTAAATTTGTTTACATTACGAATTATAGTTCAAACAATTTGAATAAAATAAAATATGAGTACTTTGAAACTCATATGATCATGCCTTGGTGAAATCAACAATCACCATTCAAAATTGGGGTATAATCCTTGTCTTTGACATTTTTATCCCAATTACAATATAAATACAATCACATATGATATAGTGACTCAACCACAAGCATAAAATCATTCACAAGATATTTAGTAACAAAAGCCACTTGGCTATCTAAAAATAAATCACATGAGAGGATAATACCAAAGCCACATAGGATGAAAATATCTACATAGCTTGCATCCTAAGCAATGCCACCTCATGCTTAAAGGATTACTATGGATAAGAGCATGACAACCAAGCACCTTACTCATCAAATTAAAACAAGAGTCATCCACCTATGTGTCATGATATTAGAGCATGCCCAAGCCTATAAAAGGAACCCTCTACCTCATTCATCTCATCATCTTGCACCATGATGCAAGAAGACCAACACATTGAGCCACTCCATAAAATTAGTTAGGATCAAGATGAAGCAGCTAGGAGGTGGAGGCATGCCACAAGATGCAGGTTTATCAGAATTCCTGAAGAACAAGCTACAGAAGATAGCAAGGTAGAATTCTTAGGAAGACCACATATTTAGATAATCACATCATCATTCCTTGAGTAGAACCCTAGATTATAATCCAAGTCCTTGTGGAGTGAGAGGGGTAATTGGTATAACCATATCTAAATATTTCTAGTAATAACTTAGGAAGCCAAACCTTGATCATTATAAATTGTGTAGTGATCATAAAACCAAAGAACTTGAAGTAGAGGATATAAGCACATAAGAAAAGCTTAGAGTTAAAGCCTATAATTTATATGGTAAGAAACCATTCATTATTATAACCAAAGTTAACTATAAAAAGAAATATAGCTACTTTAGTTACTTGAACAATAGATTAAGGATATAATAGAAATCCATTGGAATAAGATAAAACCAAATCTCAAGTTCTTAGCAATTAAAGGAGAACAGAAACAATTAAGCAACTAACCATATTACCTTGGTTAGGGGAGATTAAACCCTAGCAAATGCAATATGGTGTCATCTTATCTCTACAACTTAGAATTAAATCTTAACCCTAGTTTGTGTATCACTTGGGTGATCACAAATAAAACCTAAACCACAATTAAGATTCAACCCATGTGACATTAGGTAAATAGCATTTGAACCCTAGATTTGCACATCAAATAAATCTTATGCTTCAATTCTTGAACATAAGAAAAACCTTGTGCTACATTATATGGTTAAACCCATATGTGTAGTGATCAACTATTTATCTTTGTAACCAAGATCAACCATGATGGAACAACACCTACCTTAGATGCTTTCAAAGATAATGATAGTGTTAACCTTATAAGGGGGTTGTAATAGACATCATAAAAACCCTAACAGATTGATACTCACATAAAATCATATGTGTACAACCAACTTCTTAAATAAGATAACAAGTCCTAATGATAAACTCTAAAATACCTTGAGCTGGACTTACCAACTCTAATACTTCAAATAGATTGATCCACAAGAAAAACATAAAAATAAAATGAGGATATAAAATCATGCTCATTTGCTATTTTGAATGAAACACAAGTATGTAATTTAATGCTTTATAAAATACTTGTTTCAAATGGATTATGGGTGTAATAGTCATTTCACAACATCCAAATGGAATTAACATAATTGAGACACCTGCAAAAATAACAGAATTCAAATACGAATTCAAATGGGCAAATACAAAACAGAAAATAAGAAGAAAAAGAAAAACAGAAAATAAATAAGAGAAAAGAGAGAAGCTTACCTGGACCTGGCCAGCCGTGGCAGCCCAGGAGCAGCCCATGGTCCATCTCCAAAGCATGGCCCAAACCATCCCGATACCCCTTCGTCTAAAAATCTCGAGGACGAGATCGTCCTCATCCCCTTCCTTCGCATGGGCGCCAGCACGAAGACATGCTCGTTCTTCTCCTCTCGCTGGCGATCTCTCCTTGAACGACGAAGTGACGAGGCCCTCTCCAACGCAGTATAAAAGCTCCAGGACGAAAACGAGCGTTGAATTCTTCCTCTTCTCCTAAAAATTCCCCACACCCGAAACCCTAGCTGCGCCGGTCACCATTACCGCCGGTGATTGGAGCACCCCCGAGCTGAGCTGAGCATACCATTGTCTCCGCCGTCCTCGACATGCTCTCGGGGCAAAAGGAATCGGACCGGGGTGAGCTATAGCCTCGCCGTCGAGCTCGTATCTCCGACGGCCGGCGCCATGAATTCCGGCGATACAAGCCTCCATTCGCCTCGCCGTCAAGCCCTACATGCCCGTGGTGAGCTTCTCTACCGCCTAGTATGCTCGGTCTGCTCGATCGCATCTCGTAGCGTCGCCACATCATCCACCTGCATGGGTCGCCGTCGTGACCTCGCCGTTGATCAAGCTCCGGTGGCAATTAGCCAGCGGCGCCGCCACCTTTAGACTCCCCGTGGTGCACTGGTTCGAATGGAACCAGTTGCCCATCCGTGCGTGGCCGGAATCGTCGTCGCCGGCGATGTCTGCCCGCCGGTCACCGTGTCCCTGGCCACGTCATTGATTTTGACTTGGTCAAACCAACGTGGCTGCTGACCTGGCCACTGGCCCACCAGTCAGCCCCTGCGAGTAGCTTTAGCCCGGGTGAAGTTAGCATTTCTCTTGTTTTAATTTCAAATTCATAATTGCTGCAACTTCAAATGAATTTAGAAAATTCAATTCAAGTCAGAAAAATATAAATGAGATACCAAAATTCTTAGAAAAGAAAACTCTATCCAATAAAAATACAATATGAAATTTTATTTTTAATAAAAATTCAATTATTTAATACTTATTAAATAAGCCTTTTCTTTAATTCTAAATTGAATTAAAATTCAATAAATTGGAAAACCTTCCAAAATTAAATAAAAACCAGTAATTAAATAAAGAAAACATTAAAACTTATTTTCTTTATTATTTTGTTAAATCCTTATTAGAAGGATTTAAACCTAATTGACCTAATTATTAATTGTTCTAAAATAGAAAAATGCCAAATTCAATATTATTTTATTTATTTACAAGTTATTAATAACTTCAACTTTAAATTGAAGTTATTAATCAAAGAACTACATGGTAAATAGTAAACCCTAGTTCCATATGGTAGAAAAATAGGAACTTATCATTTCATGGGTAATTCTAAAACCCTAATCCAAATTGGAACCCTAGCTCCACTAATTCTTTTGAACCCTAATTTACTTCTAAAACCTAAACCCTAGATCCTCTCATATAATCTTGGTGTTCTAATTTTCATAAATAGAATCATAATAGCAATTACATACTTGCCATGCCACATAAAATTGTAGGAGCCCTATTATCAATAATTGGTAGTCCATGTAGGCATACCTACCCAACCTAGATGATCAAATAGGACCAACCCTAGTTCCTATACTTAGAGGCAACAACTTTAAATATCCATATTTATCATCACAATAATGTGATGAACCTTAGGAGCAATCATACCAAATCTTGAGCATTCCATAACCATACTCCACTAAACCTTATCAGTGTTGGATACTTATCCACCATCCTATTTAGGAGCCAAATATTCCTTACTTAATAGAACCAATAGTAAAACCTAAACCACCTCAACCCTAATTGATATACTTCTTATTAGTTAAGAAGTATGTTCTTCAAAAGTTATTCTTTTGAAGAAAATATAGAATAGTCATCAACCCTGCCTAATAGAATCCATAAACCCTAGCCAGCTATCACCAGCAAGATATACCAATCTTGATAGCAACCATGTATAAGAAATTACTTAAGATATGCTTCACTAAAACCATATGATCCCTAGCTATTGATGAATCTAACATTGTTGGAATACATCTAATACCTACTCCAGAAACTAAATAAAACCATAGTCAACCATAGAAACCCACCAACCTAATTATCATACTTGTTCTTTATTAAGAAATGTTCTTCAAAAGTTGTTCTTTTGAAGTATATGATAATTAATCATTAACCATGCCATATAGTGTTAAAACTAACCACTGTTCTTTACTTGTTAACATTATGCCAATTATCATTCTTTGTGTGCTAAATTGATTACTATGCCTTATTATCTACCTGTTTATAATACCAAGTAATCACACCTGAATAAGAACCTTGTTTGTGAATCACTCTAAAAGTGCAACACACCCTGGACTAATCATTACAACTCACTGATCTTAAATCATCGGGGTTAGGTCACGCTTAGAACGATTGCATCTCATTCTTATGCATTATTGCATCCTTGCCAATCTTTTAAACATCGTCCTTACCGGACGATGATGCTATTTCAGAATTTGGAGTTATTGCGTATCGAAGACCTTGCCTGCATAATCTTGCAGTCAAGAAAGGCAAGTTCATCGCTTGCTCATGTCATTTGAGTATTTCTATCAAATTACTTCAAAAGTATTATGGTTATCACTATTGCACAAAAATCAAAACCACTACTTTCATAACTATGAATATGACTATGTGGTGGGCAATGGAACCATGGATTATGTTGATATGGTGGAGGTTCCATTGCACGGGTTTATATCCATCTAGGATTAAACAACAAATGTCGCCAGTGATTCTTGTGCCGTAATACCCGTGTTAACCATAAGATCCGGAGTGGGACGGAGTAGTCAAAAGTGTTTCCACCTCTCGTTCATCAACGGATGCGCTTTACCGTAGACACTTGTATCTGTGGGGGCAAGCGGTAGGCTGGGGAAGCCTTAAGTCCCCACGGCACAGTCCGTAGACACTTGTCGTTCGAAGAACAAGCGGTAGGTTGGGGAAGCCTTAAGTCCCCACGGTATTGCGGTCTATGATGGGTTGCAGCCACCGGCGTAGGAGTGTATGGTAGAGCCCAGCACTGTTGTCGTGGTCGGGGTCCACCCTGAAATACGGGAATAATGGGACCGACGTGGACCCAGGGTCGGCGCATGCAACAAAGGGTGGGTGTTCGAGGTAGCGGAGGAACATGATTGGCTAGACCTTATACCGGGCCTCACACCATAGGAAGTGTGGACAGAATGTACACCTGGTTGGCACCAAGGTTAAGATCTCTTATGGGTAAAGCAACACACCTCTGCAGAGTGTAAAGAACCGTGACCCGTCACTCCCTGTTCCGGGATATGGAACTGCGAACGCTGCCGAAAGGAACTCCATGAAGTTCTAGTAAACCGTGAAGGCTGACGGACATAGTTCTTCTGAATAAAAGCAACCTTTTGAAGAAATGATTATGAAAACTTGCATTGGTATTAGACTTTCTGGTCTAATGTCGTAGCTAGTGCATTAAACACCTCTTTCCTATAATGAACTTGTTGAGTACGCTCGTACTCATCCCACTCTTAAATCCCCTGCTTAGATATGGAGGCATCGAAGGAGGATCTACCGTGCAACTCGAAGACCGAGGAGTCTACAAATACTTCAAGGGAACAGGAACCTGCCGAAAGAGTCAAACACCACAACTACCATGGAGAAAACCTAGATTAAGTAATAGAAGGGAACTAGCTTCCTAAACCTAGCTCCTATTTAGCTAGAATCTTTTCATAGCCTCTGTAGCTAGTTAAATACTCTTCAAACAGAGTTCGTGTTAGGATTAGACTACGAGTCGATCTTCTGGAGTTTATTTGCAGTTTTACCTCATTGTAAAGTAGGAGGCTATGATGATCTTATGTAAAGAGTCTGTGTTGTAATTCTATAGACATGCCTTGGACCCGCATATGTTTCTGTTGTACCACTCTGAGCGATATAATACTAGTGGAACGGTGTTTCATTGGTGTTATATCAGACTTGCATACTACACCATGCAGTGGTATGCCGGGTCACCACACCGAGCCTCGATGGAGAACTACTCCCTCCTCATGGGAGACAACAGCGTTGATGGAGATGGCGGTGGTGTCGATGGAGGAGCCTTCCGGGGGCACTTCCCATCCCGGCGGCGTGCCGGAATAGAGACTCTTGTCCCCGATCTTGGCTTCGCGATGGCGGCGGCTCTGGAAGGTTTCTCGACCGTGGCTTTTCCGTCTCGAGGTTTTAGTCCGGGGACCTTATATAGGCGAAGAGGCGACGTCAAAGGTCGAAGGGGCGACGACACCAGGGTGGCGCGGCCGGGCCCGGCCGCGCCACCTGCATGTGTGGGGCCCACAAGGCCCTCCTCTGGCGGTTCTCGGGTGTTCTGATGCTTCCGGCAAAATAGGAACCGGGCGTTGATTTCTTCCACCCGAGAATATTTCGTTAGGATTTCTGAAACCAAAAACAAGAAACAGAACTGGCACTTCGGCATCTTGTTAATAGGTTAGTTCCAGAAAATGCACGAATATGACATAAAGTGTGCATAAAACATGTAGATATCATCAATAATGTGGCATGGAACATAAGAAATTATCGATACGTCGGAGACGTATCAGCCACCTCCTGGAGATCCAAGATAAGCGTTGTATAACATGGCCATGCCAGGGTGTGGAGCCATGGGAGCAGCGTTCGCAGCTACACCTCCCGAAGGAACTGCAAGACAAAATAGTCCGAGACCTACCGCAGCAGTGCAAGATCCACCGAGAGCAAGTGGAGTTAGAGATACAGCGACTCAGGCCAGGGTGGATAGAGCGCGACAAGATAGAAGGGAACATCGGCATTCACCAGAAGTTGCTGAAGAAGATATGTGTGGACTCCCGTGTTTTACGAGGCGAGTTCGAAAAACTCGAGTCCCGTCAGGATTTAAGTTACCCGATAGTTTCAAGAAATTCGATGGCCTGCAAGATCCTGAGGATTGGCTAGTCGATTACTTAGAGACGGTGAAATTGATAGGTGGCACCAGGGCAACAGCCATGCAAAGTATTCAAATACACTTGAGTGGAGCCGCAAGATCCTGGATAAAGAAGCTTCCTCCGGGATCCATCGACAGCTGGGACAGTTTTGAGGATGTGTTCGTCAAGAACTTCCGATCAACCTGCAAAAAACCGGCATCATTAGAAGAGTTGAGATCGTGTCGACAAAAGCATGATGAATCAATGAGAAAATACATCCAAAGGTGGAACATCATCAAAAACTCGGCAGAGAATATATCTGACGAGAGAGCAATAGATGCGTTTGTAGCAGGAATTCAGCGAGGAGATTTTGTCGAAGACTTGTGGAGAACTAACCCAAGGACAGTATCAACACTGATGGAGATAGCAAACAGATGGGCAGACGGAGAGGACGCTGTTCACAATAAGCGACACAGGTCACCAGAGGAGGACCGCAGTCGGAACTTTCAAAATAGAAGACGATTTCCTCGGCAATTCTCGAGTTACGATGCTCCTGGCCAAATATCGGCTGGTTTCCGGGGAAACAATGGAGGAAACAATAGAGATGAATATCAAAGAAGTAACGAGCAGCGATGCGACAATAGAGATGACTCTCGGAATAACAGGCAAAATAGCGGGTCAAGGTTTTCAGAGACCTTTTGTAACTCCCGAAGATATGATGAACGGGCCATGCCAGATGCATTTTTATCTCGACAACAATGGGAGAAGGCAGTCAGGACATCTGCAGAAGGACTATCGAAATTTTCAAGCAATGCTGCGGGTTGTAGGGATAGCCAATGCTCAAGCAGCAAATAGAAACCCCTAGGGGCCCAGGAGTGAGATCCACCTACCACCTCCTCCTGCGATTACGGACGAAAATTGACACCAGCTCAGAATAACGGCAGCACCACACCCAACTCCATATGTTGATCCTAACTCCAATGGCGCGGTCTCGATGATTCAGAAAGCTAGGCCGTCTAATAGGGCTCAGAAGGTAATCTCGCAGCAATTGTTCATGGCAGAGAAGATGCCTCCACCAACGATAGAGTACTTAAATTGGTCGGGACAGGACATCGGCTTCACAATTGCGGATCACCCGCAACAAGTTCCTCGACCAGGGCAGTCAGCACTTATCTTACCAGCGGTGATCGCAGGATTCGACGTATCTCGAGTTTTCATAGACGGAGGCAGCAGTCTAAACCTTATGTATGCAGATACACTGAGGAAGATGAACATATCCCTGACAAATCTAAAACCAACTGACACGCGTTTCCATGGAATCACACCAGAGAAGCCGAGTTATCCGTTGGGAAGGATTAATCTCGACGTTCAGTTTGGGACCCGAGAAAATTACAGGATAGAAAGGTTGGAGTTTCAAGTTGTGGATTTCCCGTCGCAATATCACGCCTTGTTGGGGCGACCAGCATATGCCAGGTTTATGGCAATGCCACATTACACATATTTGCTATGGAGGTTACCTGGACCTAAGGAACCAATCACAGTCTAAAGGAAGCTTCGCGCTAGCCGATAAATGCGACAAGGATTTTCATCGACTATCAGAAACTTTCGGGATGCAAGCAGAGTACATGGCGTCAAGGCTCACGACTGATTATGATGTGCTGCCAGATGTAGGGAGATTTAACAAGGAACCAACCTTTAACACAACGAAAGATTCCAAGGAGGTGCAGATCCACCCGACAGATCCGAAGAAAACGACGTCCATCGCGACAAACATGGACCTCGCATAGGAAAGCGCGCTCATCGAGTTCCTCCGTGAGCACTGGAAAATCTTCGCATGGTGTCCAGCTGACATGCCAGGAGTACCCAGGGAACTTGCCGAGCACCACCTAAACTTGGATCCAATAGCGAGACCAATTAAGCAACCTCTGAGGCGTTTTTCGGAGCCAAACCTCAAAGATATGCTGTCAAAAATTGATCGACTAAGAGAAGCTGGTTTCATTAAGGAGCTGCATACAGAGGCCACATGGGTAGCAAACCCAGTGCTGGTCCCGGAGAAAAACACTAAAGTCCTTCGCATGTGTGTCGACTTTATGTGTCTCAACAAACACTGTAAAGGATCCCTTTCCCCTCCCAAGGATCGACCAAATTATCGACTCCACGCAGGATGTGAACGTCTTTCCTTCCTGGATGCATACTCTGGTTATAACCAGATCAGATTGAAAGAAGAGGATGAGGTCAAAACAGCGTTCATCACACCTTACAGCGTGTTTTGCTATAGAACAATGCCCTTTGGTCTGAAAAACGCGGGAGCAACATATCAGCGGATGATGCAGAAGTGCTTAGCAACACAGATTGGGAAAAACGTACAAGTATACATTGACGATGTCGTCATAACATCAAAAAAGGGGACAACGTTAATCGAGGACTTGAAGGAAACCTTCGACAACCTCGACAAGTTTTGTCTCAAGCTGAATCCGATGAAGTGTTCTTTCGGCGTCCCTGCAGGAGAACTTCTCGGGTTCCTAGTCTCAGCAAGAGGGATTGAAGCTAATCCCGAAAAAATCCAAGCTATCGTAACAATGAGGAAGCCAACAAAGTTGAAGGAAATACAGCAGCAGAGTGGATGGAGTTGCAAAATACAGGTCCCCCGGATTTATCAAGAACCTGGACTATGAATTTTGATGGATCCAAGAGGTTAGAGGGAGCTGGAGCAGGCGTGATACTCGTATCACCTGAAGGCGACAAATTAAAGTATGTCTTACGGATGACATTCCGTAACGCGTCTAACAATGAGGCAGAATACGAAGCTCTTATACACGGGATGAAGATGGCGAAAGCTTGTGGTGCAACTCGACTAAAATCTTTGGCGACTCACAATTGGTGGCTCAACAAGTCATGAACCAATGTGATGCGGTCAATGATAGCATGGTGGCATACAAGGAAATGTATAACGAGCTGGAGAAACTGTTTGACGGATGCGAGGTAAATCACATCAGCAGGCTAAGCGATGACGAAGCCAATGTTCTTGCAAACATCGGGTCGCAGTGTCTCGCGATTCCTCCTGGCGTGTTCTGGGAGGAGATAACAGAGAGATCTACAAAGCCGAAGAAATCAACGAAGAAGGAGAAGGATGAGAAATCCTCGGGGGCTGTGAAAGAAACACTGGAAGAAGAAGAGGAACAGGATATGGTATTGATGGTGCAAATCCCATGGATGCAGGCGTACATATCATATATCCTAAGGAAAACAATACTCGACGACCCAGTTGAAGCAAGGCGAGTTATTAGATGATCTAAAGCTTTTACGATGGTCAAAGGGGAGCCGTACAAACGAAGTATTTCGGGTGTGTTACAAAGGTGCGTTACACCCGAAGAAGGAAGGATAATTTTGAAGGACGTTCACGAAGGAATATGTGGTCATCACGCGAGTAGTAGAGCTATTGCAGCCAAGGTTTTTCGAGCTAGATTTTACTGGTTGACAGCAATCGAGGACGCGAAGGAGATAGTACAAACTTGTGACGCGCGCCAGAGATTTGCCGCAAAGCCCCACTCTCCGGCAAAGAGCCGATGCCAATACCATTGTCTTGGCTCTTTCTCAATGGGGCCTCGATATGGTGGGAAAGTTACACAAGGCCTCGCCAGAGGATACGAGTATATGTCGTCGCTGTCGACAAATTCACCAAGTGGATAGAAGCAAAGCCGATAAATTCACCAGATGCAGCATCAGCAATAAAGTTCGTGAAAAGCATTGTCTTTCGATTTGGAGTACCTCATAGCATCGTCACGGACAATGGCAGTAACTTCACATCCAAGGAGTTCAAGGCATATTGTGCAGAGGTGGGCATCAAATTGCACTTCGCGTCGCAAGCATCCGCAAACCAACGGCCAAGTCGAGAAAGCCAACAGTATCATCTGCAATGGCATCAAGAAGCGATTGCTGGGACCACTGGAAAAAGCTCGGCATACGTGGCCAGAAGAGTTGCCAAGTGTATTATGGAGTATTCGAACAACGCCAAATACAGCGACGCAGGAGACTCCATTTTTTCTGGTCCATGGAGCAGAGGCAGTACTGCCGATAGAAATAGAGCATGATTCTCCAAGAGTCACGGAGTACGATGAAGAAACTTCCAGAAAAGCATTAGAGGACGATGTCGATGCACTGGACGAAGCTCGAGATGAAGTACTATCACGGGTCACCAAGTACCAGCAAGATCTGAAGAATTACCACAGTCGACGTTTGCGACCAAGATCCTTTCAGGTTGGAGACCTAGTTCTGCGACTCAATCAAAATAGTACTGAAAAACTCGAGTCGCCATGGCTTGGCCCTTACATCGTCAGAAGTAATCGAAGGAGGAGCGTACAGGATAAAGGACAAGAAGACGGGGGATCCCGAGAAAAACCCCTGGAACGTGGAGCAGCTACGGCGTTTTTACGCCTAGAGTCGAAATATAGTCCTCCTTGTAAAAATACAATGTACTGAAATGCCCGCGAGTTTTCAGACGCATGATACGTCTCCGACGTATCGATAATTTCTTATGTTCCATGCTACATTATTGATGATATCTACATGTTTTATACACATTATATGTCGTATTTATGCATTTTCCGGCACTAACCTATTAACGAGATGTCGAAGAGCCGCTGCTAGTCGCCGTTTTTGGTTTCAGAAATCCTAGTAAAGAAATATTCCCGGAATTGGACGAAATCAACGCCCAGGGTCCTATTTTTGCACGAAGCTTCCGTAAGACCGAGGGGGAAAGGAAGTGGGCCACGAGGCGCCGCCACACTAGGCGGCGCGGCCCAAGCCCCGGCCGCGCCGGCCTAGCGTGTGGGGCCCTCGTGTGGCCCCTGCGCTCCCTTCCTCCTACTTAAAGCCTTCGTCGCGAAACCCGTACCGAGAGCCACGATACGGAAAACTTACTGAGACGCCGCCGCCGCCAATCCCATCTTGGGGGATTCTGGAGATCACCTCCGGCACCCTGCCGGAGAGGGGAATCATCTCCCGGAGGACTCTTCATCGCCATGATCGCTCCGGGGTGATGAGTGAGTAGTTCACCCCTCGACTATGGGTCCATAGCAATAGCTAGATGGTCGTCTTCTCCTCATTGTGCTTCATTGTTGGATCTTGTGAGCTGCCTAACATGATCAAGATCATCTATCTGTAATACTATATGTTGTGTTTGTCGGATCCGATGGATAGAGAATACTATGTTATGGTGATTATCAATCTATTACCTATGTGTTGTTTATGATCTTGCATGCTCTCCGTTATTAGTAGAGGCTCCAAGTTTTTGCTCTTAACTCCAAGAGGGAGTATTTATGCTCGATAGTGGGTTCATGCCTCCATTAAATCTGGGACAGTGACAGAAAGTTCTAAGGTTGTGGATGTGTTGTTGCCACTAGGGATAAAACATTGATGCTATGTCTAAGGATGTAGTTATTGATTACATTACGCACCATACTTAATGCAATTGTCTGTTGTTTTGCAACTTAATACTGGAAGGGGTTCGGATGATAACCTGAAGGTGGACTTTTTAGGCATAGATGCATGCTGGATAGCGGTCTATGTACTTTGTCGTAATGCCCAATTAAATCTCACTATATTTATCATATCATGTATGTGCATTGTTATGCCCTCTCTATTTGTCAATTGCCCGACTGTAATTTGTTCACCCAACATGCTTTTATCTTATGGGAGAGACACCTCTAGTGAACTGTGGACCCCGGTCCTATTCTTTACATCGCATACAATCTACCGCAATTGTTCTTTACTTTCTGCAAAACAATCATCTTCCACACAATACGGTTAATCCTTTGTTACAGCAAGTCGGTGAGATTGACAACCTCATGATTCGTTGGGGCAAAGTACTTGGTTGTGTTGTGCAGGTTCCACGTTGGCGCCGAATCCCTGGTGTTGCGCCGCACTACATCCCACCGCCATCAACCTTCAACGTGCTTCTGGCTCCTCCTGGTTCGATAAACCTTGGTTTCTTTCTGAGGGAAAACTTGCTGCTGTGCGCATCATACCTTCCTCTTGGGGTTCCCAACGAATGTGTGAGTTACACGCCATCAACGCACTCTTTTCCTTTTTTGGGACACCGAGTGGGGCCGGAAAAGGTTTTTTATGAGGCGGGCTCGCGGTGCTGCAATATAATAAAGATAGTCGAGATATATATCTTTTTCTTCGACAGGATCGGGGGCTAATACCCAAGAGTTACAATATATATTACCGACAAATATTTCGCTTTGGTGCAAAACACCTCACAAAATAGCGATCAGCAAAAAACACTCGGGGGCTCGCACCTGCAAATATAGTATATTTAATATAATTTAGTTGCTTTGGTTTAAACCTCGCATACGCAATAAAGAAATTCACCACCGAAACACTCGGGGGCTTGATGAAGAAAAATAAATACATTTGCTGGCTTTACAATATAGAATATGTTTACAACATACAAGATGCAATTCCTGAGAAGACTCGACAAGCTAAAAGAAAAAATGTCAATTGCTGCCTAGTATATTATCTATGGTCATCCGTTCTGACAGTACGAGTACTGTGTTCAGCATAGCTGCCCTTCACGAAGAACTCAGCGTCCATCCGAAGAAGTTCATCCATCATATTTTCTGCTATAGGAGTCACAAGATCATCAATTTTGCCAACGTCTCTCTTCCTTTTCGCCATCTTGGCCAGGCACTTGGTAACAATTTGACTCATGTCAAACTTGGGATAGCAGATTTTTATCATCATCATAGCAAACCTGGCGCCGCAGATAGTTGGGCCCGAACAAATCCATGGATTCGAGGAGCATCCCGAAATTTCTCCATCAAAGCAGGAAGGGTCTCTGGCATCTTATTGCGTGGAAACATGGTGTCATAAACTAAGGACAATGTCCTTGCACAGAAGTCGAGAAACTCACGGACCTGAGTCACACGATCTTGAAATCTAACGATTTGGCGAGTACGTGCAGGCGTCACCCAAAAGTTGGAACCATGTTCTTCGGCAAGTCTGAGAAGCACATTGGATCGAGCTTCAACACGCTGATCCTCAGCAGCGGTATCCAGAAAAGAACCTGTTTTCAGCGGAGGAATTAGAAAGGAAGGAAAAACATGGAGAATACAGATAATCATGGCCAAGCGAACGAAGCGTACCCGCCATATCCAAGCTGGAATCAAGCATTAGCTCAAGCATGAAATTTTCTCGTCGAGAAGCTTCGACAGCTGCAGCAATCGCGTCCTCTTTTACAGCTATAGCATCTTGGGCTTGCTGAAGCGCAATTTTTTCCCTCTCGGAAGATTTTCGAGACTGCTCCATTACCATAAGTGACTGTTTTTTGATAGACTGGAGTTGTTGACGAAGTTCTGCCAATTCGTGTGTTGAACCCCTACTCGAGGAATTTTCGGCAAATTCATCGTCGACATGCGCTTTCTTCAAGTAGGATGAGGTGGGAACAACATTGCCAGGACGAGTCGAAGTATAGTTGTCAAATATCAACTGGAAATAAAAGTTTCGACATTAATCATCAAGCAAAATAGATTTCCATTGATATTCGATGTATTTACATAGCTATTACAAAAGGATGGTTCCTAATGAACCAAGGGGACGATTGTCGCCAAATCTACAAAAGGTGACATCACCAAAAGAGAACAACAGAGAAGGCAAAGGTGGTCTACTTGACCTCCAGATTTGATGAACTTGGAGCTGGAGTTGGCTTGCATCCAAGATAGGCGAGGATCTTATTCGAGTTTGGCTTTGCAGCCTTGATCAACAATCGCCACTTCGTGGTCACCATCTCCTGCGTGTCACCAACCCCAGTCCAGTCGATATTTTGTTGACTGTCAGCAACCAGGGCAATAGTGCCTTCTACGCCAACCTTCAAACCTTCTTGGCGAAGTTTGAGCCCAAGATCTTCTTGAGAATTGAAGCATTTGGCGAGAGCAAGAAAAGGCGCGGGTTCCTCCTTCTTCGGGAAGAAGTAAGGGTAAAGCCGTGACAGTCCCGCCCCAGCTTCAACAAGGCCGTCGCGTGCTTCGTCTCCATGAATCTCAAGGAGAGACAGCGCAAGAAGGGGATCATTGTCAGGATCTTCATGTTCATATTCTTGACACGTTTTCCCTGCTAAGGCAAAATATTATTGGTCAACAAACAAGTAAAGAAAAGCAAGTTCAAGGAAATCAAAATAGTTTGGGCACTTACTGACAAAGCGACGGCTCTGCGACTCTAAGCGCCTGATAATTGCTTCTTCGCAAGCAGATTGTTCGGTTATATGCTCGCTCAAAGAAGTTTCCGCCTCATGAAGCCTTTTTCGAAGGTCTTCGACAGTGGCAGCATCTGCTTCAGCTTTCTTGCGAGCTGTTTCGCTTTGCTCTAACTTAATAGCAAGAGCGTCAGCGCGTCTGTTGGCTTCGGCAAGAGTTTCTGGCAAAAATAAACGACGGTAAAACGTCACGACAAAACAATGAAAGAGTATATAAAGAAGAGAGGGCAAGGAAAAATAGTACCTTCAAGTTTATTCGCATGATCACGGTGGTACCGAGGCGAACAAACTCCTTCATCACAGGCTGAAGAGAAAGCAAAAAAAAACAAGAAAAGTCAATATAGGAAGGAAAAGTTTGACATGACTTACGCATGAAACAAAGGGGAGCCGACAAATGCTGAAATGTTCGGAAAAAGAACAGTGAAAAGCTTACATCATCCAATGAAGGAGTCGTGGAACTACCAGTCAGGAGGAGAGGTTCCTTGGATGCTTCTACCCTAGCTCTCTTTGGTGAAGAGGCTCGGGGGCTGGCAACTGGAGTGGGATGCTCTGCATCTCGTTGAGGAGGCGAAGTTTCATCCCCATCAGGATGAGCTTCAGAAACAACTAAAGTACGAGAGGTACTCGTTCGAGCAGTCGCGTCAATAGGTTGAATTTCATCCTCATCATCACTACAAAAAGGTGACAAGACAGTAAACAATATAGTCGAAACAATCAATGGCAAACAACAAACAGCGGCAGGAACTTACGAGCTGACAAGAGCATCGGTGTAAGGGTCGAAAGTTGTCCTTTTTTCAGTAGGAACAACTTCTTCGGCAGGAGGTGTGCCGGTCTTGGAGGGGCCGGAGTCGACAACTTCATCCCTTTTTCTCTTGTTCCTGGGAGAAACAGCTGGGGGAGGAGAGTGTGCCGATCCGGTAGCCTCGGATTCAACTTCCTTTTCAGAGGATACCGCAGATTTTCGAGAACCCGCGGTTTCACTCTCAGGGCGAGAAGTACCCTGGTTGTCGTCGGTGACAACGGCCCGTTCTTCGACTTCTCCACCTTCAGGAAGGGGAGGAAGAGAAACAAGATCTGGATGGTTCTACAAAAAGAAGAATGTCGACAAAAAAGTTATGAAAAAGGATGTCAACAAAAATATGTAGTCGAAAAAATAGTCCATACAAAAATCACCTTAGGGAGCGCGTTGGTGGCGCTATATGGCGCCACATGGCAGGATGACAGGACGGTGTCCTTCTTGTTGAGCGACGAGATCTTTCGGACAAGCTTTTCTAAGTCCTTGACCGATAAATCTGTCGACAGGCGATCCACATCTTCATTGCCAGCATACATCCAAAGGGGATTTTTAGAGCTGCGAGGCTGCACCCTGATCCTAAGGAAGTACGCCGTGATTTGGATACCCGATACTCTTGTCCTCGGGTATTTTGGAGTTGGTGGATGCGTGTCATCAAGGCTTCTGTCGCCGCTTTTTCTTCGTCGGTAGCCTCTGCATCCCGGAACGACGGCGACAGATTTTCTCTACCATCAAAAGGAGGGATGTTGTCAACAGAGCCATGATTCTCCTCATGAATGTACAACCACTTTTTGCGCCACCCTTGTACCGAGTCAGGAATTTGACGTCAAAGTACTCAACGTCAGGGCGGACGCAGATGACAACGCCGCCAATGTTATAGGAAACATTGGCAGAGCCATTACGGCGACAGAAGAAAATGTGTTTCCATAGAGCCCAGTTAGGCTGGACTCCAAGGAAAGCTTCGCAAAGCGTGATGAAGATTGAGATGTGGAGGATGGAGTTGGGAGTAAGATGGTGCAGTTGCAGTCCGTACATAAAAAGCAACCCCCGTAAGAAATTGTGAATGGGGGCGGAAAGACCACGGATGAGGTGGTCGACGAAACTGACCCGATACTCCATTGGAGTGGTTGGATAGCTTTCTTCGCTGGGGAAGCGAAGCGCGTCTTGCTTCTTGATACGTCTCAAACGTATCTATAATTTCTTATGTTTCATGCTACTTTTATGATGATACTCACATGTTTTATACACATTATATGTCATATTTATGCATTTTCCGGAACTAACCTATTGACGAGATGCCGAAGGGCCAGCTGTTTTCTGCTATTTTTGGTTTCAAATCCTAGTAAGGAAATATTCTCTGAATTGGACGAAATCAACGCCCAAGATCCTATTTTTCCACGAAGCTTCCAACACCCGAGAGCCACCAGAGGAGCCCGGTGGGCCCAGATGATAGGGCGGCACGGCCAGGGCCGCGCCCCCTGTTGTGTCATCGCCTGTCGACCTTCCGACTCCGCCTCTTCGCCTATTTAAAGGTCCCTGACCTAAAACCGATACGAAAAGCCACGCACGAGAAACCTTCCGAGCCGCCGCCATCGTGAAGCCAAGATCCGGGGGACAGGAGTCTCCCGTTCCGGCACGCCGCCGGGACAGGGAAGTGCCCCCGAAGGCTCCTCCATCGACACCACCGCCATCTTCATCACCGCTGCTGTCTCCCATGAGGAGGGAGTAGTTCTCCATCGAGGCTAAGGGTTGTACCGGTAGCTATGTGTTAATCTCTCTTCACATGTACTTCAATACAATTATCTCATGAGCTGCTTTACATGATTGAGATCCATATGATGAGTTTGTAATCTAGATGTTGTTATGCTATTCAAGTGGATTTTACTTATGTGATCTCCGGAGACTCCTTGTCCCACGTGTGTAAAGGTGACAGTGTGTGCACCGTGTGGGTCTCTTAGGCTATATTTCACAGAATACTTATTCACTGAGTTATGATTTGAGTTGGATGTCTCTATGAAATTGTGGTGTGTTAGTACCTCCTATGAATGCTCAAAGTGACAGCGTGGGGTGTTCATTAGTACTTGGGAATGCATCTTTAAGGTTTGCCTACATGATGAATTAGTGTTCGTTATCTTGCCAGAGAGTAATTCAGAGTAGCATAGTGAAGTGCTTATTTATATCCGTTTATGATTACAATGTTGAGAGTGTCCACTAGTGAAAGTATGATCCATAGGCCTTGTTTCCAAATACTGCAATCATCGCTTGTTTACTGTTTTACTGCATGTTTACTTGCTGCAATATTACTACCATCAACTGCACGCCAGCAAGCACTTTTCTTGCGCCGTTACTACTACTCATATTCATTCATACCACTTGTATTTCACTATCTCTTCGCCGAACTAGTGCACCTATACATCCGACAAGTGTATTAGGTGTGTTGGGGACATAAGAGACTTCTTGTATCGTGATCGCAGGTTGCTTGAGAGGGATATCTTTGTCCTCTTCCTCCCTGAGTTCGATAAACCTTGGGTGATCCACTTAAGGGAAACTTGCTGCTGTTCTACAAACCTCTCCTCTTGGAGGCCCAACACTGCCTACAAGAATAGAAGCACCCGTAGACATCAAGCACTTTTTCGGCGCCGTTGTCTGGGAGGAAAGGTAAACGGCACTCACACTCCGGACCCCGGCAACTAGGCACTTTTCCTCGGCGCCGTTGCCGGGGAGGAAAGGTAAAAGGCACTCATACTCCGGTCCAGGTAAAGTACTTTTGTCGTTGTGTGTGTGCTCGAAGCTATTTCCTTTAGATCTGCAATTGCATCTTTTTGTTTCTTGTTTACACTAGTAAGGCATAATGGAAAACAACAAAAATATGAGAGATCTTTATGAACTTTATCTTGAATTAGGACATGATGTGTTTGAAGAGAGAATTAAAAAACCCATGGAACTTTATATGCATGCCAATGGGAATGTTATTAATATGAATGCTTTGAACACTATTGTTGCTAATGCTATGGAAAATTCTAAGCTTGGGGAGGTCGGTTTTGATGAAAATGATCTCTTTAGCCCTCCGGGTATTGAGGAGAAAGTTTATGTTGATTATGATATGCCTCCCATATATGATGATTATAATGATAGTGGTCTTTTGGTGCCGCCTACTATGGAGAGTGAATTTTATTATGATTATACTATGCCTCCTACACTTGATGAGAATAATAATGATAGCTACTTTGTTGAATTTGCTCCCACTACAACTAATAAAATTGATTATGCTTATGTGGAGAGTAATAATTTTATGCATGAGACTCATGATAAGAATGTTTCATTTGATAGTTATATTGTTGAGTTTGCTCATGATGCTACTGAAAGTTATTATGAGAGAGGAAAATATGGTTGTAGAAATTTTCATGTTACTAAAACACCTCTTTTTTTGCTGAAAATCTTGAAGCTGCACTTGTTTTATCTTTCTATGCTTGTTGCATTATGCTTCATGAATTTGTTTATTTACAAGATTCCTATGCATAGGAAGCATGTTAGGCTTAAATTTGTTTTGAATTTGCTTCTTTATGCTCTATTTTGCTTCAACTCTTATTTCTTGCGAGTGCATTATTAAAACTGCCGAGCCCATCTTAATGGCTATAAACAAAGCACTTCTTAGGAGATAACCCATGTGTTTATTTTACTACAGAAATTTTGTTTTATATTTGAGTCTTGGAAGTTGTTTACTACTTTAGCAACCTCTCCTTATCTTTATTTTATTGCATTGTTGTGCCAAGTAAAGTCTTTGATAGTAAAGTCAATACTAGATTTGTATTACTGCGCAGAAACAGATTTCTTGCTGTCACGAATTTCAATATGCCTCTCTGTAGGTAACTCAGAAAAATCTGCCAATTTACGTGCGTGATCCTCAGATATGTGCGCAACTTTCATTCAATTTGGGCTGTTTCATCTGAGCAAGTCTGGTGCCTCTTTAAAATTCGTCTTTACGGACTCTCCGTTTTGACAGATTCTGCCTTTTATTTCGCATTGCCTCTTTCGCTGTGTTGGATGGATTTCTTTGTTCCATTACCTTCCAGTAGCTTTGAGCAATGTCTAGAAGTGTTAAGAATGATTGTGTCACCTCTGAACATGTGAATTTTTGATTATGCACTAACCCTCTAATGAGTTTGTTTTGAGTTTGGTGTGGAGGAAGTTTTCAAGGGTCAAGAGAGGAGGATGATATACTATGATCAAGAAGAGTGAAGAGTCTAAACTTGGGGATGCCCCCCCGTGGTTCATCCCTGCATATTTCAAGAAGTCTCAAGCATCTAAGCTTGGGGATGCCCAAGGCATCCCCTTCTTCATCAACAATTTATCAGGTTTCTTCTCTTGAAACTATATTTTTATTCAGTCACATCCTATGCACTTTACTTGGAGCGTCTGTTTTTTTTTGTTTTTGTTTGAATAAAATATGATCCATCATGCTTGTGTGTGAGAGAGACACGCTCCGCTGGTTCATATGAACACATGTGTTCTTAGCTTTTAATGTTCATGGCGAAGGTTGAAACTGCTTCGTTAATTGTTATATGGTTGGAAACGGAAAATGCCGCATGTGGTAAATGGTATAATGTCTTGAATAATGTGATACTTGGCAATTGTTGTGCTCATATAGATCTTGTTTAAGCTCTTGCATCATGTACTTTGCACCTATTAATGAAGAACTACATAGAGCTTGTTAAAATTTGGTTTGCATGATTAGTTTCTCTAGAGTCTTGATATTTTCTGGTTTTGAACAACAAGGAAGACGATGTAAAGTCTTATAATGCTTACAATATGTTCATATGTGAGTCTTGCTGCACCGTTTTATACTTGAGTTTGCTTCAAACAACCTTGCTAGCCTAGCCTTGTATTGAGAGGAATTCTTCTCGTGCATCCAAATCCTCGAGCCAATAACCATGCCATTTGTGTCCACCATACCTACCTACCACATGGCATTTCTCCGCCATTCCAAAGTACATTACTTGAGTGCTACCTTTAAAATTCTATCCTTTTCCTTTACAATATATAGCTCATGGGACAAATAGCCTTAAAAACTATTGTGGTGAAGAATATGTACTTATATGTCTTATTTCTTAATAAGTTGCTTGTTGAGCGGTAACCATGTTTCTGGGGACGCCATCAACTTTACCTTTGTTGAATATCATGTGAGTTGCTATGCATGTTTGTCTTGTCTGAAGTAAGGGCGATTTTCATGATCAAATGGTTTGAGTATGCATACCAGAGAAGAACATTGGGCCGCTAACTAAAGCCATGATTCATGGTGGAAGTTTCAGTGTGGACAACCAATCCTCAATCTCTTATGAGAATATTAATTGTTGTTGAATGCTTATGCATTAAAGAGGAGTCCATTATCTCTTGTCTATGTTGTCCCGTATGGATGTCTAAGTTGAGAATAATCAAAAGCGAGAAATCCAATGCGAGCTTTCTCCTTAGACCTTTGTACAAGCGGCATAGAGGTACCCCTTTGTGACACTTGGTTGAAACATATGCTATGCAATGATAATCTATGTTAATCCAAGCTAATTAGGACAAGGTGCGAGCACTATTAGTATACTATGCATAAGGCTTGCAACTTATAAGATATCTTATACATAACACATATGCTTTATTACTACCGTTGACAAAATTGTTTCTTGTTTTCAAAATGAAAAGCTCTAGCACAAAAATAGTAATCCATGCTTCCCTCTGCGAAGGGCCTATCTTCTACTTTATGTTGAGTCAGTTTACCTACTTCTTTCTATCTTAGAAGCAAACACTTGTATCAACTGTGTGAATTGATTCTTACATGTTTACCTATTGCACTTGTTATATTACTTTGTGTTGACAATTATCCATGAGATAAATATGTTGAAGTTGAAAGCAACTGCTGAAACTTATATCTTCCTTTGTGTTGTTTCAAAGCTTTCTACTAAGAATTTATTGCTTTATGAGTAACTCTTATGCAAGTCTTATTGATGCTTGTCTTGAAAGTATTATTCATGAAAAGTCTTTGCTATATGATTCATTTGTTTACTCATTATCTTCACCATTGCTTTGAATCGCTGCATTCATCTCATATGCTTTACAATAGTATTGATCAAGATTATGATAGCATGTCACTTCAGAAATTATCCTTGTTATGGTTTACCTACTCGAGGGCGAGCAGGAACTAAGCTTGGGGATGCTTGATACGTCTCAAACGTATCTATAATTTCTTATGTTCCATGCTACTTTTATGATGATACTCACATGTTTTATACACATTATATGTCATATTTATGCATTTTCTGGAACTAACCTATTGACGAGATGCCGAAGGGCCAGTTGCTGTTTTTGTTTTCGTAAATCCTAGTAAGAAATATTCTCGATCGACGAAATCAACGCCAAAGATCCTATTTTTCCACGAAGCTTCCAGAACAACCGAGAGCCACTGAGGGGGGACCGGTGGGCCCAGATGATAGGCGGCGCGGCCAGGTCCCGGGCCGCGCCGTTGTGTCATCGCCCGTCGACCTTCCGACTCCGCCTCTTTGCCTATTTAAAGGTCCCTGACCTAAAACTTCGATACGGAAAAGCCACGGCACGAGAAACCTTCCGATCCGCCGCCATCGCGGCCAAGATCTGGGGGATAGAGTCTCTGTTCTCGCACGCCGGGATCGGGGGTGCCCCTGCGCTCCTCCATCGACACCACCGCCATCTTCATCACCACTGCTGTCTCCCATGAGGAGGAGTAGTTCTCCATCGAGGCTAAGGGCTGTACCGTAGCTATGTGGTTAATCTCTCTTCCCATGTACTTCAATACAATGATCTCATGAGCTGCTTTACATGATTGAGATCCATATGATGAGTTTGTAATCTAGATGTCGTTATGCTATTCAAGTGGATTTTACTTATGTGATCTCCGGAGACTCCTTGTCCCACGTGTGTAAAGGTGACAGTGTGTGCACCGTGTGGGTCTCTTAGGCTATATTACAGAATACTTATTCACCGAGTTATGATTTGAGTTGGATGTCTCTATGAAATTGTGGTGTGTTAGTACCTCCTATGAATGCTCAAAGTGACAACGTGGGGTGTTCATTAGTACTTGGGAATGCATCTTTAAGGTTTGCCTACATGATGAATTAGTGTTCGTTATCTTGCCAGAGAGTAATTCAGAGTAGCATAGTGAAGTTCTTATTTATATCCCTTTATGATTACAATGTTGAGAGTGTCCACTAGTGAAAGTATGATCCCTAGGCCTTGTTTCCAAATACGCAATCATCGCTTGTTTACTGCTTTACTGCATGTTTACTTCCAATATTACTACCATCAACCGCACGCCAACAAGCACTTTTCTGGCGCCACTACTGCTCATATTCATTCATACCACTTGTATTTCACTATCTCTTCGCCGAACTAGTGCACCTATACATCTGACAAGTGTATTAGGTGTGTTGGGGACACAAGAGACTTCTTGTATCGTGATCGCAGGGTTGCTTGAGAGGGATATCTTTATCCTCTTCCTCCCCGAGTTCGATAAACCTTGGGTGATCCACTTAAGGAAACTTGCTGCTGTTCTACAAACCTCTGCTCTTGGAGGCCCAACACTGTCTACAAGAATAGAAGCACCCGTAGACATCACTTCTTGCTGATGCCCAGTTTCTTCAGTAGGTTGATGTCTTGAGGGGAGATTTTGGATCTCTCCCACTCCGTGTTCCCCATCTTCGGTCGCCATCTTAGACTCGGGCGTGCTGTGCCTGGTGAGTCTGTGCGGAGGCATCAACAATGGCGCCGGAGCAAAGTGCGAAGTGTAGTTGAGCTCAAGGGGCGCAAGGGAGAATTTGGCGAGGAGAGCAGAGAGCGGCGCGAGCGAAAGTGTCCAAGGAGGAAGACGATGACCTTAAATAGAGGTGCGGTGAATCGACGCGCCGTTGGATGGAGAAAATGTGGGATAGATGGTGACACGGGACAAGGGGTAAAATCGCAAATTCACTGAGAAGGGAACGAACGGGCGCTACAGTACGTGCGCCAGGAAAAGTGGAGGACGTGTGTCCTTGATACGTCTCTGACGTATCGATAATTTCTTATGTTCCATGCCACATTATTGATGATACCTACATTTTTATGCACACTTTATGTCATATTCGTGCATTTTTCTGAACTAACCTATTAACAAGATGCCGAAGAGCCAGTTGTTGTTCCGCTTTTTTGGTTTCAAATTAGTAACGAAATAATTCGACGAAATCAACGCCAGGGTCCTATTTTGCCGCGGTCTCCGTAAGACCAAAGAGGAGTCGAGTGGGGCCACGAGGCGCCGCCACACTAGGCGGCGCGGCCGACCCCCGGCCGCGCCCCCGGCGTGTGGGCCCTCGTGTGGCCCCCGCGTTGCCCTTCACCTACTTAAAGCCTCCGTCGCGAAACCCCCGTACCGAGAGCCACGATACGAAAACCTTCCAGAGACGCCGCCGCCGCCAATCCCATCTCGGGGGATTCTGAGATCTCCTCCGGCACTCGCCGAGAGGGGATTCATCTCCGGAGGACTCTTCACCGCCATGGTCACCTCCGGAGTGATGAGTGAGTAGTTCACCCCCGACTATGGGTCCATAGCAGTAGCTAGATGGTTGTCTTCTCTCATTGTGCTTCATTGTTGGATCTTGTGAGCTGCCTAACATGATCAAGATCATCTATCTGTAATGCTATATGTTGTGTTTGTCGGGATCCGATGGATAGAGAATACTATGTTATGTTAATTATCAAGTTATTACCTATGTGTTGTTTATGATCTTGCATGATCTCCGTTATTAGTAGAGGCTCTGCCAAGTTTTCGCTATTAACTCCAAGAGGGAGTATTTATGCTCGATAGTGGGTTCATGTCTCCGTGAATCTGGGGTGACAGAAACCCTAAGGTTATGGATGTGCTGTTGCCACTAGGGATAAAACATTGATGCTATGTCCGAGGATGTAGTTATTGATTACATTACGCACCATACTTAATGCAATTGTCTGTTGTTGCAACTTAATACTGGAAGGGGTTCGGATGATAACCTGAAGGTGGACTTTTTAGGCATAGATGCATGCTGGATGGCGGTCTATGTACTTTGTCGTAATGCCCAATTAAATCTCACTATATTTATCATGACATGTATGTGCATTGTTATGCCCTCTCTATTTGTCAATTGCCCGACCGTAATTTGTTCACCCAACATGCTTTTATCTTATGGGAGAGACACCTCTAGTGAACCGTGGACCCCGGTCCATTCTTTTTATACCGAATACAATCTACTGCTATACTTGTTTTACTGTTCTTGCAAACAATCATCTTCCACACAATACGGTTAATCCTTTGTTACAGCAAGCCGGGAGATTGACAACCTCACTGCTTCGTTGGGGCAAAGTACTTTGGTTGTGTTGTGCAGTTCCACGTTGGCGCCGGAATCTCTGGTGTTGCGCCGCACTACATCCCGCCGCCATCAACCTTCAACGTGCTTCTTGGCTCCTCCTAGTTCGATAAACCTTGGTTTCTTTCTGAGGGAAAACTTGCTGCTGTGCGCATCATACCTTCCTCTTGGGGTTCCCAACGAACGTGTGAGTTACACGCCATCAAAATCTTTTTCTGGCGCCGTTGCCGGGGAGATCAAGACACGCTGCAAGGGGAGTCTCCACTTCTCAATCTCTTTACTTTGTTTTTGTCTTGCTTTATTTTATTTACTACTTTGTTTGCTGCATTATATCAAAACACAAAAAAATTAGTTGCTAGCTTTATTTTATTTGCTATCTTGTTCGTTATATCAAAAACACAAAAAAATTAGTTACTTGCATTTATCTAGTTTGCTTTATTTACTACTGCTAAAATGAGTAATCCTGAAGTTGAAGTTCGTTCATTTAAGCAACAAGGGGGAGAATGTTTAAAAGATGCTTGGTATAGAATTAGTGATACCCATAATAAGTGCACTAAGAAACACTCCACCACTATCCTACTCAGGAATTTTTATGTTGGTATCTCTAGCTGGAATAGGTATGTTCTCGATTGTCTAGCAGGAGGCAACTTCCTAGGCGCCTCGCTTTAGAAGCTAGTTGCATTATTGAGAGTTTATTTGGAATACCACCTGTTAGTTAAAATTGAAACCTCTCTTGAAGACGTTATGAAAAAATTGGAAACCATAGAGAAAAATTTTCCAAGTGTTGAAACTAAATTGGAAATGTTACTTGATAAAACTGATGTACTTGATAAATCCTTAGGAGGAATTGATGAAAGAATTAGTGTTCTAGGAACTTGTGTTGACCATGATAATCAAATTAATAGGATTGGCGAACTTGAAAAAGCTATGGGACCCTTGGGTTCAACCTTTTCATCTTTAAAGTTTAGAGAGAAAGCTTATGTGGGAAAGGAGCAAAAATTTATGTATGTCTCTAAAGTGCCTAAACCAAAGAAATATTATTATAGGACTAAAATTGACAAAGTCCTTAGTGCCACCACAGATGGGGGAACTTATAATGTTGATGCTTCGTCTCTTGATAACACTTGATTTACACTTTCTGCGCCTAGCTGAAAGGCGTTAAAGAAAAGCGTTTATGGGAGACAACCCATGTTTTTACTACAGCACTGTGTTTTATATTTGAGTCTTGGAAGTTGTTTACTACTGTAGCAACCTCTTCTTATCTTAGTTTTATGTTTTGTTGTGCCAAGTAAAGTCTTTGATAGTAAAGTAAATACTAGATTTGGATTACTGCGCAGAAACAGATTTCTTTGCTGTCACGAATTTGGGACTAATTCTCTGTAGGTAACTCAGAAAATTATGCCAATTTACGTGAGTGATCCTCAGATATGTACGCAACTTTCATTCAATTTGGGCATTTTCATTTGAGCAAGTCTGGTGCCCTAATAAAATCCATCTTTACGGACTGTTCTGTTTTGACAGATTCTGCCTTTTATTTCGCATTGCCTCTTTTGCTATGTTGGATGAATTTCTTTGATCCATTAATGTCCAGTAGCTTTATGCAATGTCCAGAAGTGTTAAGAATGATTGTGTCACCTCTGAACATGTTAATTTTTATTATGCACTAACCCTCTAATGAGTTGTTTCGAGTGTGGAGGAAGTTTTCAAGGATCAAGAGAGGAGTATGATATAATATGATCAAGGAGAGTGAAAGTTTAAGCTTGGGGATGCCCCGATGGTTCACCCCGCATATTCTAAGAAGACTCAAGCGTCTAAGCTTGGGGATGCCCAAGGCATCCCCTTCTTCATCGACAACATTATCAGGTTCCTCCCCTGAAACTATATTTTTATTCAGCCACATCTTATGCACTTTGCTTGGAGCGTAGGTTTGTTTTTGTTTTTGTTTTGTTTGAATAAAATGGATCCTAGCATTCACTTTGTGGGAGAGAGACACGCTCCTCTGTAGCATATGGACAAGTATGTTCTTAGGCTTTACTCATAGTATTCATGGCGAAGTTTCTTCTTCGTTAAATTGTTATATGGTTGGAATTGAAAATACTACATGTAGTAATTCTAAAATGTCTTGGATAATTTGATACTTGGCAATTGTTGTGCTCATGTTTAAGCTCTTGCATCATATATTTTGCACCCATTAATGAAGAAACACTTAGAGCTTGGTAATTTGGTTTGCATATTTGGTTTCTCTAGAGTCTAGATAATATCTAGTATTGAGTTTTGAACAACAAGGAAGACGGTGTAGAGTCTTATAATGTTTACAATATGTCTTTTATGTGAGTTTTGCTGCACCGTTCATCCTTGTGTTTGTTTCAAATAACCTTGCTAGCCTAAACCTTGTATCGAGAGGGAATACTTCTCATGCATCCAAAATCCTTGAGCCAACCACTATGCCTTTTATGTCCACCATATCTACCTACTACATGGTATTTCTCCGCCATTCCAAAGTAAATTGCTTGAGTGCTACCTTTAAAATTCCATCATTCACCTTTGCAATATATAGCTCATGGGACAAATAGCTTAAAAACTATTTTGGTATTGAATATGTACTTATGCACTTTATCTCTTATTAAGTTGCTTGTTGTGCGATAACCATGTTTCGGGGGACGCCATCAACTATTCTTTGTTGAATATCATGTGAGTTGCTATGCATGTCCGTCTTGTCTCAAGTAAGAGAGATCTACCACCTTAATGGTTGGAGCATGCATATTGTTAGAGAAGAACATTGGGCCGCTAACTAAAGCCATGATTCATGGTGGAAGTTTCAGCTTTGGACATATATCCTCAATCTCATATGAGAATAATAATTGTTGCCACATGCTTATGCATTAAAGAGGAGTCCATTATCTATTGTCCATGTTGTCCCGGTATGGATGTCTAAGTTGAGAATAATCAAAAGCGAGAAATCCAAATGCGAGCTTTCTCCTTAGACCTTTGTACAGGCGGCATGGAGGTACCCCATTGTGACACTTGGTTAAAACATATGTATTGCAATGATCCGGTAGTCCAAGCTAATTAGGACAAGGTGCGGCACTATTAGTATACTATGCATGAGGCTTGCAACTTGTAAGATATAATTTACATAACTCATATGCTTTATTACTACCGTTGACAAAATTGTTTCATGTTTTCAAAATAAAAGCTCTAGCACAAATATAGCAATCGATGCTTTCCTCTTTGAAGGACCATTCTTTTTACTTTTATGTTGAGTCAGTTCACCTATTTCTCTCCACCTCAAGAAGCAAACACTTGTGTGAACTGTGCATTGATTCCTACATACTTGCATATTGCACTTGTTATATTACTCTATGTTGACAATTATCCATGAGATACACATGTTACAAGTTGAAAGCAACCGCTGAAACTTAGTCTTCCTTTGTGTTGCTTCCATACCTTTACTTTGATTTATTGCTTTATGAGTTAACTCTTATGCAAGACTTATTGATGCTTGTCTTGAAGTACAATTCATGAAAAGTCTTTGCTTTATGATTCACTTGTTTACTCATGTCATTACCATTGTTTTGATCGCTGCATTCATTACATATGTTTACAAATAGTATGATCGAGGTTATGATGGCATGTCACTTCAGAAATTATCTTTGTTATCGTTTTACCTGCTCGGGACGAGCAGAACTAAGCTTGGGGATGCTGATACGTCCCGACGTATCGATAATTTTTTATGTTCCATGCCACATTATTGATGATACCTACATGTTTTATGCACACTTTATGTCATATTCGTGCATTTTCTCTGAACTAACCTATTAACAAGATGCCGAAGAGCCATTGTTTTCTGCTGTTTTTGGTTTCAGAAATCCTAGTAACGAAATATTCTAATTGGACGAAATCAACGCCCAGGGTCCTATTTTGCCACGAAGCTTCCGTAAGACCAAAGAGGAGTCGAAGTGGGGCCACGAGGCGCCGCCACACTAGGGCGGCGCGGCCTGACCCCTGGCCGCGCCAGCCTGGCGTGTGGGGCCCTCGTGGGCCCCCGTTGCCCTTTCGCCTACTTAAAGCCTCCGTCGCGAAACCCCCAGTACCGAGAGCCACGATACGGAAACCTTCCAGAGCCGCCGCCGCCGCCAATCCCATCTCGGGGATTCTGGAGATCTCCTCCGGCACCCTGCCGAGAGGGGATTCATCTCCTGAGGACTCTTCACCGCCATGGTCGCCTCCGAGTGATGAGTGAGTAGTTCACCCCCGGACTATGGGTCCATAGCAAGAGCTAGATGGTTGTCTTCTCCTCATTGTGCTTCATTGTTGGATCTTGTGAGCTGCCTAACATGATTAAGATCATCTATCTGTAATGATGTTGTGTTTGTGTGGATCCGATGGATAGAGAATACTATGTTATGTTAATTATCAAGTTATTACCTATGTGTTGTTTATGATCTTGCATACTCTCCATTATTAGTAGAGGCTCGCCAAGTTTTCGCTATTAACTCCAAGAGGGAGTATTTATGCTCGATAGTGGGTTCATGTCTCCGTGAATCTGGGGGAGAGAAACCCCTAAGGTTATGGATGTGTTGTTGCCACTAGGTATAAAACATTGATGCTATGTCCGAGATGTAGTTATTGATTACATTACGCACCATACTTAATGCAATTGTCTGTTGTGCAACTTAATACCGGAAGGGGTTCGGATGATAACCCGAAGGTGGATTTTTAGGCATAGATGTATGCTGGATGGCGGTCTATGTACTTTGTCGTAATGCCCAATTAAATCTCACTATATTTATCATGACATGTATGTGCATTGTTATGCCCTCTATTTGTCAATTGCCCGACCGTAATTTGTTCACCCAACATGCTTTTATCTTATGGGAGAGACACCTCTAGTGAACTGTGGACCCCGGTCCATTCTTTTATACTGAAATACAAATCTGCTGCAAACTATTTTACTGTTTTCTTGCAAACAATCATCTTCCACACAATACGGTTAATCCTTTGTTACAGCAAGCCGTGAGATTGACAACCTCACTGCTTCGTTGGGGCAAAGTACTTTGGTTGTGTTGTGCAGGTTCCACGTTGGCGCCGAATCCTGGTGTTGCGCCGCACTACATCCCGCCGCCATCAACCTTCAACGTGCTTCTTGGCTCCTCCTGGTTCGATAAACCTTGGTTTTTTCTGAGGGAAAACTTGCTGCCGTGCGCATCATACCTTCCTCTTGGGGTTCCCAACGAACGTGTGAGTTACACGCCATCAGTCCTCCACTTGCACGACGTGTCAACGTGGTAAAAATTTGGGCCCACGAGACAGAGAGAGAGAAATTCTCGCGTTTTCCCGATACAGTGATCGTGGCTGTCATCAGCAATGATGTCACCTTGGCAAGAGAAAATCTCGGCTACGAAGGTTCATAAGAATGGCGACAGCAGAAGATTGTTGATTATTTCGAGAGCCTTTGATCAAATACAAGTTTTTGCCCAAATGCTCGCTACTTTGGAAAAAGGAAAAAATATACTATGACAAAAATAGAAATGGCGAGAGCCTATGATCAAATGCAAGCATTTGTTCATAGCCTCGGGGGCTACTCCCATCGGGAGCACTGTTCGCGCACCCGATATATATAAAAATTCGGGAAAGAATGACAATATAGCGACATGAAGCATTAAAGTGTTGAGCCTACAACCAAGCACTAGTCGTTGGCTGTAGCCTCGGGGGCTACTCCCATCGGGAACGCTGTTCGCGTGCCCGATGAAATTATAAAAAAAAAGAGGGAGGGGAAAAAGAAAGAAGGAAGAAGTGAGTATATTTCGAGCTATACAAATAACTCTACATATACTCCCATCGGGAAGGAAAAATAAGTCATCCGTTGACTCAATAAAATGTGCTATTCCAAGAGCCGAAAAAGCACTCGACAATATATTCTCAGAGCGCCAAAGTAGCGAATAATCTCTGAATGCCGCAAAACTTTGCGAAGGTGAGACCCCAGATCCATTCTGAGCGGCGTGGCGCCGTCTCTGACGTCGGTTTGCTAATTTTTTCCGTATCAACAGATACGAAGAAAATCCTAACGGACGCGTTAGGTACCCGATAAAATATGACTAGGACTCGACAGAATGGTAAGACCTTAAGCGACACCTGTCGAAGTTTACACCAGGATCCCGAGATCATGTCCAGGGACGTGATCTTGAAGTAGGTTTCTGATTGCCACTAGAGCAGTTAACTAGTACCTGATCCGTCAGATGAACTAGCCCCAACTACCATTATCCCTGTGCAATATATAATTTCATATCCAAAGATATATGATAAATTTCAGAGCTATTGAACAAATATAAAGTTGGAGATTTTCCCTGACTCTGCGATTCAAGCAAAATCTCGGGGGCTACTGACAAAGGCATTCCCAATGGGCCTGCCGAAGATGGTACCCGGGATTTACTGAAGGCCCACGACCCGAAGGATAAGAAGATTCGGAAGCCCAAGATACTATTAAGGAAAGCTAGAGTTGTAATACGAAGCATTATTTGTAATCTTGCGGGACGGGTTAGAAACCCTCCCGGACTCTGTAAATTTGTGTATCACGAATCCCTCGGCTCCGTCTCCTATATAAGGGGGAGTCGAGGGAAAAAAACATCGAATCATTGTCTCACAAACCCTAGCTTTCATATCGTCGAGTACTTTTCGGCTGAAACCTTCGAGATCTACTTGCCCTCTACATCCAACGAAACCCTAGTCTACAACTCGTAGGCATTGACAAGTTAATACCTTGTCAGTCGGTAACTAGTTACATAAGCTAGGCTAACCAGATAACTCCTAGCATGTACAACCCGGTGACGAACCTAGAGTTTGCAAGTAGTTATATAAGCTAGGCTAACCCAATAACTTCTAGCATGTACTGCATAGAGGGTGTAAACATATATGATATTTTCCTCACCGAATTTGTTTTCGAACCTGTTTTAAAGAATTCATATTTGGTTGAATCCAACGGATAAGGATATCTGATTCCAGTATAAGATATTGTATGTCAAATAACACCTAGATATTTGTATCTGAAAAATATTTAGAGTTATTCGATGGTTTTTATTTATCCGAAACATCAAAACTAATAAAGCATATTTAGTAGTTACTGAGTTGTAGAGTTTATCCATTAAACAATATCTCACTTACATAGTCACTCTATCGAATATGAAGTCCAAACTCATTAGTATACTTGGCTAGTGGCGAAGGATGGAAAGAATTCGAGGTAGGGGGAACTCTAGAAAATGATGCAAAAAACAAAATAATCCTGAGATGTTAATACAATATGTATGAGTCTTGCACAATCACTTAGTACAATATAAATAGAAACATTATGAACTATAAGTAGAACTAAAAACAAATCAATAATGAAACTTTTTTAAGGAGTATATTAAAGATGTAATGGCATACTGAGTCGTCGGGAATGACAATGTTTTATCATTTTTTCTTAAATATCTTCCGGTAATTTTATTAATCAAGACATTTGAAACCTCTCGATTCATCCCGCATATCATTAGTCATGAAAAACCATCACATACATCTTGTTGCGTAGCTTGGTCTTGATGATCTTTGGATCTGAGAACACTGTTTTGGTTATTGTCGTTTCCACCCGTAAAGCAATGCCAACTAAATGAGGGCAAGAAGGCACTGTCAATAGTTGTATTGTGGGCATAGGTAAAAGTGCGGTGACCCAACAGACCATTGCATATTGTAGTGCGTAAGTCATTGGCATAACACTCGTCGAACACCGTTCCATAAACATTACACCCAACAGGTGGTACAACAAAAACATCATGGATCCAAAATTCTTCTTTTATTTACATCCACATCAAGAAGAATGCAAAAGTCCTCGGTCCAATGAGAATTCACGGAAAATTCCCTCCTTTGCACCGGTTCTCTTACGAACCGCGCTAAAGGGGTTCCACGTGGCCGGCTGTGGGGCGCTGGCGGGGTTTTGCACCGGTTCGTAATACGAACCGGTGCAAAAGGGTTGGGCGGCAGCATTTTAGTGCCCTTCCCCGGCAGACTCTGCCGCGGCAGGGAATTGCACTAAAACGCTGCCGCGGCAGAGACTCTGCCCCATTCGAAATACGGTATAATATTAATGCAGACAATTCACATATATATATAGGAAACCATTGTATTACATATATCGATCAAAGTGACACACGTTCATGCATATATATATATGTCTACATCAACATTGATATTGGCGGTTGTCCACATAGTGTTCTCCATCTGGAGCTATGACTTGCTCAAGTAAGAACCCCGCCAGTTCTTCTTGAATTGCTCGTACACGCTCTGTTGCTAGAAGACCGTTCCGCAACCGTTGGATCTAATAATTTGAAGAAGGTACGATGGTCAGTATATATATATATGTGTGTATGTGAATGAAACACAAGGTGATCGATAAACTAAAGCCATGAATGTTGTTTAATTACTTACATCAAGTTGTTCCAAAATGTCCCTCTTATGGTGGGTATTCTGGCGGATGAACTCGCAAACGTAGAACCCGCATAAATTATTCCCGTCCTCCTGCCTCAAGCACTTTACGAGAACAAATTTCAATCAAAATAATATATATATATATAATCAAGGATGATAATAATGGTATTGAAACTACAATCAAAGAGATGCGCGGCCTAGCCAGTAGTACTTACCGGTACATGTTTTATTCGAAGTTCTTTATTCTTTAAACCCGGAGACTTGTTGGTGAACCGTTTCCAAGCCTTGAGGAGGATATCAGCCATGTCCCCCCACGCCTCAAGGGGTTTACTCTTCGAGTCCATGACTTCTACTATCCCGGTGTCGGGTTCAATGACTAGCAGGATATAGTGAAACCTGCGGACACACATATATATGCATAACTCATCAATTACACTTAACACATGGAGTAAGCGAAAAAGATTTAATGTGTGAAGACAGTAACACTCACGCGAAGTTGTAAGGAAATAGTATTGCCCTTTTGTATGAGTTTTTCCTTAAGACATATACCAAGTTATTCTCCGTGTCCTTGGGAGAGTTGTCGACAGTATACCCATTCACGGTATATGGGTCAACGAACCCAAGATCATAGATTTGCCCCTTGCGGCATTCGCGAATCTTCATTCTGCATAATACAGTGAGAGTATGGTTATATGCTAGCAATAATGGACGAGTCGCGGTAGAGACTTAATTACATAAATAATACTTACAGACAGTATGCACTCAGCAGAGATTTGTCGAGGGCGTCTTGGTTGAATAACTGAAATAATTCACAAAATTCGATGTTCATCACGTCAGTTCGCCCGTAGTGCTCATCTCTTATTGCCACCATGATCCAGTTCTGGCCGTCCTTACATGCATCCAAGTACCAATTATGTAGTCTTCGCAGCTGTGTTGATAGATTAGGCAACTCCGCAGCTCTGACAAGAGGTTCCCCGTATGTGTAATGGTATGCTAATTGGACATCGTCCGTGGCCATGAATTCGATGCGGCTTAAGTACTCAGGAATACTCATACCGGCCGCATCTGCCTCATCTTTGTATAGTTTTACCATCGTTGGATCAAGGCACGCTAGGACATCGGGATACACTTGGAGCGGGGGCACGAGTTTTTCTGGGCTCCAAGCTGGGGAACTGGTTTCCCATCTACCTTACTTTTTTCCCACCGCTCTTTTGCTAACACATTTGACTTGCGAATAGACCGGTCATAGTTCGATGAAAGACTTGGCTCAGGTTGATGAAGGTTCTTCAGCAGTTTCAACTTCTTTTCCAGAGATATAGCTGGCTCCGGCTCAAGCTGGGGCTTTTTAAGTTTCAACATTTGTTGCTTGTGCTGTTCAGCTACGATCTTGGCATTTTCCTCAACTGTATAGTCATAAGGTCTCTTGGGAGGAACCTTAGGCACTCTTGGGAGGGGCTCTTCTTTGCGTCTCGGTGATTTGTTACGACTCAGCTGTGTCGTAGCGGCCCGCCTAATTTTCCTCTTATACTTGGGCGGCGGAGAAGGCTCACGCGGCGGCGGAGATGGCTCACGCGCCGGGGGGAAGGCTCACGCGCCGGCGGGAAGGCTCACGCGGCGGCGGAGATGGCTCACGCGCCGGCGGGGAAGGCTCACGCACTGGAGACGGCTGCATCGGTGGAGAATGCTGGCTCGGTGGAGACCTTGTTGGCGCCTTCCAACCCGGAATCACAATGAATTCCTTTCGCCATAGAACTGTAGTGTTCTTGGCCTCCCAGCTCTAGCAAATCCCCTTCACCGGCAGGGTGGTCAAGCCTCAGCGGCCCATACCCATCCATAACTTGATCCACCCCGGCAACAGCGTATCCAGGTGGAACCGGCTTGAAGTGATATCTTTGATCAGGTACCGGCGGTAAGACATAGCCGATCGCCGCCTTGAGCGTTAAGTAGCCCATCGTTTGGAAATGTAGCTCACAAGGTGTCGACTCGTGATAAAGTCCACAGGGTAGAGATCAGAAGGCATCTGCGGATCCACAGGGGAGGGAGGAGCCATCTGCGGATCCACATCTGCATCATCACTGTGCAGCTCCGTGGAAGCCACGCTGCTCTTCCGCTGAGATCCCTGGCCGGTAGCATCGAATGCAACTTCTTCTATCCGCGGATTAGGTTGAGGTTGGGTGACTGTGACTGAGCCTGACATTATCATCCTCACTTGCTCCTCTAGCTTAGCAACGCGTTCTGAACCACATCCTTTTGCCTCTGACGGCTTCTATCGGGATATTTCTTCGTTTCTGCAGGAAACCCAATACACCACGGCTTGCCACCTGGTATGGTTCGTGTTCGTCCTGGGTGTTCAGGATTCCCAAGGGCGCGTGTGAGCTGGTCCTTCTCTCTTTCGGGACGGAACTTCCCCTCTTCAACTTCCTTTGCAGCATTTCTAAAGGCTTCGATGGGAAGTGGGTTTTCCCGATGTCTTTGTGTATATATGCATAACCCTTGTGCGTCCAACGTGCCCCCATGCGCGTAAAACCAATCCCTTGACCGCTGGTTCCATTTCCGTACCTCTGGCTGGATCCCGTTCTTAATTAGGTCATTCTCCCATTTCTCCCACTTAGGTCTGCCAGCCTTGTAGCCTCCTCGCCCCATGGTATGGAAGTACATCTTATTAGCAGCATTTTTCTTGTTGGTGTCTGACCTTGTCTTTGCCCTCTCCGATGTCTTGTACTTCACAAATGCCTCCCAGTGGTCTTTTATCTTCTCATAGGGGCCCTTGAAATCTGGAGTCTTCTTTTTCTTGACAAAGGAGTTGTCCAATTTCTTCTTGTAGTCGTTGAACTGCGTTGCCATCTTCTTAAGAGCCCACTTCTTGACTCTTCGTTGTATGCTATTCAGCTCGGGATCCTCAGGGTCTGGCCTTTTATTATCACTATCAGAGTCAGCTGGCTCCGGAAATGTGAAATTTACCATGAGTTTCCTAAACATCAGATTTTTGGATCTCGTATCGACGTAAGTAACTCCTTCGTCCTCCTTTGCAGGTTTCTTCCATTCTTGAGTGGTGATCGGGATGGTGTCCCTAACAATAACTCCGCATTGACTTACAAACTTTTTTGCGTGATCCTTGGGAGAAATCGGTTCGCCGTCTATAGCGATTTCCGTGATGATGCACCTTTCATGGTCTTCCATCTTTCTGGCCGCGCCTCATTTAGTTCTGCCAGTAGAGTGTGTTGATTGGGAGGTCTAAAAGAAGAAACAACGTTAATATATGTATATGCACATATCTGTAGGCTTGGTTAATTAATATATATACACCTCGACGTGGTGAGCTTCTCCCTCGCAGTCGTCACCTTCTCCCTCACCGGAGCCGTCTCCACGGTGGTCTTGATCATCTTCCTCATCGGAGCCGTCTCCTCGGGTTCTCGTCTCCCTCGCCGGATTGGTTTAGGTAAAGAGAGGTGATATCGTCATCATCACGGATAATCTCCTCGACGAGGTATTCTTGTTCTAGGTCTCTTTCCATAGTTTCTGCAAAGACTTAAAAGTTATTCTAATGCTATAAACACAACGAAGCTAGATTCTGCAAAGACTTACAAGTTTCTGCAAAGACTTACAAGTAATTAAGAATAATGCTCAATACATGATCAATAATAGTGCTGAAACCAGATAGTGCGGTTACATGCATACATAGATCGATAATACATCAATCACTACTACAAACACTCAACCGCGCAGACCGGGTCCTAGAGGGCGCCGACCGGGTCCTGAGCCGCGCTGGTGTGCCCCCAAAGCCACGGAACAACAACGGGAGCATAGCTAACATGAGATCCCTGCATAACGCTCCATCCGCCCCTATACATGTTGTCTAACGCATACATGTAACGGCGAACGTGCTGGTCCTCCGCTTCAATGCGCTGAGCTACCTCCTCCGGCGGGGCCGGCTCCCTCTGAAACGAACGTGGCCCATAGGACCTCCACCAGAGAATATCCGGGTCGACGACGGGACCCGGATTCCGCACCAAGGTGCGCGCCCAAGATAACACCTCCCAGTGCCACCCGGCGGAGCCCAGTCCCGGACTTCCCCCATCTGCTGCATCTCCTCTAAAACTGTCCTAGCTCCAGGACGCGGAGGCCGCGGCATCGTATGCAAACTAACAAATATAATATTGAATTTGAATAAAGTACTTATGAATATGAATCAAAGTAATTTTTTTCTAACACATCTAAAATAAAGTACTTACATATTTCATCTAATTTTTTCTAACACATATTTAAAATCTAACACATACTAAAATTTCCTAACACATCTAACACACTAAATTTTTTCTAACTAAAATTTCCTAACACATCTAACACACTAACTTTTTTCTAACACACTAAATTTTTTCTAACTAAAATTTCTAACAATTTCCTAACTAAAATTTCTAACACTACTAAAATTTCCTAACTAAAATTTCTAACTAAATTTCCTAACTAAAATTTCTAACTAAATTTCTAACTAAATTTTCCTAACTAAAATTTCTAACTAAATTTTCCTAACTAAAAACTAACTAAAAAAAAGGAGGGGGCAGGGGCGGGCGGCGCTGCTCACCTCGAGGGCGTGCGGCGGTGGCGGGCGACGGCGGGCGCGCGACGGGCGACGGCGGCGGGCGACGGGCGGGCGACGGCGGGCGACGGGCGCGGTGTGGAGGAGGAAGAGGAGGAGCAGGGCGCGGCGCGGGCGGGCGGCGGGCGCGGGCGGCGACGGCGGGCGACGGCGGGGCGCGGGCGAGGCGAATGGGGCGCGGGGTGGAGGAGGAAGAGGAGGAGCCGCCGGCGCGCCGGCGGGGCGACGGGCGCGGCGCGGGCGGCGACGGCACGGGCGCGGACGGCGGGGAGGCGGAAGGCGGGACGGACGGCGGGCGGGCGCAAGGCGGCGGCGAGCTCGCCGGCGTCCAAGAGCTCTCCTCGCGCGAATGGGGGAAGAAGGAGGGCGCGCGCGCAGCAGCACAGGTCTTTTGCACGGTTCAGTACCGGAACCGTGCAAAAGAGTCTTTTGCACCGGTTCCCACGAACCGGTGCAAAAGACCCCAATTTTGGCTGAAAATTTTGCATTCTTCCCGCCTTTTTTCTCTCTTTCGCGCGGATCGAGTTCCCGCCACGACGCTGCGCGGGTTTCCGCCACGACGCCGCGCGGATATGTTCCCGCCACGACGCCGCGCTGGACATTTCCCGCCACGACGCTCGCGGAGTTTCCGCCAAGACGCCGCGCTGGACATTTTCCCGCCACGACGCTGCGCGGGATATGTTCCCACGACGCCGCACTTGACATTTTCCTCCACGACGCCCAGCGCGGAGATTTCCCGCCTAAACGCCCTATATATAGTACTCCCCGTGTCTCCCATTTCACTCATCACCGAACCCTAGCCCATTGCACAATGCCTCCAAAGCCGCACCCACCGCCGGTGGAGGTGGACCCGCAGCTCGTGGAGATAGAGGAGTGGGAGGAGTTGCAGCAGCAGCTGCGGCAGAGGCGGCAGCCAGGAGGGCAGCAGCGGATGAGGTGGACCCGCAGCTCGCAGAGATAGAGGAGTGGGAGGAGGCGGCGCTAGCGGCTACCATAGAAGCGTTTGAGAGGCAGAGTCTCCAGGAGCTGCATAAGCGGCCGCGTGTGGCGGATCTGGATAGTGAGGAGATGCATAAGCGTCGTCGTGAGGAGGAGCTGCGGCAGAGGCGACAGCCAGGAGGGCAGCAGCAGATGCGCGGAAGAACTAGTAGAAGTTGTTATTTTTGAATTTCAATAAAGCAGTGTTGTCGTTGTTTTAGTTTAAGTTTAGTTAACGTATCTTGTTAAATTTCAATAAAGTCGTTGTCGTTTTATCCCGGTTAATGGCTGGAACCGGTGCTAAAGACGGTTGATTAGTTTATATACCCCTTTTATCCCGGTTACTGGCTGGAACCGGTGATAAAGATGGTGGATTAGTTTATATATCCTTTTATCTCGGTTCCTGGCTGGAACCGGTGCTAAAGATGGGGGGGCTAAATCTGGGAGGCTTATCTGTTATTTGCCTTATCTGGGGTGGTTTCATCTGGGGGGAGGGGATTATCTGGAGGCACACACCGCTATATATAGCCCCTCCGGGGAGAGTAGAGAGAACAAAGAGAGAAGATGCAACGACCAAGAAGGAAAGAGCCTCTCCGGCGAAGTTTCTCGAAGATGTCTTAGATGGCTGGCCGTCTTAGACATCTTCGGAAACTTCGCCCGAGAACTCTTCCCACAAGCTGCTAGTATACACCCAACAAACAATAGCTCACGGTAAGGAGGGGAGAGCATAGAGAGCTTCCAGGGAGCTGGTATATAACCCGACGACGGCGACCTCGAAGGAAAGAGCCTCTCCGGCGGAGTTTCTCGAAGATGTCTTAGATGGACGGCCATCTTAGACATCTTCGGAAGCTCCGCCCGAGTAACTCTTCCCGCAAGTCCCGCTCGGAAGCTGCTATATACACCCAACAACCAGTAGGTGAGGATAAATTTCCAAACATGTGTATCTACAAAAATAATAAACTTGGATAATTGCATTTAGTTAAAACGACCAATGTTACAGATACATATCACAACAAACGCTTCACAATATGAGCTCAAGGTACATGATAATAATTAATACATTATGATCGCTTCGACCGTAACCATGGAGTATCTTCAGCATTTAACGCGATGGTTGGATCAATGTTCACTGTGAAGGGCGGAATTTCAGCAAACTTATTATAATCTTCTGACATGTCCGTCTTGTCCTCGACTCCCACGATGGTTCTTTTCCCTGAAAGAACTATGTGACGCTTTGGCTCATCGGATGAGCTCGTTTCCTTATGTTTTCTTTTATTCGGTCTAGAGGACATGTCCTTCACATAGAAAACCTGAGCCACATCATTGGCTAGGACGAATGGTTCGTCTCTGTAACCAAGATTGTTGGTATCCACTGTTGTCATTCCGTACAGCTGGTCTACCTTTACCCCTTTTCCATCCAGCTTGAACCATTTGCACCGAAATAAAGGGACCTTAAAATAAGGTCCATAGTCAAGTTCCCATATCTCCTCTATGTAACCATAATATGTGTCCTTTTGCCACTGCTAGTGTTTGTTGCATCAATGCGGACACCACTGTTTTGGTTGGTGCTCTTTTTATCTTGGGCGAACGTGTAGAAGGTATTTCCATTTATCTCGTACCCCTGGAAAGTCACTATAGTCGAAGATGGTGACCCAGCCAACATGTACAACTGATCTACAATATCGTTGTTATTAATGAGATGTTCTCGGAGCCAACCGCCGAATGTCTGCATATGTTTATGCGTAATCCAGTCTTCAGACTGCCCCGGATGTTCGAGCGCACAATATTCTTGTGATCAGTGATATACGGGGCCACCAAGGTGGAACTTTGTAGAACTGTGTAGTGTGCTTGAGTGAAAGAAATGCCGTCCCTACATATCATTGATTTCCTTCCTAGCGTGCCTTTTCCACTTAGTCGCCCCTCATGTCGCGATTCAGGAACACCAATCGACTTAAGGTCAGGAATGAAGTCAACACAGAACTCGATGACCTCCTCTGTTCCATAGCCCTTGGAGATGCTTCCTTCTGGCCTAGCACGGTTATGAACATATTTCTTTAAGACCCCCATGAACCTCTCGAAGGGGAACATATTGTGTAGAAAGACAGACCGAGGATGGCAATCTCTTCGACAAGGTGAACCAGGAGATGTGTCATAATATTGAAGAAAGATGGTGGAAACACCAACTCAAAGCTAACAAGACATTGCACCACATCCTTCTGTAACCTTGGAAGACTAGCTGGATCGATTACCTTCTGAGATATCGCATTAAGGAATGCACATAGCTTCACAATGGGTATTCGAACATTTTCCGGCAGAAGCCCTCTAACCGGAAGCAACTGCCATAATAATGTGGCAATGCGACTTCAGTTCTGGAATGTTTTCTTCTCCATATTTATAATTCCCTTTATATTGGAGGAGAAGCCAGACGGGACCTTGATACTGTAAAGGACTTCAAAAAAGATATCCTTCTCTCTTTGGTAAGAGCGTAGCTGGACTTAAGCGACTCATCGTATCCTTGTAATCCTGTTCTTGCTTGTCTTTTGGGACTTTCATACGATACTGGTCCTCCCGTGCTTCTGGTGTATCTTTTGTCTTCCCATACACGCCTAAGAAACCTAGCAGTTCACGCAAAGATTCTTCGTCACGTGCATCACGTCGATTGAAGAGCGGACCTCTAGGACTTTCCAATAGGGTAGATCCCAAAATATAGATTTTTTCTTCCACATGGGTGCGTGTCCGGTAACGACGTCATTCGGAACAGATTGGCCGCCAGGACCCTTTCCAAAGATTACTTTTAGGTCCTTGACCATATCAAGTAAAGCATCACCGGTACGGAGTTCAGGCTTCACCCGGCGATCTGCCTCACCTCCGAAATGATTGCCTTTCTTTCTGACGGGTGCCTCTTTGGAAGAAATCGACGATGCCCCAGCACAACCTTCTTACATTTATGCAAATAGGCACCTTCGGTCTCATCTAAACAGTGCGTGCATGCATTGTATCCCTTGTTTGTCTGTCCTGAAAGGTTACTAAGAGCAGGCCAATCATTGATGGTCACGAAAAGCAACGCTCGTAGGTTAAATGACTCCTGTTTGTACGCATCCCATGCATGTACACCTGGTTTGCTCCACAACTGTAAGAGTTCTTCAAATAATGGCTGTAGGTACACATCAATGTCGTTGCCGGGTTGCTTTGGGCCTTGGATGAGCACTGGCATCATAATGAACTTCCGCTTCATGCACAACCAAGGCGAAGGTTATAGATACATAGAGTTACGGCCGTGCTATGACTGCAGCTCTGCTCCCCAAAAGGATTCATTCCATCTGTACTTAGACCAAACCTTAAGTTCCTCACATCTGCAAAGTCCGGGAACTCTCTATCGATTTTCCTCCACCGCGACCCATCAGGTGTCTCAGCATCTCGTCTTTCTTACGGTCTTCTTTGTGCCATCGCAACAACCTGGCATGCTCTTTATTTCTGAACAAACGTTTCAACCGTGGTATTATAGGAGCATACCATAACCTTGGCAGGAACCTCTTCCTAGGGGCTCGCCAACATCACCAGGGTCATCTCACCTGATCTTATACCGTAGTGCAGGCATACCGGGCATTTTTCCAAATTTTCGTACTCAGCGGAGAGGATGCAACATTAATGCATGCATGTATCTTCAACACCTCTAATCCTAGAGGGCAGAGAACCTTCTTTGCTTCGTACGTACTGTCGGCAATTCGTTATTCTTTGGAAACCTCCTCTTCATTATTTTCAGTAACTTCTCAAATGGCTTGTCACATATATCAGCCTCTGCCTTCCATTGCAGCAACTCCAGTGTGGCACCGAGCTTTGTGTTGCCATCTTCGCAATTTGGGTATAACTTCTTTTTGTGATCATCTAACATGCCCTTTAACTTTCGCTTCTCGTTTTCAGCTTATCTCTGTGCATCAGCGATGGCCCGACGAAGATCATCATCAACGGGCTCATCATCTGATGCCTCTTCGTCTTGATCACCTCCTCCCGCATCTTCATCTTCATCATGCCCCGTTGCAGTATCACCGTAGTTAGGGTACATATCATCATCCTCTTCTTCTTCTTCGTCGTCTTCCATCATAACCCCTCTTTCTCCATGCTTGGTCCAACAATTATAGCTGGGCATGAAACCTTTCCAAAGCAGGTGTGAGTGAATGACTTGCCATTCAGGGTATTGCTTCAAGTTATGGCAATCAACACATGGACAACACATAAAACCATCCGTCTGTGGGTTTTCCAGCCACACGGATAAATTCTTCCAGGCCCGATCTGAACTCGGGTAGACGTCGGTCAACGTACATCCATTGCCGCCGGTTCATCTACATCAAATAATTAATTAAGTTTATCAATAAACAATTACAAAACATCATAATATTTATAAATAGTGGAAATTAGCACCGTACAAATGAAAGGGTTAAGTTGTTGCTTAAACCTTGATCGAGGAGGAAATAAAGAGGAGAAAGCTTAAGTGTCGCTCCGGCACCTCATCTCATTTTTGTTGGGTGTAAAATCAAGCGGCATCACTCTCTCACACATTTCATCGAGCACCTTATGTGCATGCCAAAGAGAAGCAACTTAGCACTCAACACACACACCTTCTCCTAGCAAAAATGAAGTGAGTGGGCTGTTTGGCAGTGTAGCTGAGCTGAAATAGGGCTGGGGACCTTTAGCACCGGTTCGTGTTACGAACCGGTGCAAAAGATAGATCATTTGCACCGGTTCGTAACACGAACTGCTAAAGGTTCCTCGGCTGACACGTGCCTGGCGACGAACCTTTTGCACCGGTTTGTGTTACGAACCGGTGCAAAAGATAGATCATTTGCACCGGTTCGTAACACGAACCGGTGCAAAAGGTCCCTCGGCCGGCTGCTCCCCACGAACCGGTGCTAATGACCCTTTTTAGCACCGGTTCGTGTCAAATCCGGTGCAAATGACATTTGAGGCAAAAAACCAAAGCCCTTGTTTCTACTAGTGTTATATCCACGTCAAGAAGAATGCAAAATATTCGAGGTCCTCCTTGTTCCAATGAGAATTCACGGAAAATTCTAAATCCAAATCAATTAGCTTGAAGAAAAATGGCGTAGCTATGCCTGTTGCCATCTGAGCTCAACAACTTATTTAGTAGCATTCTATGTTGCTCGACTCGCCTAACTTATTTCAATAAATCTATGTCTCAGGTTCTGCCGCTTCTTCTTCCATTCCATGCACTATATTATTGTAGCTCATTCGATGCCTTCGGATCCTCCATTGTTTCGGTTTAACCAAAGGAAGCACATGTGCAACATCGTTCAACAACATTTATGTAATTTTTACCCTATAATATCATACGATGCTTCACGTAAGCAAGCGACATTTTCATATGCACTATGGTTTAATTCCTAGCTATGACTCCCTACGGCACCGCCCGGAGCAACTTCTATACAACTACTAGTAATAGTGGAATGCCCATGCTTCGCCGCGGCTCCCTACCTTATCTTATGTTAGTTTCAATATTATATGGCTTCCTACTTTATGTGCAGTGTCACAAATATTACACTTGTAGATAATGCATGTAAACATTTAAGTACATAAAAATAATAGAATAATATTTAAAATATATTAAGATCACAACACAGAATTCTGTGTAATGAGTATAAAATGCAACGACAGACAGATGATTCCTTATATTATATATTAAAGCCACTAAGATATGCTTGCACAACATTATGAATGTTGTCTTCAACTTCATTAGCAAGATACTTAAGTGTGGGTATCAAAAACTACTAATACCATTAGTTCAGGTGTATAGGCGAGGTTAAGATAAGACGGTTTTATCGTCCACTACGCATGCCCTCAGAGAATATTTTGCTTGGTATCTGGTATTTCCTGCCAATATGCGATGATACGACCTCCATCCTCGGTATCAACATTGGTACTCCCTCCGGTTCATATTAATTGACTCTAATATAGATGTATTTAGACACATTTTAGTTCTAGATATATCCATATTGAAGTCAATTAATATGAATCGGAGTGAGTAGTGATTTTCAAAATTGTACTGCCACAACAGCCTGTACTGCTACAAGAATTAAGTCACTCCAGTAGATTGAACGATTTGTTTTTCATATACCAAAAATATTCCAAAAATTATTCTAACAGATTCTATGCAATTTTGGCACGCAGGCAGAAAAAATATTTCTGAAAATTATTCTAAGATATTTGACTTAATTTTGGCATGCATGTACAAAAAAAAAATTTGAAAAATAAATTTTCAATGTAATTTGCATACATGCATGGTATGAACATATCAAATCTTAGGGCTCTTTTGATTTATAGAAATTGCATAAAAATTATGTAGAATTTAAATTTTATAGGAAAATTTTCTACACATGTTGTTTTATTCATAGGAATATATCCTATAGGACCTAATCTTATAGAAATCTTGTAGTGTAAATTCTATAGAAAAAAACATGAGGTCATACCTCATGGAAATTTTTTCTTTACTATAATCAAACACACTTCATCTTCGTAGAATTCAAGTAGCCATAACATTTCAATCCTTTTTTTTTCTGTTTTTATGATTTTCCTATTCTATAAATGAAAGGAGCCCTTAGATTGCGTCTCGAATCTAACGAGCTCGTAAGAAACTTCTTTTTGGCTCCGCAAGACACTCCACTCCAGTAGCCCATTCTAAAATTTGCATGCAATACTCTAGGTTATCCAAAAATCTAGTGTTCAAGCACCTTGTTGGCTACCAGCCGCACACTGTTATTTCATCATTGTTGTTGTTCTCGTTGACTACAAGCAGGACCACATCTTAGAGCATCACATGCGCGGTAAAATGCACTTGCACGGCAAAAACCGCAAATTCAGCGCCGCCCACGTGTGATGTGCTCGAGCAGGCGCGGTAAAATAGCGCGCACGGGAAATAGGTTGCTACGCCCGGCAAAAAAGCAACGCACGCTAAATTTACGGCGCTGGCTCGAGCGCACGATATAAAACACGGCGCCAACGCTAGCGCGAGCGCTGGCTCACCATCGTCATGGCGAACCACCGCTCCATGGCAATGTGTCACGAGAATTTTCTGCTGGACCTCGTTGACGAGAACGAATTCTTCAAGAAGCAGCATGCGGAGTATAAGGCGGCGAGGAAAGCCAAGTGGACGCACAAGGCGTTCATCATCGTGTAGATGGAAGGCCCGAGCATTATTGACGATGATGATCCTCGGTGGGCGGATCTGTTCTGATCCACCGCGTCGAATTCATCGGACTCTGACATCAAGTTCGATGACTAAATCATCGTACATATTATATCCGTTTTAGTTTAAATTACTGTATGTTTGAACGAAATCTATCTTATTTGCATTGAAATCTAGTTGAATGCACGTACGTTGCCCATGCGTTGTATGTATAATAAATACGATATCCTTGGACAGTTGGACGCGGGTCAACGACGTTGAGACTCAGGGACGGCGGCAGCACATCATGGGAATGTGTCAAAATAGTGTCTAATCACAGAACCATATTAAGAGCATCTCTAGCAGAGCCTGTAAAAACGTGAACTGAAAAACCGAAGTTCAGTTCACTAAACTCGTGTTTACAGTTTTGATTTACGGGCTCTGTTCTGCGCCAGCGGCTTCCAAACCCGTAAAGGCAGGGTTTTTTTTTATAGAATTTATATGCAAGACATACAACAATCCATCATAATTAATCAAATAATCATCCAAATTATTACAACACATAAACAATAATCTGAACCAAATTATCACAACAGTTTTGAAAAAATTGAAGAAATGAAAAATATCTCAACCAAATTACACTAATTCTCGAAAAATTGGACAAATGAACAAATGTCTCAACAATGATACATGTGACAAATAAATAAATGAAATGGTAGCCAGTGGTGCATTTTCAGATATTAAACGAGTTGTATATGGGTACTGGCATTCTCAATCTGCAGGTGAGTTTCAAGAAAAGCTTCAATGCGATTCGGATTGCGTTGAGGTTCCACTCGGGTGCCAACATTGTCATAGAAGCATGGAAAGCTCAACTCTCTTTCATTCTCGATGATCATGTTGTGAAGAATCACACAACATGTCATGATGTTGATAAGGGTTTTTTTGTCCCAAAATTAGGCTAGGCCACGAACAATGGCAAACCTTGCTTGCAAAACACCGAAAGATCTCTCAATGTTCTTGCGAGCTGCTTTTTGAGCTTTGGCAAATTTAGCCTCTATTCTATCTTGGGGATCTTTGATATATTTAATAAAAGTTGCCCAATCCTGATAGATGACATCGGCTAGGTAATACCCCATTGTGTACTCATTATATATGACCTTATAGTTGCAAGTGGGTGCTTCTCCATTTGCTAATTTGGCAAACAAAAGGATCTTTGCGGCACGTTGATGTCACTGAGTGTTCCTAGCAAACCAAAAAAATAATGCCAAATCCACAAATCTTAGAATGTAACAGCCTCAAGTATAATGGTTGCATCTTTGCTCTTGCCACAATATTGTCCATGCCATGCCTTGGGATAATTCTTTCAAGTCCAATGCATACAGTCAAGACTACCAAGCATGCCCGGTCAACCTCTCTTCTCATTTATCTCCATCAATCTTTTGGTGTCATGCTCATTGGGAGCTCGGAGATAGGTTGGCCCAAATAACGTGATTATCAAACGAGCAAACCTACGCACCGACTCCAATGTAGTATCTTCGCTAATTCAAAGATACTCGTCGGTGTAATCCGCAGGGATGCCATACGCAATCACACTCATGGCAGCAGAGATTTTTTGGAACGGGCTAAAACCCATCACGCCGGTGGCATTTCTACGTTGCTTGAAGTAGTTCGAATTTACTTCGCAGGCCTTGAAGATTTTGACGAACAAACTACGCCGCATACGATACCTCCTATGGAATAGATGGGGCGGATAGGTAGGTACCTCGGCGAAGTAGTCCTCCATCAGCTGCTTGTGGCCGAGGAGGCGATTCCGCTAGATGTGGTTCCGGCCCGTCACCGACCCACGCCTCCGATTCACCAGCTTCACGCGGTCCTCCAACTCCTTGACGGAGAGGAGGAGCATGGTGGCCTCCATCTCGTCATCCTGGAGCAGCTCGTCTAGGTCGGAATCGTCCGAGTTCGACGAATCGGACAGATCGACATCGACAAACTCGTCACCCGAGCTCATCCTCGATTCGGACGGCGCGGCGGCGGGGCCGGCACCCGGAGTTGGGCGAGGAACAACGGGCGGGGTGCGGGGCAACCTGCGCTAGCTCCGAGATGTGGGGCTCGGGCGAATCGAGCGGTGCGGCGGCGGCGGAGTGTGGTTGCGGCGCGGGGAGGGAGAGAGCGAGCAGTTGCTTCAGCTGAAGTTTTAGCGCGCCCTAGATATGGATCGAGCGTTCGGTTCGCTCGAGCGACCCCTACAAATACAGGTCGATTTGGGTTTTCGGTCTCGGCCTGAATTTTTTTCGGTTTTAGCCTTTTACGATAACTGATCGGCGCCATTTTTCAGCCCGAATCCTTAAACTGGCGGTTATTTTTCGGTTTTGTCCCGTTTACGGGCTCTGCTAGAGATGCTCTAACACCCGTAAAGCACCTCAGCCATTAACTTTTGATGTACCTCACCCTCTCTCCCTAATATCCAGCATGATGGTGTGTATGAATGGCGTGGCTAATCATTTTGCAAAGAAAATGTATGCACTGCCATAGACCTTGATTACGGATTGAGGGTAGCCTCCTCACATTTTTTTGCGCTCACTTGTGGCATGTTAGGTACCGAGCTTTAATTCTAGGGAGACTTGCGAGAAGATTTTGAACCGTAATTATGCAGACGTGAGGTGAGATAGAGCAGTTAGAGCGAAATTAGGAGCCTGTACAGGAGTTGGGTTGTTGCAAATCTATTTGTTATAGGTGTTGAGATAATCTGGTTTTTCTATTGAGAAGGGGAAAGTTGCGTGAGAGAGAAAAACGGAACTAAGTGTGACACCAGGCATATGCAGCTTTTACCTTAATACTGTAGTAAAGATTAATCAAACACCAATTTCAACACGTACAATACCGAGTATTTATTGGATAAATCCTAAATATTCGTTGTTTACTCGATGCACAGATTCTTCTATTGCTTACACATGTACCAGTAATTCGATATTCCCAGATATGATCAATGGTAACGACGTCCGTGCATTCATACCATACTTGATTTTCAGTAGCCGCCGTTAGCGATTGATCAAGGAGTGGCACAGCGATGCAACCTTGCAGGGATTCAGTATGTACTGCAGCGCATAATCCGAGTAGTCCCGAGCCAGACGGTGGTCTACTTGGAAATCGAATACAACTCCGATGTGCTCCGGATGACAAGTCCAGTCGGACAAGCTGCTGTGCCTCTAATAAAGCAGAACAGGCAGATCACTGCGATCTTCTCGCAATCGTAAAACCCAGATAGTCTCGCGTATCGGCAATGGCGCCGTCGCTCCGTCAAAGAAAAAGGCGAGCCAATAGCGCCAACAGCAGCACTACAGCTCCTCTACTCTCCACCGCCAACGGCAGCGTCCTGCCCGATGAGTTGCTCTACGAGATCCTCCTGCGTTTCCCGGCGAAGCCGCTCTGCCGCCTCCGCACCGTCTGCCGGTCATGGCGGTCCCTCCTCTCCGACTCGTCCTTCGTCGCCGCCCACAGTGCCCGCCACGGACCCCTCGTCGCCGCCTTCAAGCAAACACCAGAGGGCGTCGACATCCTGGACATATCCGGCCAAACCGTGAGGCGGATACTTGTGGACGATTGTCCTCAACATCAATTCGCGAACGTGGCGTGCACCAACCTTAATGTGTTCTGCCTCGTCGGGGAGGACTTGCTCCCCCGCATTCTCGACCCGGCCACGGGCGTCGTCTCCCCTTTGTCCAATGACAACCAAGAACTCTACTATGACGGCCACATTACCAGTCTCGCGTTCGGCACGGCCCCCTCAACTGGAGAGACCAAGGTTCTGGCCATCACCGCAAAGCACCGGAAAGTTACCTCCTGCAAGGTCCTCACCTTCGGTGGAGCCGGCGAGTGCTGGAGGGATACGGGTTGCCCCCCAACTCTGCTCGCAACTTCTTCTAGGTGCGCGCCCCTTGTCAAGGGGGTCCTCTATTTCTGGGCCTACGACAACAACTACCGCATCGATCACATTGCTGCATACGACCTCGACACGGAGAAATGGCGGCACGATCTTCTACACCTCCCGCTGCCAATCCACGAGGCCATCCCCTTGGCTGAGCTGAGCGACACCTTGGTTGCGGTCTACCGCCGTAACAACAACCATACATATCGTAACTGCAGTGATCTCTGCATTGACTTGTGGTTCCTCACGGACTCTGAGAAGGTTCTATGGTCGAAACGTTACACCATCGTCATGCCGTACCATGGTTGCTGGAGGCCGTGCGAGTGCGACACAAGTTACGGGTACGGCCATCCCTTGTGGGCGCTCGATGATGGTAAGATCGTCTTCTGGGTGACGCTGGACTGGAGGAGGGGCGATGGAAGACATGTTAGAATAAATTCGCTGCGGGTGTACGATACGAGAACAAACACTTGTATGAGTAGTGTTGAGATGCCAGACTGTGAACTTGCCGGTGTGTACAGAGGGAGTTTACTTGCTCGTGTTCCATGGATCAGGAATTAAGAGGATATATGTGATTATTATTTCATGGTACTTTATACGGATAGGTCCACACTTTGAGATTCAATGACAGACATCAACTTACTCCCTCCACTTCAAAGTTTTGTACTCCATCCGTACCCGAAAATAAGGTCTATGTTTTCTTTGTTTGCGCAAGTCAAACAAATCAACACCTACTAGTAATATGTAAATATCACATGAGAATATATTTCATGATGCTTGTATTGTAGACGTTAGTGTATTTTTATTATAGAAATTTGCTTAAACTTTATGAATTTTGACTTGTGAAAAACTATCGCCTTCTGTTTTAGAAATGTAGGTAGTACATAGCTTTGTCAAATATTTAAGAATTTGACCATCAATATTGTTGTGAATACTTAAATTGAAATTTGAAAATTATATGTATATATTTGTGTCAAGAAGTATTTCCCAAGACAGTATATATATTAGTCATGGCCGGTTCCATACATGTTGCAGTGAAATAACATTATATGGGGACGGTTGTCATCGACGTTGGACACATAGATGAACTGCAGTGCTAGCGCGCATCGTGATCTGCAAACGTTAAAGTAGGTGTATGCGAAACATACTTGTGAGGTTTTGTGAATAAAGAGAATACATTAATATCGAAAAAATATAAATTTCACCAGATTTCTGCAGCAACGTATAATACCCTAATGATAAGGTTTACCCGGCTAGGGTGATGAAGAGACAAGGACCTTCGTCTCGTGCTAACGTCTCTAGTCATGACTAGATGGTCTAAAGATCTATTTGTGCTTCTTATCACTTTTTTTTATTCCTTGTGCTACCATATAGATGATTATCATTAAATCGGCCGCCATTTTTTGCCTAAATAACTCCTTCAAATAGGCTTTTGTCCCGCTATATTAATATAGCAACCGACCGATACAACGAAAAGCTGGGCCGCAGCACAACCGAGCCCAAACGAAAAGAAAAAGAAACTAATGCCGACACCGGCAGATTGACGAAAACGAGGATGACTCCGCAACCGCGCGCCCTCCGAAGAAGTCCACCACGCTCCTAGCACGTCGAGACGCCGCATACCAAGCAACACCTTCAACAAGGGAACGACGACCACGCCGCTGCTGCCCGACTAGGCCTAGGGTTTCCCACGCGGAAGGGATTGGGAGGAATACATCCGACGCCCTTCAGAAGGAAGACGGCACCCGCAGGCGTGCCGTCGAGTCGGACATGGGATTTCTCCCGACCACCAAACCCACCACCCTGAACGCCCCGACGTGCTCCACCAAACATGCCACCAACCACACCACCACCACTTGTAGTCACCCTCGCTCGCTTGTGGTCACCGGAACATGGCCTAGAGGGAGAGACGACAAGCAGCAGGGACGGGGGTAGCAGTACCACAACCGGGCGGGAGGGAACTACCTCCACCGCCTTCGCGGTCGCCGACCGGACATGGCAACGAGGGCACACCAGGCCGAACTGGCCCGGCCGGGCCCAAAATGGCCCGTAAAGCCCTACTGCCAAGCTGCAGCAGGCGGCCGAAGCGCCGCCACCACCCATCCACCGCCGCCGCGCCATCTCCGCAGCCAGGGAGCACCGCCGGTGCGCCGAAGACGCAGGCAGCCCGCCCAGCCCATCTGGGCCCCGCCTGGGCCAGATCTGGGCCGAGCAGGCCCGCGCCCGCCTGCGTGCTCCGCCGCCAACTGGCCGCGCCTCCTCCCACCCGGCCGCGGGTCTCACGCCGCCGCGCGACCACCGCCTGCCGACACCAAGCCGCCGAGGAGCCGCGCCATGGTAAGGTCAGCCCCGCCGCCCGCACCGCGCGGTAACGCACGGCGGCCGCTGCGGCGACGGCCGGGAAGGGAGGGAGGAGGATCGGGGGTGGCGGCGGTAGGGTTCGCCGCCGCCCGTGTGTGTGGCGAGCGAACAATTTTTCGGGGGAAAGTAACTCAAAATTCTTCAAAATGAAATTTAGAAGAAAGCTCATACCTTGCCAAAATAACTCCTCGATGTTCTTATGTTGCTTCTGCATGCATCAGTAATTCGATATTCCCATATGTGGTCAACACATAGCGACGTGCATGCACTCTGACCACCCTTGATTTGCAGGCGCCATGGTTAGCGATCGATCGACTGTGTGAGCGATGCACGCATTTGACAGCACGTGCAATACATCCAGGCACTACCTCTTTCCATCCACCCGTCCTGTGTCGCTTAAGTCCCATGTGCCTCGGAAGCTCTTTGCGGCCGTATAAAATTCTACAACCCCGCAGTCGGTCTCCAAGAGGCTCCCGCATTGTGTGACTAAGAAAAAAAAAGAGGCGAGTGTCCAAGATAATTACGTACGAGATCTTGAAGGTTTCCGGATGACTCAGAGTTTAACCATAACGGCCACTCCACCAGTCTTGCGTTCTGCAGGGCCTCCTCACCGACAGATTCTTCAGTTGCTTCTGCATGCATCAGCAGTAATTGGATTACTTCCATATGTGCGCAATGGTCGTTCGTGCACACTTGATTTGCAGACGCCGTCTGCGAATAATCCTTGCAGGATGCTATCGTTGCAGCTATTCAGATATCTCCGTGCAGCAGGCTGCAGCGCATAATTGAGTAGGCCCGAGCCAGACGGGTTGCTAATGCTACATGGAAATCGAATCGAACTCCTATGTGTTCCTGACGGCAAGTCCAAGTCGGACAAGCTGATGTCCCTGAAATAAAGAACAGGTAGATCCAAAAGCAGAGCTAGCATCAGGGTATTATCCTAGTCGTAAAACCTAGATGTCTCAACTCTCGGCAATGGCGGCGTACGTCGCTCCGTCCAACAGCAAGGCAAGCCAAAGGCAACAGCAGCAGCAGCACCGCTCCTCTCGTCTCCACTGCCAATGGCAGCGTCCTGCCCCAGGATTTGCTCTACGAGATCCTGGTGCGCATCCCGGCGAAGCCGCTTTGCCGCCTCCGTGCCGTCTGCCGGTCATGGCGGTCCCTCCTCTCCGACTCGTCCTTCGTTACCGCCCACAATACCCTCCACGGACCGCTCGTCGCCTCCTTCAAGTGGGAGCCGTCAGGCATCCACATCCTAGACAGGTCCGGCAACACCGTCAGGCATATACGTTTCGAGACTGGGCTTCGAAGTTACTCCTGGATCGTGGCGTGCAGCAACCTTGACGTGATCTGCCGCCTTGGTGTGGACGAGTGCCCCCGCCTGATCGACCCAGCCACCGGTGTCATCTCCCTATTGCCCGATGACTCAGAGTTCAACCATAACAAGCACACCACCAGTTTTGGGTTCGGCCGGGCCTCCTCAACCGGGGAGACTAAGGTGCTGGCCATCACTGCAAGGCTCATGACAGTCCGTTGCTGCAAGGTCCTCACCCTCGGTGGCGCCGGAGAGTGGAGGGAGACAGGCTGCCCCATGACTAAACTTGCAACTACTCCTAGGCGTGTGGCCCATGCCAAGGGGGTCCTCTATTTCTTGGGCTATACAAACTACTACCCCGATCACATTGCAGCATACGACCTCCAGACGGAACAATGGCGGCCGGATCTCGTGCACTTGCCGCTCCCAGTCCGATGCCACGTTTCCTTGGCTGAGCTGAGCGACAACTTGGTTGCAGTCTACAACCATAACGTTGATAGCCATATCTCCAAGGATTTGTGGTTCCTCACGGACGCTGAGAAGCTTCTCTGGTCGAAGCGATACACGATCACCATGCCTTACCCAAAGACGTTTGACGGGATGATGGGAAGATGGGCAGATTGTCTTCCCTTGTGGAAACTGGATGATGGGAAGATTGTCTTCTGGGTGTCGCTGTACCTGAATGGTGGTGACGTGCTAGTAGTGCATTTTTTGCGGGTGTACGATCCCCCGACGAACACTTACACGGATGGGACTGACATGCCTGGCTATACCTTTTTCGGTGTGTACAAAGGCAGCTTACTTGCTGGTCATCCATGGACCAGGAATCAAGCGGGTATATAAGTACTTTTTGACTGCCATTGTAAATTACAGGGATGGCTGCATACTTTGAGATTTAATGGTAGACATCATCTTTTTTTCCGGATATCATCTTACTCCCTCCACTTCAAAGTACAGTGTTTGTTTTGTATATAGCTTTGTCAAATATTTAAGGAACTAAACACCAATATCGTTGCGAATATGATAATGGAAAATTGAAATAAATTTATAAACTTATGTCAAGAAGTATTTAATTCCCATATCCTAAAACTTCATCAATTAAATCTATGTTTGTTTTAGATCACAACACTTTAGTACTCAAATCCTGGTATAAACGTATAATTCATATGTAAATTTTAGCCAATAAAAGGGAAGTTCAACACCTATGGATGCTAACCGAATTAGGTCCCGATTGGCTTTTTGGACCTGGCACCACGGCGGTGCCGCACACCGGTGCATGCTTGACGGCGGACACCCCTCTTGAAGAGAAGAAACAGCCTTTGCTAAATTATGAGCTATACATTTGAACCCTGTGTTCATGACTGAAAATCGCCTCCTCGAAGAGATTGGTACTCCTGTGCATTATCTCATGTAGGATCATCGTATACCTACATGCACAATCTTCCCATCTCTTCGTGGTGGAACAACCCACCTTATAAGATGGTCTAACTTCCTTCCAGATTTTCATGTGAGACTAAACTTCCCACCTCTTGCTACTCCCTAGTGAGCTGCCACCCACTTGGGCTGCCACAATGTGCACTTTGAGATTTATAGGGAAATCTGAAATCTAATGTGGGCCATTAAAAGTGGACCCAATATTTCAACAGTAAATAGGAGGAAGTGTGACATCATTGGTAGTGTGACATTGCATCTTTCACTTTAATAGTAAAGACTGAATTGTAGAGTTTGTCCATTAAACAATAGCTCACTTACATAGTTACTATGTCGAATATGAAGTCCAAACTCTTTAGGATACTTAGCTAGTGGCGAAGGATGGAAAGAATTCGAGGTAGGGTGAACTCTAGAAAATGATGCAAAAAAACAAAATAATCCTGAGATGTTAGTACAATATGTATGAGTCTTGCACAATCACTTAGTACATTATAAATAGATACATTATGAACTATAAGTAGAACTAAAAACATATCAATAAGGAAGCTTTTTTAGGAGTATATTGAAGATGTAATGGCATACTCAAGTCCTCGGAATGGCATCGTTTTATCATTTTTTCTTAAATATCTTCCGGTAATTTTATCGATCAAGACATTTGAAACCTCTACATCGATCCTGCATATCATTAGTCATGAAAAACCATCACATACATCTTGTTGCGTAGCTTGGTTTTGATGATATTTGGATCTGAGAACATTGTGTTTGTTATTGTCGTTTCCACCCATAAAAACAATGCCAACTAAATGAGGGCAAGAAGGCGCTGTCAATATTTGTATTGTGGGCATAGGTAAAAGTGCGGTTGTGGTGTGTAAGTCATTGGCACAACGCTCATCGAACACCGTTCCATAAACATTACATCCAAAAAGTGGTACAATAAAAACATCATGGATCCAAAATTCTTCTTATATTTATATCCACATCAAGAAGAATGCAAAAGTCCTCGGTTTAATGAGAATTCACGGAAAATTTAAATCCAAATCAATATGCCTGCTTCCATTTGAGCTCAACGTAGCATTCCTGAATGATCCTCACCCTCGGCGGCGCCGGCGAGTGGAGGAAGACAGGTTGCCCCTTGTCATCATTTACAACTTTCCCTAGGTGTGCCGGCCAGAGTCTTGCGTCTGTCCGCCTGGCGCCGCGGGGGCGAGGACATCGGTGGCGAAGCCAGAAGTGGGCGCTCCTTTGGGGCGAACATGGGCGCCAACGAAAGGTGACCACGGTTGTGCGGCGCAGGAGGTGGCGTGCGCGCAAGCGGGCGATCAGGCTGGAACACCGGCGTGCGCACCGGCGAAGTCGGAGGAGTGTGGAATACCGGAGACGCGGGCGCGGAGCGGGCGTCGAAGCCAGGAGGGCAGGACGGAGAGCGGGTGAGGACGACGGTGAGCGGCGACAGCTGTAGCTGGTGGTGAAGAAGACTTCCGCTTGCCGGAGAGCAAACCCTACTAGCGGCAGAGGGGTTGCGATAGGGGGCTTACCGGCGTCCAGCGAGGTCGGCGAGGCGGGCAATCGGCGGCGGAGACGACGGCGAGTCGATGGAGGGTTGCAGGAGGTACAGAGGTGGGCGAAATCGCCGTCTCAAGCTGGGGATCTACCGCGATAACGAGCGGATCACTTCTTCTCAGCTGGCAGACTACGCGGCCATCTTCGCTTCGCCGTTGGGCCCGGAGCAGGTGGAGGCTATCACGGCCCTGTTTGGCCTGACCTGCCCGACGGTGGATGAGGAGCTGTTGGTGGACGCTGGGGCTATCTAGCTTCGGTCGCCTCATCGGTTGTCTCTGTAGGATGTTTTCATGGAGGAACAAAACCTCAATGTTGCGATGTGGAATGCGCGGGGACTGAATAACCCGGCGCGGCGCACAGCTGTTAGGGTAGCCTTAGATGACGCTCACGTGTCCGCCGTGTGTGTGTTCGAGTCAAAGTTGAGCTCTGTATCTATGCTTGATATTGTAGAGTGCTTCGGCCCCCGCTATGATTGGTTCATGTATTTGCCGGCTGTGGGCTCATCAGGGGGCGTAATTATCACGTGGCGGTCGCAAGACGTCGAGGTGCTCCGCTCTCGGGTGGACGCATTCTCTGTCTCCGTTGAGCTTGCCTTTCCGCGTGGAAATTCTTGGTGGCTTTCGGCGGTCCACGGTCCAACCACACTAGCTCTTAACGAGAACACACCCGCTCTTCCTCGACGAGTTGCGTGCTCTACGTGCTGCCCGCGCTGGCCCTTGGGTGGTGGCCAGGGATTTTAAACTTATCCTCGACGCCGCGGACAAGAACACACCCGTCGTCGACAGGCGTTCCATGGCCTTGTTCCGTCGATGCATCAATGATCTGGAGCTAAAGCAGTCAAGCAACGGTTGGCGCCATGAATCTTCAGCACCATTACAGATCGAACAAATATTAGTCACTGCCATGTTTCTTCTCAGCCGGACATCGCCCGGTGGCAAGGACATGTGTGCCAACCTCCAAGCGAAGAAGCGAACTTCGACCATGACTTGTTTTCTTCTTCAGAATTTGAGGGAACCAATGTATAAAATGAAAATAAAAAGAGCTAGGATCCATGGATTACCTCATACAACGAGGACGGACGGAGGGCCAGCCACACTTGCCTCGCCAAGTACCTTCGCGTGCATCTGGACATGGCCGTCACCATCTCTCCAATGAACGACAGCTTTGCTCGCCCGCAGCATGGACCTCTCCTCTCCTCGACAAGTAAAAGTCAAAGTCTAAGTCATAGTCACACGCGCAACCCACACGCGGTCTATGACCAAGAGCAAGTATTTGTAGACAGAAAGAGCTAGGTTGGAGGGAAGAAAACGAAAGGAGACTTTTAAATCTGAAGGGAGAATGAAACAGATGAACCAAGAGTACGGACGGCAGAGATGCATTGAGCACACAGATTGCTGACGTGTCATCAATCAAAACACTTTGTGAGGTGTGATTACCGCCTTTGTGGGATCCCATGGGTCATGCTTATCCTAATAAGTGCCTCCACCGATTTTTGGGTCTCCCTCCTCCTAATAGCGTGAGCTGGCTGCTTCCTTCCCAGAGTTAATTTTCGATCCGAATTTCAAGGGGTAGGAGTCTGGACCTTTTACACTGGATTCATTTTTTTTCACAAAGCACGATTGATAGATCTGTATATCAAAGGGTATGAGTCTGACTTTTTACATCTATTTTGATTCCTATAGATGCGACTGAATTTGTTTCTCCATCGATGACTTTATTTTGCTTCAAACTTTCCAACAACTTCAGACCATCAATCAAAGTTTATTTTTGCTTTCTTCTACAATGAATCTATTCTTCTTTAATGCTGAATTTTAAGCTTCAAACCGTACAACCATTGAGAATTATTCTTTTGAACCAAATAAGACAACGTACATTTTATCTCACTAAGTTCATTATACAGAGCATGATAGCTTCCAATAAAAATAATCAAGTTTACACATGTTATTTGTACCAGCCATATTGACGCATTTGATTGCCACACATCAACCGTAGAAGCCATGAGTACATACACCAAGCAACATGAAAAGAAAACTATGCGCTTTCGCACGGACAAACAACACAATTCAAGCAGTCACCTAGATTAAATAACACAATACTAAGAGCGCTCTCGCACGGACAAACAACAGATTTCAAGCAGTCGCCTAGATAAAACAGCACAATACTAATGAGCAGGAAGATCGACACTACAGCTCCTCTTCCTCCTCAACTGCCGCCAAGCTCTGCGACGACTGGTAAGTTCTTCTCCAGGAGGGCCGACGTAAGCCACAAGCCTCGCCAGCCTTGCCGTCTGCTTCAGGCCCTCCTCCTGTGTGTGCACATCATGTTAAGATAAATAGATCAAAAGCATCACAAGGTACAGCATGTTAAGAGAAATGGATCAAAAACCTCATAATGTACATGTCCATGATTGAAAGACCTGAAGTAAAGCTTCTTAGCTATGATGCTACTCGTCCTAGTTCGACAAGGATAGACAACTAGTCTAGCTTAGCTGCGGTAAAATAAGATGAAATAGTGCACAAATCAGTTGAAGATGCTCCAGGATAAACCTATGTGCATGCTCCAGACTAAACCTATTTGCATACCCAGGTGAATATAAAATAAAATGGAGCTCCGAGTTACATGACCTTAGTACATGAAATCCAGTAGCTAGAAAACGGTGGGAAGAAAGCATTGCACACTTCGTACAAGCTCCACGCTAGACACACACTTGACACCATGCTTACAAGTACCTTCTTTAACCAACTGCAAGACCAGTTGAAGAAATACACAAGAAAGTATGTCCGTCCAAGTTTAGTTGAACAAAGTCCAAGTACGTTTTTTAACCAACTGCAACATCAGTAGAACAAAGTCGGCTATTTCATCCATCATCTGCATGACACCAGACGACAAAGGTTTAACTTCACCAACATCACAAGAAATTATTACTCACCAACACACAAATAAGATACACAGGAACCACTAAAATGATAAAAAGGACAACATGAATCAATTAACAATTTACGCTAAATATCATATGGTAAAAAAAACAGCGTACTCGACAATGGATAAAGCTCGGAAACACAACACAAAAGATGATGATAAACCCGAAGGTATTCTACAGCTTTGTATGGGCTTTCTAAATCTAAAGATAAAGGATGTGCAGGAAAATTACCCGGACTACGAGGTCAACAAGTTGTTTAGAGAAGTACCAGAACTACAAGGAAAAGTACCAAAACTATGAGAGATGTAGGAGAAAGTATACGATATCCCGCAGTTGCATAAGGAACTCTCGGAGAAAGAAGGGAGGCTACCAATCGCTCTAACAAATTAGTTGGAGTAGTTGAACCTGTAAGATTCAGCTAACAAGAATACAATGTTCAGCTACTGATCCAATAGGATGGATAAGTGTGTGCTTAGTGCATATAAGAAGTGACACAAGTCTAACAGGAACATGATTCAGAGATTGAAAAGCTATAGATGCTATCAAAGCTCATGTGAGCCATTGAAAACTAGAATCATGTAAGAAGACACTAGAATCTGGAATCATGTAAAGCAATGCAAGGTTGGCCACTTGAGAATCTACTGAACTGCTTTGGAAATGTCTCATATGATGAAGATAGATGCCTAACAGTGAATGCCTATCTTACGTGTGTGTTCACACTTAGCTCATCATAAGAAAGGTAATCATTCAGCGGACATAGAAGTTAATTATGCCATTTCTTTCTTGTGTGGTACTTGTTGAGGAGCTAAATTACATACAGATCGGAGACATCTACTTCTACGATCCATTTGGCGAAATTGATTTGGAGATGACCGAGTCAGAAAAATTCAAGCTTTTCCCCCACTGGTGGAGATGGGGTCCTCGACCTAGATGGTGAAGATGTAAGGGAGTATTGAGATGATGTGTTGGCTAGCCTAGCGAGGCACCAGCGAGGTATGGGAAGAAGGCGGTGAGGCGAGGGGGAGAAGGCTGGGGCGGCGTGAGAGGCAGCTGTCAGCGTGGTGAGCAAGGAGGACGAGTGAGGAAGAGGAGCAAGATGTGAGCGATGAAGGGAGTGCAGGTTGTGTCAGAAATTTGTGGAGAGCTTTTTTATAAAATGACCAGTGTGCGGTTTTTTTCTGGACGGAGGGAGTAGTACCTGTTTTAGCCAAATGCAGACCACTTGAAGAAATAAACACAAGAAAGCATGTTCGTCCAAGTTCAGTTGAACAAATTCAAGTACTACCTTCTTTTAACCAACTGCAACATTAGTTGAACAAACTCAGATGTTTCTTCTATCACCTGCACGGGCCATACTAAGAAGTTTCAACTTCATCAACACAAGAAACTATTACTCACCAACACACAAAACAAAATACACTAGAACTACCACAATGGTAGAAAAGGAGGACGTGAATCAAATAACAATTTGCCCTCAACATCATCTGGAAAAAAAGAATCGACGTACTCCACAATGCATAAATCTCGAAAACACAACACACAAGATGATAAACCTGAAGATAAGTTACAGCAGTACATGGGCTTTCTAAACCTGAAGATTAGCTACAACGGTGCAAGGGTTTGCATGAATACTACTACTAGTATCTTTGCTTGTCCAACACCTAATGACCACCATAAATACCACAATAATATCCTGTGAGCTGCTTGAAAAACAACAATTGAACAACAGCTTGCAAGACTGCATGTTTGTACAAAAAAAACCATTCATCAACTAGACAAGCTACCAAACTAAAGCAAAACTGCAAGCGCATAGTAACTATATATGCACATGCAGATTCATGCATATAGAGTAGAAGTTGAAGGGTAGAACTCTTACTCTGCATACTACTCTGCAGCAAGCGGATTCATGCAGATTCATGCTCTGAATTTATCCCTCTGCTCTAATGAAATCCATGTCGGGGAAGCAGCAGCAGACACGATGCGACACTATTTTGATCCCTTGTGGCAACATCACTCTTGTGTCAAAATATCGAACAAAATCGATGGGGGAAAACAGGGTAAAGCCGCAGCGGCCGGAGGTGGGGGCGTGGTGTACCTGCGTTTCGACGCCAAGCACGTTGAGGAGCGGGACGGTGGCGCCCTCAATAATGAAGCCAGTGGATAGGAACAGTAAATAGAAAAATAATTTGGGCAAATTTAACCTATTCTCCAACCATGCACTCATGTATACTTGTACAAAACTCAACTAGCAGAACTCATGTAAGAAAAAAATTATATTTAGTTTTACTTGTTATGTAGAAACATCATGAACATCACTACTTTCAAAGCATATTAGCAAATTTCATGCGAACGCACCAACATTACCCTTCAACAAATATGTGCATGCTATTATACAAGATAACACTAGTACATTTCATTCTTCTCATATTACTGTACCAAATGCTCTACTCCAAGAGTGTGAAAGCTCATAAATTAACTTGGACTGCACAGCTAAAATACTATGAAGCACTGACTGAATTCCAAGTTCAGTAATGCCAACTTGAGCATGAAACATCTTGCACTCCCTTTTAATCAATGCCAAAGATAATAGACTATGGAACAACAGCTTACAAGACTACATTTCTGTACAAATCGGAAGGAACCATTCACCAGTCAGAGAAGCTACCAAACTGAACCCAAACTGCAAGCTCACAATTACAATAGAAGCACATGCAGATTCATGTATATAGAGTAGAAGTGGCAGAGTAGTACTCTTACTTTGTATACTACTCCGCAACGATCTGGAGCTTAGACTCCATCCCTCTGCTCTAATCAAATATCTGCTGGGGAAGCAGCATCAGCCTCGACGTGGCACAATTTTGATCCCTTCAAACAGCAACAACACTCACGTGTCAAAATCTCGAACCAAATCGACGGGGTAAAACAGGATAAAGCCGTAGGGGTCGGAGGTGGGGGTGTGGTGTACCTATGTTTTGACGCCGATCACGTTGAGAAGCGGGACGGTGGCGCCCTCCATCCTTCTCTCTTCCAGCGTCGAACTCGCTCATGCAGGGTGTCACGAGAACCAGCGCTTTGATCCGGTACCATCAGAGAATGAGTGGCACGCTCATTCAGTCGGCGTCGACGGCCGCCGCATGGCCTCCTGGAGGAGCGCGTTGCAGGAGCCCAAGGTGGCGCCCACAAGCCGTGATCGTGGGCGGTAGGATTCATCTTGGTGGCAGCTATTCGTTGATTCCGCGGCATGGATTTGGTGGAGGGGAAGGAGGCCCGTCGAGGAGGTGTTCTGCAGGTCGAGGGGTCGCCAGAGAAGGTGGCGGAGCAAAGAGGATTGCGGGATAGGAGGGAGGATTTCGATAAAAAGACGGATGGGTTATCACACGGATAGCTGACATGCCATGGAGGTCTCAATTAACCAAAACACTGTAAGCAAGGAGCCATGATGTTCTGCATGCGCTGTGATTGAATACAGACGGGCGGCACAATTTCCTGAGCGGGTAGTTATGGACTTCCTCTGGCCAGCTCAAAGCTTTCCTTCTTTACGTGGTAACCTGGGCCAAATAAATGGTGTACTATTTGTTTTACTAATAATAGATCGATTATTGTGCAGCTTCTTACTCCTGAAACTTTTATTATCTAGAGTAGTACTGTATTAAGAATACGGTACTTGGAACCATTCAAACAAATGCCATCACATGACTCGTTTAATTTCTTCTAGTAGCTGATCCTTGCCCAAAGCAAAGTGATTCATTGATTCCGCGGCATGGATTTGGTGAAGGGAAGCAACAAAGGTGAGCTTGGTTAATGACCATCGTGGCCCGCGAGGCAAAGCAAGGCACCGGCCAAAGTGGAGAAGAAGAATAGGATTGACCTACTCCCAGACCCAGGTGGGAAATGCCTGACATTGTGGTTCTGGACCCGATTGAATTTTCCAACTGGTACTAGTTGCTGCTGCTGTGGACTGTGGACTAATATTAGCTCACGGATTTAGGACACATTTGTTTAGTAATAGCTACTTGACACTGACAGACTCTACTGACAAACAAAATGCAAGAACATCGATGTGATAGTGGAGTAAAAACCAACTAACAGCTCCAATTCAATGAGCTCTAGTGTTGCTTCAGTTACTACATCGATGGGAAGGAGGGGCGTCGGGGAGGTGTACTGCAACTAGAGGGGTCGCCGGAGAAGACCGGAATCAGCAGATGACGGTGTCAGCGCGAAGGGGGTCGCATGAGAGGAGGGAGGAATTGATGGAACTGATGGATGGCAAGGATGGGTGATCACACGGATTGTTGATCTAGCATGGAGGCCTCAATTAACTTAGACCCTGTAAACGAGGAGCCATGATGTTGTGCATGCGGGCCGCACAATTTCCTAAGTAGATAGTTATGGGCATGCTCTAGGTAGCTCATGCTCTCCTTCTTTACGTGAAAAATGGATCAAATAAACGAGCAGTATTTGTTTTGCTAGTAACGGATCGACCATTGTGCAGCTTCCTACTTCTGAAAAAAAAAAGTATTCAAACAAATGATATCAAATAACTTGTCTGATTTCCTCTAGTAGTTAGTAATCCTTAGCAAAAGAAAAGTTGATAGTACGAAACAAAATGGTCATGCCCAGGTCCTTATCAAACGAAACACAAACACGCACCACCCTAAATCTTTTCCAGGATTATTCTCCGACACTACTCCCTCCGTCCACAAATAAGTGTACCTGCGGGGTTTTCAAGATAAATTATGAGGTGGAGTGAAAAGTACATTGGAAACATGCATCTCTCCTCTTTAATTCTTTCACCTCCAATAAGCTAATTGCATGTAAAAAGCAAGAAGAATATGTGCTCAATATTATTGGGTTTGATTTCCGTGCGATGAGAGAGAAGCAATTAAATTGCATTGGAAAGATAGGAGTACACTCTTTTATGGACAAAGTTTAGATGCTAGATGTCCACTTATTTGAGGACGGAGGGAGTACCTCTGATCTCTGCACGATATTTCAGTCCTCCCAGCTACCAAACTCTACACGGTCAAGGAAAAGATAGGCAAATTTACTGCTACTGATATACACCTTTATATGTACCAGAACATGAACAATAACAGGGGAAATTTCGAGTTGCATGCAGCAACTCTCAAATTGGATATGAAGAACGTTAGGAATTTCTAATACCAGCAAATCCTCAAACCATATAAAATGCAAAAAAACCACCATTGAATATTTTGATTTTTTTATTTGCCTTGTTTAGCTCACAATACAAATGATACACAGTTGAGTACAATAGAATAAGCACACCCTGCTTTGAAGTTAAACCTGGTCACCAGCATTACACGCTGGTTTCTTCCATTTATTTAAAACAAATGCCTCGATTAAAACATTCTTGATTGCTCAATAACTCAACTGCTACCACCAAGAAAGCACTTGTTGCACCACAAGGATCAGCAAAAATACAACAAGAAATGAGCTGGTCCAATATGCCAGTAGTTGGGTTCTCACTTGTACAAGACAAGCTCACGAATGACCTTGTGAACTGTCAGGTACTACTGTTGTTTGCACTCTGCAGCCTTGCACGAATGATTTCGTTTTGCATTTCTGCTTCTTCACAAACACCAAGCACCATACTACCTAAGAGACTATTTTGCTCTTGTATATGTTGAAGCTGTAACAAATTGTTGCAAAGAATTGTAAATGAAGATGTACAACAAATAACCCGTCCTAGTTGGCATGCCAATTAATTGCACAGAAAGATCGCAGCCACAAAACATCCAGTAACCACATAACCATGCACAAGTAAACTGCAAGTCACTAACAAATTATGGAGCTATGCCATTAGGCGTCGCTTTCCATGAAATCGATAGCACAATGTACAGGAATAATGCATGTAGAAATTGAACTATTAGGCTATGCAATCACTGTTGAAGGGATAATGCACACCATACCTAAAAGGGATCAAGGCCACAGGAAGGCTTAGGTATAGCCTCTTCTGCACCAATCATTACCACCACCGATGGCCGCAGGGTGTTGTGCAGCCGGTTGTTCATCTTCACCAATTTGATGTCTTCACTCTGTACCAAGGCCTTCTTCCACGAGTCAGCCACCTCCTTGAAAGATTCCTTGAGGTACTTAACAGAACAACTCGTTGGATAGATGTACTCCAACTGAGGATCAAAATGCCAGGATCATAACCAATGGAAGAATGCCCATCAGGATTTGGAATAGAAAACAACAAGGGCAATAAATTCGATCTTGGGCGCGCGTGTGTGTTACTTGTGCATTGTCATCTTGGTTGGTGCGGAGGAGGCAGACCATGCCACCCTTGGCGCCGAGGCTGGAGCTGTCCTCGTCGGCCATGTAGAGGCCCCTGGAGTGGTGGCCTGCAGCAGGTTGGAGCTGCAACTCGGAGAGGACACCGACTTTTGTACCGGGTGCACACGAGCAGCAACAGCTCAAGGAGACCGGGCATCACTTACACTTTGGGAGTCTTCAACGCAGAACCAAAGGCTCAACCTCGCATTTCCACATCTGTAGATTCAGCCTCCACCCTGTTCTATTGAATGTAGCTAACAAGATCCTCAAATCTCATAGGAGAATGCCTTACAGCACAGAACCTGAACACATATAATTGACAAGTTAGGTAAGTGTGGTGACTACAAGAACATTGTTTGAACTAGTGCATGGCCATGCCATCACTTACACTTTGGAGTGGCCGTGAACAAAATTACGAGAAAGGTTCAGCCTTCTAGCAAATTGCAGCGCATCAATCTCCATCGTCCCATCGAGAAGTTTCACGCTTTCGTCTCTTACAGATTTTCACTGCATAACAAGAAAGACATATATCATAACTAAGAAAAAAGCACCGTACATATATGTTCATCCCTCGATAACAAGAGATCTCTATCTATAAGAAAAAAAACAAATCAATGTAGTAAATACTTGTAAAGATAGACTTAATCTGCACTGATAATAATGGGTTTCTCTTGTAACAAGAAAGATCAAAAACTAATACGCGCCCTTTTGATCAAATAGAAAGAAAACAAATGTTTTGAATTACAAGCTAGAATTAATGTCCAATAGATGAATTGCTACATATCACTATATGAAAAAGAATAACTTGGACAGCATCAATGCTTGACTTGCAGAATTTTCAAGCAGAAAAACTAAATACTACGAATCAGTCCATGATTCTAAATAATTGGGCAAGAAAACTATATGAGCTTACACTGAAACCTATCTGAACCAAGTAAATAAAGAACACCTCATGACTGAATCTACGGAGGTGAGCTCCCAGGATCCAACTATAATCAGGAAAATAGTATTTACTAAAAATTATAGGCAGCGTGATGCATGCAAGATCAGGGATAGTGGGTTCTTAATCTCCAAAATGGGATCACCATAACGTGTTGCTTTGCATATTCAATTTGGGTCAATCGCAGGTAAAAAATGCTTGTAAATTCCATTGCTAAAACAATCCTAGCGAGTAGCAGAGTGTTAATGCAATTCTCGAAATCAAACACAACTTAATCCAGTTACAATTCTAGATATAGCTTGTACATCTGCGTGCAAGTAAACAAGTGTTACTTCGGTACTGCAATAATTTATCAAAAGATAATGCTAGTAAGTCACTAATGAAATTACCCTTCTGTTTGTCTTGTAAATATTCTTTACACTTAGGTTTAGTCAGTTAGCCACGTTTGTAAAAAAAAAGGAGCTGTGCTAATTAACTTGGATCAATCACCTAGCCAGGACTAGCACCAGTACTAGATGCTTGCTCATATGCATGCAAGCACGCTCAAGTGAAAGTACCTCTTCCGTTAGCTCTACTAGTCTCGTTTCCCTGATGCTAGAACTGATAAATTTGCCCCAATCACAAAACAAGAATCTCGTCCACTTCTTCAACTGATTGAGCATCTAGAACTAGCTCAAGAGATTTGGGCGGGTCCACAACAAACTAAGAGAAAAGGGCTTCAGAAGAGTCTGCAAGCAAAGATGCAACGAAATTGTTTGTATAATTTTCTGGTGGCTGGCAAAAAGGTATGCAAGTGAACCGATACAGATATGTAAGTTCAAGACAGGCTCGTCCTGCAGCAAGACCGTTGCAGGGGCTCCGGGAGCAAGCATGTTAGGTTGCAGAACTCTGTAAATTCAGGAAAAAGGGGGAAATTTCTGAACCTGTAGCTCCATGGAAGGGAAAGCAAAGAAACTACAAGAAATGTACAACAGAATCCCTGAGCAAGATGCAATACCTTGTAATCCCGGTCGTCGTGGAGGTGGGCGTTCTGGTCGGCGTTCATCCCGCCCGACCGAACCCTAGCGGCCGGACCGCCGGAGGAAGACGAGCAGCCGGCGTCGAAGCGGCACCGATGGCCACCGAACGGCGTCGTGTCGTAGGTGGGCATGAAGCCGCTACAGGAGAAGCACGGGGCCGACTTGCCGAGATCCATCGCGGCAAGGTTTTGTGGTGGGGAAGCGATGCGGTGATTCTGCGCCATAGATTCGGTGGAGGGGGAGGAGGAGATGCCGGGGAGGTGATCTGTAGCTCTAGGGGTCGCGGGAGCCGGCCGGAAACGGCCCGGCGACAGTGGCGGCGCGGAGGGGATCCTGAGAGGAGGGAGGTCGCTTGGTTGGGGAAAAGAATCGAGTAACGGGATCGCTTGGTTGGTGTCGCTGGGTATTGCTTGGTTTTGCTGGAAATTTGGTCCCAAATTTTTTGCTTTGGGCTCCCGCTCAACCCATACTATAAACGATCCAAAATGCCAGCGCGGGCTCCACGTCTGCATACCTAGTGAACTAAGCTGGCGATTTAATTATTTCCCACAGACTCGGTTACGTACCCTAGAGAGAAATATATACGCACGCGTACTACTCTTTCCATCCCACCAAAAGTTTCTCAACTTTATCAAAATTTGATGTATCTAAGTTGAGATACACTTTTGGTGAGACGGAGATAGTACTTCATCTTCATGCCATTCTCGATAGTTTTGTCTGGAATGTATGTACACCCTCAGACCGGAATGGCAGCAGCTAGTTATGGAAATATGGTTCCTCTTCTTTTGTTCTGTTCTGGCTCCTCTAGTCGGAGCATGACGTTGAGGAAGGAGCCCCTGTCTCGTAGAATAAAGTAGGGGTTGCGGATCTTTTGCTTAGTTGATATTTTTGTTTTTTTTTCCTAGAGCGGCTCCTTGCATATGTGGACACTGGTCAAGGCGATGTGGTCGATCTGCTTCCTTGGGCGATGTCAAAACGGAGAGGCTCATCAATCAAATGGTAGATGCTCGCCACCTTGTTCGGAGGCGAGATCTCAAACATTGGCCAAGAAGAAACTAGATAGTTCCTAAAAAAAGCAAATATGAATCCAGTGTTCGAATATGTAGGCTACTCTTGAAAACAATCGATGGTTCGTTAGTGACGCGTTCTTTATTCTCTCCTAGATGGACACGTAAGTATCTGACAAATCAACTAGGTATGTACGCATATATAGCTGGCGGCTGGTTTTCCATCATCGACCTCGGCCGACGGCAGCCGAATAAACCTAGCTAGATAGCCATTTTTGAATTAATTCAATCATTTGGGTAATATAATATCTCGCCAAAAACTGCAGCAACACCTTAGAGACCCCCTCATCCTCCCCCCCCCCCCAACCAACGATAAAATTCTTCAAACCTATTAACCACCTCGAGTACAAAACCATAACCGCAAATACTGAATCCCAAGTAGGAGACCAAAAGAACTCATTCTAGACCTAAGTAAAGCTAATGTGAGGAAATCGTGGGGCGAACCATGCGAGAAATATTGAATATAAAATAACCATGGAGGATCTTGAATGCAAGTAGCTAAATCCTTAACGATTTAAAACCTAGAGAGTTTTGGGACACTAAAAACCATGGCATATGTAGCGGGATAACATGATGGCTCGAGAGGTGGTTGGTAGGGGCACCACATGAGACTAGCGGTAGGTTTGAGTATGTGGTAGACATGCGATGTAGAGAGTTGGAGATTAACTACCTAAGAGATAAGGTGGGGCCCACCTAGTAGTGACACATGACGGTTGACTCTCGAGTTTATGTGATTTCGGTACTATCGGAGTATTTGTAACTGGAAAGTTTAAACTGTATTTAAAATATTCTCCTTGGGGGATGATTCAGTTGGTTGGCACTAACTGTTTTAACACACTATGATCATGCAAGTGTTGTTCGGTTGCGCTAGAGCACAAAGCTAGGATTGTTGTTTCATGTTGCGAGATGGTTAGCGCCTATTATCGTATGTCCAAAAGAACATATGGTTAGGGCTAGAGTTTAGGTGGGTGGGGCCAATGCTAGATCTCAGCAATAACGCTAAGGCATGCCCCATCAGAGGAGGTTACGGTTGGAGCCCATTGAGACATGCCCTACCGGACGAGGGTTGGGTTGGAGGTTGTCATGGCATGGCTCGCCGGTGGTGAATCCATGCGAAATTATAGGGAGGGAGATGACGTGAGGTGTTGAGAGGACATATCGAAACAAGAGAGGGATTTTTCACCCTTCCTCCCATGATTTCATGCAAAGCCCGATTATATGGGGGCTGTTACCACCAACATTTTCACTGAAAGTAGTCATTTCGTGTTACTTTTCTCTTTGCATGCGTTAGAATATGTCATAAGATTATGACCAAACAAAAGGGGGCCAAGTTCTTACAAGAGTTGAGTTGGCGAGCTCAAAGGAGGATTTTCCCACTATAAGTCAAGAATCTTCCTCGGGGGTAGTCATGTTTGTAAACCACAAAACCATGAAGGTGGTATTTCCACATGTCTAATTGGATGCATGTGTGATGCCATATTGCAATCGAATTGAACGTGTTGTGGTAGCCAGCATGTTCAAGTGCTCGCATGAAGCTAGCTAGCTAGCTCCATGCAGCCACACATTGTTTTGAAACACGTCCGAGCCATACATATGCAAGCACTACCTTGTTTTCGAAACAAAGTTTTGATTTGGTTCGAAGATTGATTTGTTGGTCCAAATTAACAGTGTTGTATGTCTGTAATCAAACAGCTTGACCTTTTTTTTTTTTGGAGTTGCTTTGCTGCTCCACGAGGCTAACTAGCTAGGATCGATGGACCACCACTCAATGAAAAAAAAACAAAAAAACAGGATGGATAGATCATCGTGTAGCTAGATTAGCATTACTCACTCCGTCCGCCAATATAAGATCACTTAATTTGTCTAGGCAAAATTTAACTAATAATTTATTTAACTAAATATAAGTTATATGTCATCCAAAAGTATACGATTGGATGCACATTTGGAAAAAAAAATTAACTTTTGAATGATATAATTTTGGATGACTTAATTATTAGTTAAAATTTAACACGAAAACATAGTACACCAGTATGTATAGAGCCAGCTGGTTTCTGAATCGATCGATCCAAAAGTAGCTTGTACTTAAGAACGGAGGAAACAGTATGTATGGAGGCAGCTGACTTCTGAATTGATCGATTGGTGTTTTGTTCGAACCAGCTAGCATTTTTTTCCTTTTTGAGCGGAACAGCGCCACTTTATTAACTCAAGTTGAGCAAGTTTAATATTAAGAGCATCTCTAGTAGAGCTCTTATTCTTCGGAACCAAAAAAAAGTTAGTTCCGTGTCTCGAAAAACAAAATGCGAGCGGTTTGGAGGTGGCGCAGAACAGCACCCGTATTCGGAACCCAAAAATATCGAATTCAAAATTTGCCGGTAAATTGATCATCGCAAACAAGCTTAAAAACTGAAATTCAAACATAGTTGGGGCATAATTCGATACATATGATCGCTAAATACATTGCATTTGAGGTGGTCGTCGGCGACCACCTCCAAAAGTAACCTAATTTCGCCGGCGGCGACCTACTGTGCGCGCCACGGTAGACTACGCCGTCGGTGGCCTACTCGGAGTCGAGGTCGACGACCTCCTGCTTCACGCGGCGGACAGCCACCTCCTTCTTGGCGGCCTCGTACTCGCGCACGGCATGGACGGCTTCCGCCTCCTCGCGGCGGAAGCGCGTGCGCACCTTGGCGGCGGAGATGACAGACACCTGCTTCACCGCCGTCGCCTCCTCCTCGTCATTGAGGACGTAGTCCCCCGACTGCAACTGGAGGTTGCGCACCGGCACCTCCTCCTCCTCCTCCTCCTCCTCCTCCTCCTCGTCGGCTGTCGGCGGCGAGCCGCGCTAGCTCACGGCCGGACGCGCCCGAGGACGACCCGGCGCCGCGCACGAGCTCCCCCCGCGCCCCTTGGTGGCCGCGCGCCGCGCCTCGAACGCCTTCCGAGCGCCCATTTGCGCCGCTTGGCCTCGACTCGGAAGACGGGGTGGGGCGGTGGAGAGTTGCTCCGCCTCCCCGCCGCCGCCGTTCGCCCCAGACATGCGGTCACGTGGTGGTGGAGAGAGTGGAGAGCGGCGGCAGTGGCTTCGCGATTGCTCTGGAAGTCGAACGGTGCGCGCGGTGGAGGAAGCGGATGCGACGCTCTACTCCTCCGTGGCTGTATTTATACGGGTCGACGCTCCAGTTTCTCGGACCCCCGAACTATTTATACGAACCGGCCCACGGATTCGGGCTCCGTTCTAAGCCACTTTCGTAAACAAGCCGTAAATCCACCGAAAAAATTTAGTTCGGCGGAATTTACGGGATCTGTTAGAGATGCTCTAATCGCTAGGAGGACCAGCTAGCCATTAAGATCAGCTAGCATTTGTGCAGCATGACTGTTGGTGTCTAGCGCCAAACTGAAGGGTCCACTGAAATTTGACTTGGACCCAGATTTTTCGCTTCAGAATATTTTGGCCCAATCTAAAATTTGAGCGGAACTAGATTTGGGCTAAGAGACCCAGCCTGAACGACCTCACGACCTCTTCATTTCCCGTTCCCCTTCCCGGCCGCCTCCGTCACCTGCAGATCCCCGCTGCCTCCGGCGAGCCCTCGCGCCACCGACCACCACCCCAGCACCATCTCCTCCTCCTCATCTGTCGCCAATCATCGCCTAGCATCTCCGAATCGCTGCGCCCCACCAGAAATCCTGGCAGCACTGGATTCACATTGTCCCCTGCGGCACCGACCGCCGGCATGTCCCCTCCGGCGCCACCTCCTCTCCCACACCACGGGCGCTTACTCCCCTTCTCCTCTTGGCGTGGGAGCTGCTCTCCCGCATCAGCTAGAGCGCCCCATCTCTCCCCTGCAGCTACTCAACCCGCCACCGCCCCCCGTCTTCCCCCACCGCAGCTCCTCCTCTGCTGCTCCTCACCCACAAGAACCCCGGCGGCCGTCTCACTCACCGGCAGGATAGGGGGAGGGGAGATGAAGAGAAAAATGCCCTCCTTTTCTGGCCCGATTCAATCGGGGCTCGACTGGTTACTTCCGACGGCGCCACGGCATGACGAGCTGCAGCTCAACGTCGAGCAGGAAGGAGTGCTCCACTGGGTGCTGCAGCGTTCGTGCCTGGGTCGTGGTCGTCCTCGTCGGCAGCGGAGGCCGTTCAGTGCTTGCAGTTTTCAGGTACCTAGTCCTTTCCGGCTTATGCTGCTCCGATCTGTACAAGATGATTAACAATTAGCTGCAATTCTAGATGCTAACCCTGTGCTGCTGCTGCTGCTGCAGAGTTTAGTTTCGATACAGAGCTAGTACTAGTGCATGCTTTAGCTAGAAGTAGTATATCAGACAACAATCCATCGTCTTAATTAACTGCTTGTTAGTTTGTTCTCGAGCTCGCCCCCACGCTGCGTCGGGCGATGTCTCCCCCTCTCTTGTAATTTGCTGTCAGTTCACACACGGGGCTCCACCCCGATCTAATGATGAAATGGAAATATTCAGGCGAGAGCTTTTCGCTCTCCCCGGTGAAACGTCAAAAAAAATTAACTGGACAAGTCACCTAAACGATTTAAGTGTATAGTGCTGCATGAAAATTCCTTGCTCTTATTTGATTCAAGCAGTTGGATTATGGATATATGAGTTTAGATGTATATACTGCTGGGCAAAGAAAAATGAACTGGTTATTTACCTTGTTTTACTAAGTAATCAGATCTGATAAGCATGCTTGGCAGAAAACGAGCTATTTGGTTTTCTACATACTTGACCAAGCTTAATTATTTTTTCACCTATACTGTTTGCTGTAGACATACTTGACGACGCTTAATTAATTTATCACTTGTATTGGCTGCAAGTTCAGTTGTATTGGATGACAACGAGATACTGCTGCTCACCGACGCCCTCCATTCGCTGCCTGTTGCCCATGGTGAGCACCGACTCCCTCCCTGCAGCTCACGTCTGTTACGCCCTTGCTGATGGAGTGCTGCAACTTTTGTTCTTGTACGTCAGTGTGGGGCAGAAACCCTAGCTAGCTACCTAGCTTCGTGGGATGGCGGTGGAGCACAAGGAGGCTGCGAGGACGGATGGCGGTGGCGGGTTCGGTAATAGCAGCTTCCTCCACGCAGTCGGACGACATGAACGGCAGCGGCGGCTTGTAGTAGTAAAGGTGCCTCCCTGATGGGCTTCGTTCCTCTGCGAGATGTTTCAGTTTCAAAGTGTTTGTTTGGTAGTCCTGAATTGTTGTTAGCGTTTTAGTACACATGTGCTGATCGTGCGATTGATTAGGAATGCTTCTAACTTCACCTCACGCCATAAACGGAATCCCTATCATGAGCGCAACTGTATTTACAAGTTCAGTAGCCTGAGTGAGCTTTCTCCTCAATATGGATGTGGTTATTGTTCAAAAACTCCTTGAAAATCAGAAAGACTTATTATCAGTGTGGTTAGGTATGCTTGTCTTCCATGTGTAGATAAATATGTTGCTGATGTATGTTTGATCAAAACCATGTGCTGCTTGTTCAATGGTTTCGTTAGTGCTAAATGAATGAACCAGGTCTAGTGAATGAGCAGCACCGCGCCGCCAAGGAGCCCCCGCGCCATGGGTAAGGTCAGCCCCGCCGCCGCCGGCACCGCGCGGGTAACGCCCGACGGCCCACGCCGGCGGCGACGGCCGGGGGAAGGGAGAGGAGGGAGGGGGCGGCGGGGGTTCGCCCGCGCCCGCGGGGTGGGGGCGAGCGAACAATTTTTTTCGGGGGAAAGTAACTCAAAATTCTTCAAAATGAAATTTAGAAGAAAGCTCATACCTTGCCAAAATAACTCCTCGATGTTCTTATGTTGCTTCTGCATGCATCAGTAATTCGATATTCCCATATGTGGTCAACACATAGCGACGTGCATGCACTCTGACCACCCTTGATTTGCAGGCGCCATGGTTAGCGATCGATCGACTGTGTGAGCGATGCACGCATTTGACAGCACGTGCAATACATCCAGGCACTACCTCTTTCCATCCACCCGTCCTGTGTCGCTTAAGTCCCATGTGCCTCGGAAGCTCTTTGCGGCCGTATGAAATTCTACAACCCCGCAGTCGGTCTCCAAGAGGCTCCCGCATTGTGTGACTAAGAAAAAAAAAGAGGCGAGTGTCCAAGATAATTACGTACGAGATCTTGAAGGTTTCCGGATGACTCAGAGTTTAACCATAACGGCCACTCCACCAGTCTTGCGTTCTGCAGGGCCTCCTCACCGACAGATTCTTCAGTTGCTTCTGCATGCATCAGCAGTAATTGGATTACTTCCATATGTGCGCAATGGTCGTTCGTGCACACTTGATTTGCAGACGCCGTCTGCGAATAATCCTTGCAGGATGCTATCGTTGCAGCTATTCAGATATCTCCGTGCAGCAGGCTGCAGCGCATAATTGAGTAGGCCCGAGCCAGACGGGTTGCTAATGCTACATGGAAATCGAATCGAACTCCTATGTGTTCCTGACGGCAAGTCCAAGTCGGACAAGCTGATGTCCCTGAAATAAAGAACAGGTAGATCCAAAAGCAGAGCTAGCATCAGGGTATTATCCTAGTCGTAAAACCTAGATGTCTCAACTCTCGGCAATGGCGGCGTACGTCGCTCCGTCCAACAGCAAGGCAAGCCAAAGGCAACAGCAGCAGCAGCACCGCTCCTCTCGTCTCCACTGCCAATGGCAGCGTCCTGCCCCAGGATTTGCTCTACGAGATCCTGGTGCGCATCCCGGCGAAGCCGCTTTGCCGCCTCCGTGCCGTCTGCCGGTCATGGCGGTCCCTCCTCTCCGACTCGTCCTTCGTTACCGCCCACAATACCCTCCACGGACCGCTCGTCGCCTCCTTCAAGTGGGAGCCGTCAGGCATCCACATCCTAGACAGGTCCGGCAACACCGTCAGGCATATACGTTTCGAGACTGGGCTTCGAAGTTACTCCTGGATCGTGGCGTGCAGCAACCTTGACGTGATCTGCCGCCTTGGTGTGGACGAGTGCCCCCGCCTGATCGACCCAGCCACCGGTGTCATCTCCCTATTGCCCGATGACTCAGAGTTCAACCATAACAAGCACACCACCAGTTTTGGGTTCGGCCGGGCCTCCTCAACCGGGGAGACTAAGGTGCTGGCCATCACTGCAAGGCTCATGACAGTCCGTTGCTGCAAGGTCCTCACCCTCGGTGGCGCCGGAGAGTGGAGGGAGACAGGCTGCCCCATGACTAAACTTGCAACTACTCCTAGGCGTGTGGCCCATGCCAAGGGGGTCCTCTATTTCTTGGGCTATACAAACTACTACCCCGATCACATTGCAGCATACGACCTCCAGACGGAACAATGGCGGCCGGATCTCGTGCACTTGCCGCTCCCAGTCCGATGCCACGTTTCCTTGGCTGAGCTGAGCGACAACTTGGTTGCAGTCTACAACCATAACGTTGATAGCCATATCTCCAAGGATTTGTGGTTCCTCACGGACGCTGAGAAGCTTCTCTGGTCGAAGCGATACACGATCACCATGCCTTACCCAAAGACGTTTGACGGGATGATGGGAAGATGGGCAGATTGTCTTCCCTTGTGGAAACTGGATGATGGGAAGATTGTCTTCTGGGTGTCGCTGTACCTGAATGGTGGTGACGTGCTAGTAGTGCATTTTTTGCGGGTGTACGATCCCCCGACGAACACTTACACGGATGGGACTGACATGCCTGGCTATACCTTTTTCGGTGTGTACAAAGGCAGCTTACTTGCTGGTCATCCATGGACCAGGAATCAAGCGGGTATATAAGTACTTTTTGACTGCCATTGTAAATTACAGGGATGGCTGCATACTTTGAGATTTAATGGTAGACATCATCTTTTTTTCCGGATATCATCTTACTCCCTCCACTTCAAAGTACAGTGTTTGTTTTGTATATAGCTTTGTCAAATATTTAAGGAACTAAACACCAATATCGTTGCGAATATGATAATGGAAAATTGAAATAAATTTATAAACTTATGTCAAGAAGTATTTAATTCCCATATCCTAAAACTTCATCAATTAAATCTATGTTTGTTTTAGATCACAACACTTTAGTACTCAAATCCTGGTATAAACGTATAATTCATATGTAAATTTTAGCCAATAAAAGGGAAGTTCAACACCTATGGATGCTAACCGAATTAGGTCCCGATTGGCTTTTTGGACCTGGCACCACGGCGGTGCCGCACACCGGTGCATGCTTGACGGCGGACACCCCTCTTGAAGAGAAGAAACAGCCTTTGCTAAATTATGAGCTATACATTTGAACCCTGTGTTCATGACTGAAAATCGCCTCCTCGAAGAGATTGGTACTCCTGTGCATTATCTCATGTAGGATCATCGTATACCTACATGCACAATCTTCCCATCTCTTCGTGGTGGAACAACCCACCTTATAAGATGGTCTAACTTCCTTCCAGATTTTCATGTGAGACTAAACTTCCCACCTCTTGCTACTCCCTAGTGAGCTGCCACCCACTTGGGCTGCCACAATGTGCACTTTGAGATTTATAGGGAAATCTGAAATCTAATGTGGGCCATTAAAAGTGGACCCAATATTTCAACAGTAAATAGGAGGAAGTGTGACATCATTGGTAGTGTGACATTGCATCTTTCACTTTAATAGTAAAGACTGAATTGTAGAGTTTGTCCATTAAACAATAGCTCACTTACATAGTTACTATGTCGAATATGAAGTCCAAACTCTTTAGGATACTTAGCTAGTGGCGAAGGATGGAAAGAATTCGAGGTAGGGTGAACTCTAGAAAATGATGCAAAAAAACAAAATAATCCTGAGATGTTAGTACAATATGTATGAGTCTTGCACAATCACTTAGTACATTATAAATAGATACATTATGAACTATAAGTAGAACTAAAAACATATCAATAAGGAAGCTTTTTTAGGAGTATATTGAAGATGTAATGGCATACTCAAGTCCTCGGAATGGCATCGTTTTATCATTTTTTCTTAAATATCTTCCGGTAATTTTATCGATCAAGACATTTGAAACCTCTACATCGATCCTGCATATCATTAGTCATGAAAAACCATCACATACATCTTGTTGCGTAGCTTGGTTTTGATGATATTTGGATCTGAGAACATTGTGTTTGTTATTGTCGTTTCCACCCATAAAAACAATGCCAACTAAATGAGGGCAAGAAGGCGCTGTCAATATTTGTATTGTGGGCATAGGTAAAAGTGCGGTTGTGGTGTGTAAGTCATTGGCACAACGCTCATCGAACACCGTTCCATAAACATTACATCCAAAAAGTGGTACAATAAAAACATCATGGATCCAAAATTCTTCTTATATTTATATCCACATCAAGAAGAATGCAAAAGTCCTCGGTTTAATGAGAATTCACGGAAAATTTAAATCCAAATCAATATGCCTGCTTCCATTTGAGCTCAACGTAGCATTCCTGAATGATCCTCACCCTCGGCGGCGCCGGCGAGTGGAGGAAGACAGGTTGCCCCTTGTCATCATTTACAACTTTCCCTAGGTGTGCCGGCCAGAGTCTTGCGTCTGTCCGCCTGGCGCCGCGGGGGCGAGGACATCGGTGGCGAAGCCAGAAGTGGGCGCTCCTTTGGGGCGAACATGGGCGCCAACGAAAGGTGACCACGGTTGTGCGGCGCAGGAGGTGGCGTGCGCGCAAGCGGGCGATCAGGCTGGAACACCGGCGTGCGCACCGGCGAAGTCGGAGGAGTGTGGAATACCGGAGACGCGGGCGCGGAGCGGGCGTCGAAGCCAGGAGGGCAGGACGGAGAGCGGGTGAGGACGACGGTGAGCGGCGACAGCTGTAGCTGGTGGTGAAGAAGACTTCCGCTTGCCGGAGAGCAAACCCTACTAGCGGCAGAGGGGTTGCGATAGGGGGCTTACCGGCGTCCAGCGAGGTCGGCGAGGCGGGCAATCGGCGGCGGAGACGACGGCGAGTCGATGGAGGGTTGCAGGAGGTACAGAGGTGGGCGAAATCGCCGTCTCAAGCTGGGGATCTACCGCGATAACGAGCGGATCACTTCTTCTCAGCTGGCAGACTACGCGGCCATCTTCGCTTCGCCGTTGGGCCCGGAGCAGGTGGAGGCTATCACGGCCCTGTTTGGCCTGACCTGCCCGACGGTGGATGAGGAGCTGTTGGTGGACGCTGGGGCTATCTAGCTTCGGTCGCCTCATCGGTTGTCTCTGTAGGATGTTTTCATGGAGGAACAAAACCTCAATGTTGCGATGTGGAATGCGCGGGGACTGAATAACCCGGCGCGGCGCACAGCTGTTAGGGTAGCCTTAGATGACGCTCACGTGTCCGCCGTGTGTGTGTTCGAGTCAAAGTTGAGCTCTGTATCTATGCTTGATATTGTAGAGTGCTTCGGCCCCCGCTATGATTGGTTCATGTATTTGCCGGCTGTGGGCTCATCAGGGGGCGTAATTATCACGTGGCGGTCGCAAGACGTCGAGGTGCTCCGCTCTCGGGTGGACGCATTCTCTGTCTCCGTTGAGCTTGCCTTTCCGCGTGGAAATTCTTGGTGGCTTTCGGCGGTCCACGGTCCAACCACACTAGCTCTTAACGAGAACACACCCGCTCTTCCTCGACGAGTTGCGTGCTCTACGTGCTGCCCGCGCTGGCCCTTGGGTGGTGGCCAGGGATTTTAAACTTATCCTCGACGCCGCGGACAAGAACACACCCGTCGTCGACAGGCGTTCCATGGCCTTGTTCCGTCGATGCATCAATGATCTGGAGCTAAAGCAGTCAAGCAACGGTTGGCGCCATGAATCTTCAGCACCATTACAGATCGAACAAATATTAGTCACTGCCATGTTTCTTCTCAGCCGGACATCGCCCGGTGGCAAGGACATGTGTGCCAACCTCCAAGCGAAGAAGCGAACTTCGACCATGACTTGTTTTCTTCTTCAGAATTTGAGGGAACCAATGTATAAAATGAAAATAAAAAGAGCTAGGATCCATGGATTACCTCATACAACGAGGACGGACGGAGGGCCAGCCACACTTGCCTCGCCAAGTACCTTCGCGTGCATCTGGACATGGCCGTCACCATCTCTCCAATGAACGACAGCTTTGCTCGCCCGCAGCATGGACCTCTCCTCTCCTCGACAAGTAAAAGTCAAAGTCTAAGTCATAGTCACACGCGCAACCCACACGCGGTCTATGACCAAGAGCAAGTATTTGTAGACAGAAAGAGCTAGGTTGGAGGGAAGAAAACGAAAGGAGACTTTTAAATCTGAAGGGAGAATGAAACAGATGAACCAAGAGTACGGACGGCAGAGATGCATTGAGCACACAGATTGCTGACGTGTCATCAATCAAAACACTTTGTGAGGTGTGATTACCGCCTTTGTGGGATCCCATGGGTCATGCTTATCCTAATAAGTGCCTCCACCGATTTTTGGGTCTCCCTCCTCCTAATAGCGTGAGCTGGCTGCTTCCTTCCCAGAGTTAATTTTCGATCCGAATTTCAAGGGGTAGGAGTCTGGACCTTTTACACTGGATTCATTTTTTTTCACAAAGCACGATTGATAGATCTGTATATCAAAGGGTATGAGTCTGACTTTTTACATCTATTTTGATTCCTATAGATGCGACTGAATTTGTTTCTCCATCGATGACTTTATTTTGCTTCAAACTTTCCAACAACTTCAGACCATCAATCAAAGTTTATTTTTGCTTTCTTCTACAATGAATCTATTCTTCTTTAATGCTGAATTTTAAGCTTCAAACCGTACAACCATTGAGAATTATTCTTTTGAACCAAATAAGACAACGTACATTTTATCTCACTAAGTTCATTATACAGAGCATGATAGCTTCCAATAAAAATAATCAAGTTTACACATGTTATTTGTACCAGCCATATTGACGCATTTGATTGCCACACATCAACCGTAGAAGCCATGAGTACATACACCAAGCAACATGAAAAGAAAACTATGCGCTTTCGCACGGACAAACAACACAATTCAAGCAGTCACCTAGATTAAATAACACAATACTAAGAGCGCTCTCGCACGGACAAACAACAGATTTCAAGCAGTCGCCTAGATAAAACAGCACAATACTAATGAGCAGGAAGATCGACACTACAGCTCCTCTTCCTCCTCAACTGCCGCCAAGCTCTGCGACGACTGGTAAGTTCTTCTCCAGGAGGGCCGACGTAAGCCACAAGCCTCGCCAGCCTTGCCGTCTGCTTCAGGCCCTCCTCCTGTGTGTGCACATCATGTTAAGATAAATAGATCAAAAGCATCACAAGGTACAGCATGTTAAGAGAAATGGATCAAAAACCTCATAATGTACATGTCCATGATTGAAAGACCTGAAGTAAAGCTTCTTAGCTATGATGCTACTCGTCCTAGTTCGACAAGGATAGACAACTAGTCTAGCTTAGCTGCGGTAAAATAAGATGAAATAGTGCACAAATCAGTTGAAGATGCTCCAGGATAAACCTATGTGCATGCTCCAGACTAAACCTATTTGCATACCCAGGTGAATATAAAATAAAATGGAGCTCCGAGTTACATGACCTTAGTACATGAAATCCAGTAGCTAGAAAACGGTGGGAAGAAAGCATTGCACACTTCGTACAAGCTCCACGCTAGACACACACTTGACACCATGCTTACAAGTACCTTCTTTAACCAACTGCAAGACCAGTTGAAGAAATACACAAGAAAGTATGTCCGTCCAAGTTTAGTTGAACAAAGTCCAAGTACGTTTTTTAACCAACTGCAACATCAGTAGAACAAAGTCGGCTATTTCATCCATCATCTGCATGACACCAGACGACAAAGGTTTAACTTCACCAACATCACAAGAAATTATTACTCACCAACACACAAATAAGATACACAGGAACCACTAAAATGATAAAAAGGACAACATGAATCAATTAACAATTTACGCTAAATATCATATGGTAAAAAAAACAGCGTACTCGACAATGGATAAAGCTCGGAAACACAACACAAAAGATGATGATAAACCCGAAGGTATTCTACAGCTTTGTATGGGCTTTCTAAATCTAAAGATAAAGGATGTGCAGGAAAATTACCCGGACTACGAGGTCAACAAGTTGTTTAGAGAAGTACCAGAACTACAAGGAAAAGTACCAAAACTATGAGAGATGTAGGAGAAAGTATACGATATCCCGCAGTTGCATAAGGAACTCTCGGAGAAAGAAGGGAGGCTACCAATCGCTCTAACAAATTAGTTGGAGTAGTTGAACCTGTAAGATTCAGCTAACAAGAATACAATGTTCAGCTACTGATCCAATAGGATGGATAAGTGTGTGCTTAGTGCATATAAGAAGTGACACAAGTCTAACAGGAACATGATTCAGAGATTGAAAAGCTATAGATGCTATCAAAGCTCATGTGAGCCATTGAAAACTAGAATCATGTAAGAAGACACTAGAATCTGGAATCATGTAAAGCAATGCAAGGTTGGCCACTTGAGAATCTACTGAACTGCTTTGGAAATGTCTCATATGATGAAGATAGATGCCTAACAGTGAATGCCTATCTTACGTGTGTGTTCACACTTAGCTCATCATAAGAAAGGTAATCATTCAGCGGACATAGAAGTTAATTATGCCATTTCTTTCTTGTGTGGTACTTGTTGAGGAGCTAAATTACATACAGATCGGAGACATCTACTTCTACGATCCATTTGGCGAAATTGATTTGGAGATGACCGAGTCAGAAAAATTCAAGCTTTTCCCCCACTGGTGGAGATGGGGTCCTCGACCTAGATGGTGAAGATGTAAGGGAGTATTGAGATGATGTGTTGGCTAGCCTAGCGAGGCACCAGCGAGGTATGGGAAGAAGGCGGTGAGGCGAGGGGGAGAAGGCTGGGGCGGCGTGAGAGGCAGCTGTCAGCGTGGTGAGCAAGGAGGACGAGTGAGGAAGAGGAGCAAGATGTGAGCGATGAAGGGAGTGCAGGTTGTGTCAGAAATTTGTGGAGAGCTTTTTTATAAAATGACCAGTGTGCGGTTTTTTTCTGGACGGAGGGAGTAGTACCTGTTTTAGCCAAATGCAGACCACTTGAAGAAATAAACACAAGAAAGCATGTTCGTCCAAGTTCAGTTGAACAAATTCAAGTACTACCTTCTTTTAACCAACTGCAACATTAGTTGAACAAACTCAGATGTTTCTTCTATCACCTGCACGGGCCATACTAAGAAGTTTCAACTTCATCAACACAAGAAACTATTACTCACCAACACACAAAACAAAATACACTAGAACTACCACAATGGTAGAAAAGGAGGACGTGAATCAAATAACAATTTGCCCTCAACATCATCTGGAAAAAAAGAATCGACGTACTCCACAATGCATAAATCTCGAAAACACAACACACAAGATGATAAACCTGAAGATAAGTTACAGCAGTACATGGGCTTTCTAAACCTGAAGATTAGCTACAACGGTGCAAGGGTTTGCATGAATACTACTACTAGTATCTTTGCTTGTCCAACACCTAATGACCACCATAAATACCACAATAATATCCTGTGAGCTGCTTGAAAAACAACAATTGAACAACAGCTTGCAAGACTGCATGTTTGTACAAAAAAAACCATTCATCAACTAGACAAGCTACCAAACTAAAGCAAAACTGCAAGCGCATAGTAACTATATATGCACATGCAGATTCATGCATATAGAGTAGAAGTTGAAGGGTAGAACTCTTACTCTGCATACTACTCTGCAGCAAGCGGATTCATGCAGATTCATGCTCTGAATTTATCCCTCTGCTCTAATGAAATCCATGTCGGGGAAGCAGCAGCAGACACGATGCGACACTATTTTGATCCCTTGTGGCAACATCACTCTTGTGTCAAAATATCGAACAAAATCGATGGGGGAAAACAGGGTAAAGCCGCAGCGGCCGGAGGTGGGGGCGTGGTGTACCTGCGTTTCGACGCCAAGCACGTTGAGGAGCGGGACGGTGGCGCCCTCAATAATGAAGCCAGTGGATAGGAACAGTAAATAGAAAAATAATTTGGGCAAATTTAACCTATTCTCCAACCATGCACTCATGTATACTTGTACAAAACTCAACTAGCAGAACTCATGTAAGAAAAAAATTATATTTAGTTTTACTTGTTATGTAGAAACATCATGAACATCACTACTTTCAAAGCATATTAGCAAATTTCATGCGAACGCACCAACATTACCCTTCAACAAATATGTGCATGCTATTATACAAGATAACACTAGTACATTTCATTCTTCTCATATTACTGTACCAAATGCTCTACTCCAAGAGTGTGAAAGCTCATAAATTAACTTGGACTGCACAGCTAAAATACTATGAAGCACTGACTGAATTCCAAGTTCAGTAATGCCAACTTGAGCATGAAACATCTTGCACTCCCTTTTAATCAATGCCAAAGATAATAGACTATGGAACAACAGCTTACAAGACTACATTTCTGTACAAATCGGAAGGAACCATTCACCAGTCAGAGAAGCTACCAAACTGAACCCAAACTGCAAGCTCACAATTACAATAGAAGCACATGCAGATTCATGTATATAGAGTAGAAGTGGCAGAGTAGTACTCTTACTTTGTATACTACTCCGCAACGATCTGGAGCTTAGACTCCATCCCTCTGCTCTAATCAAATATCTGCTGGGGAAGCAGCATCAGCCTCGACGTGGCACAATTTTGATCCCTTCAAACAGCAACAACACTCACGTGTCAAAATCTCGAACCAAATCGACGGGGTAAAACAGGATAAAGCCGTAGGGGTCGGAGGTGGGGGTGTGGTGTACCTATGTTTTGACGCCGATCACGTTGAGAAGCGGGACGGTGGCGCCCTCCATCCTTCTCTCTTCCAGCGTCGAACTCGCTCATGCAGGGTGTCACGAGAACCAGCGCTTTGATCCGGTACCATCAGAGAATGAGTGGCACGCTCATTCAGTCGGCGTCGACGGCCGCCGCATGGCCTCCTGGAGGAGCGCGTTGCAGGAGCCCAAGGTGGCGCCCACAAGCCGTGATCGTGGGCGGTAGGATTCATCTTGGTGGCAGCTATTCGTTGATTCCGCGGCATGGATTTGGTGGAGGGGAAGGAGGCCCGTCGAGGAGGTGTTCTGCAGGTCGAGGGGTCGCCAGAGAAGGTGGCGGAGCAAAGAGGATTGCGGGATAGGAGGGAGGATTTCGATAAAAAGACGGATGGGTTATCACACGGATAGCTGACATGCCATGGAGGTCTCAATTAACCAAAACACTGTAAGCAAGGAGCCATGATGTTCTGCATGCGCTGTGATTGAATACAGACGGGCGGCACAATTTCCTGAGCGGGTAGTTATGGACTTCCTCTGGCCAGCTCAAAGCTTTCCTTCTTTACGTGGTAACCTGGGCCAAATAAATGGTGTACTATTTGTTTTACTAATAATAGATCGATTATTGTGCAGCTTCTTACTCCTGAAACTTTTATTATCTAGAGTAGTACTGTATTAAGAATACGGTACTTGGAACCATTCAAACAAATGCCATCACATGACTCGTTTAATTTCTTCTAGTAGCTGATCCTTGCCCAAAGCAAAGTGATTCATTGATTCCGCGGCATGGATTTGGTGAAGGGAAGCAACAAAGGTGAGCTTGGTTAATGACCATCGTGGCCCGCGAGGCAAAGCAAGGCACCGGCCAAAGTGGAGAAGAAGAATAGGATTGACCTACTCCCAGACCCAGGTGGGAAATGCCTGACATTGTGGTTCTGGACCCGATTGAATTTTCCAACTGGTACTAGTTGCTGCTGCTGTGGACTGTGGACTAATATTAGCTCACGGATTTAGGACACATTTGTTTAGTAATAGCTACTTGACACTGACAGACTCTACTGACAAACAAAATGCAAGAACATCGATGTGATAGTGGAGTAAAAACCAACTAACAGCTCCAATTCAATGAGCTCTAGTGTTGCTTCAGTTACTACATCGATGGGAAGGAGGGGCGTCGGGGAGGTGTACTGCAACTAGAGGGGTCGCCGGAGAAGACCGGAATCAGCAGATGACGGTGTCAGCGCGAAGGGGGTCGCATGAGAGGAGGGAGGAATTGATGGAACTGATGGATGGCAAGGATGGGTGATCACACGGATTGTTGATCTAGCATGGAGGCCTCAATTAACTTAGACCCTGTAAACGAGGAGCCATGATGTTGTGCATGCGGGCCGCACAATTTCCTAAGTAGATAGTTATGGGCATGCTCTAGGTAGCTCATGCTCTCCTTCTTTACGTGAAAAATGGATCAAATAAACGAGCAGTATTTGTTTTGCTAGTAACGGATCGACCATTGTGCAGCTTCCTACTTCTGAAAAAAAAAAGTATTCAAACAAATGATATCAAATAACTTGTCTGATTTCCTCTAGTAGTTAGTAATCCTTAGCAAAAGAAAAGTTGATAGTACGAAACAAAATGGTCATGCCCAGGTCCTTATCAAACGAAACACAAACACGCACCACCCTAAATCTTTTCCAGGATTATTCTCCGACACTACTCCCTCCGTCCACAAATAAGTGTACCTGCGGGGTTTTCAAGATAAATTATGAGGTGGAGTGAAAAGTACATTGGAAACATGCATCTCTCCTCTTTAATTCTTTCACCTCCAATAAGCTAATTGCATGTAAAAAGCAAGTGCTCAATATTATTGGGTTTGATTTCCGTGCGATGAGAGAGAAGCAATTAAATTGCATTGGAAAGATAGGAGTACACTCTTTTATGGACAAAGTTTAGATGCTAGATGTCCACTTATTTGAGGACGGAGGGAGTACCTCTGATCTCTGCACGATATTTCAGTCCTCCCAGCTACCAAACTCTACACGGTCAAGGAAAAGATAGGCAAATTTACTGCTACTGATATACACCTTTATATGTACCAGAACATGAACAATAACAGGGGAAATTTCGAGTTGCATGCAGCAACTCTCAAATTGGATATGAAGAACGTTAGGAATTTCTAATACCAGCAAATCCTCAAACCATATAAAATGCAAAAAAACCACCATTGAATATTTTGATTTTTTTATTTGCCTTGTTTAGCTCACAATACAAATGATACACAGTTGAGTACAATAGAATAAGCACACCCTGCTTTGAAGTTAAACCTGGTCACCAGCATTACACGCTGGTTTCTTCCATTTATTTAAAACAAATGCCTCGATTAAAACATTCTTGATTGCTCAATAACTCAACTGCTACCACCAAGAAAGCACTTGTTGCACCACAAGGATCAGCAAAAATACAACAAGAAATGAGCTGGTCCAATATGCCAGTAGTTGGGTTCTCACTTGTACAAGACAAGCTCACGAATGACCTTGTGAACTGTCAGGTACTACTGTTGTTTGCACTCTGCAGCCTTGCACGAATGATTTCGTTTTGCATTTCTGCTTCTTCACAAACACCAAGCACCATACTACCTAAGAGACTATTTTGCTCTTGTATATGTTGAAGCTGTAACAAATTGTTGCAAAGAATTGTAAATGAAGATGTACAACAAATAACCCGTCCTAGTTGGCATGCCAATTAATTGCACAGAAAGATCGCAGCCACAAAACATCCAGTAACCACATAACCATGCACAAGTAAACTGCAAGTCACTAACAAATTATGGAGCTATGCCATTAGGCGTCGCTTTCCATGAAATCGATAGCACAATGTACAGGAATAATGCATGTAGAAATTGAACTATTAGGCTATGCAATCACTGTTGAAGGGATAATGCACACCATACCTAAAAGGGATCAAGGCCACAGGAAGGCTTAGGTATAGCCTCTTCTGCACCAATCATTACCACCACCGATGGCCGCAGGGTGTTGTGCAGCCGGTTGTTCATCTTCACCAATTTGATGTCTTCACTCTGTACCAAGGCCTTCTTCCACGAGTCAGCCACCTCCTTGAAAGATTCCTTGAGGTACTTAACAGAACAACTCGTTGGATAGATGTACTCCAACTGAGGATCAAAATGCCAGGATCATAACCAATGGAAGAATGCCCATCAGGATTTGGAATAGAAAACAACAAGGGCAATAAATTCGATCTTGGGCGCGCGTGTGTGTTACTTGTGCATTGTCATCTTGGTTGGTGCGGAGGAGGCAGACCATGCCACCCTTGGCGCCGAGGCTGGAGCTGTCCTCGTCGGCCATGTAGAGGCCCCTGGAGTGGTGGCCTGCAGCAGGTTGGAGCTGCAACTCGGAGAGGACACCGACTTTTGTACCGGGTGCACACGAGCAGCAACAGCTCAAGGAGACCGGGCATCACTTACACTTTGGGAGTCTTCAACGCAGAACCAAAGGCTCAACCTCGCATTTCCACATCTGTAGATTCAGCCTCCACCCTGTTCTATTGAATGTAGCTAACAAGATCCTCAAATCTCATAGGAGAATGCCTTACAGCACAGAACCTGAACACATATAATTGACAAGTTAGGTAAGTGTGGTGACTACAAGAACATTGTTTGAACTAGTGCATGGCCATGCCATCACTTACACTTTGGAGTGGCCGTGAACAAAATTACGAGAAAGGTTCAGCCTTCTAGCAAATTGCAGCGCATCAATCTCCATCGTCCCATCGAGAAGTTTCACGCTTTCGTCTCTTACAGATTTTCACTGCATAACAAGAAAGACATATATCATAACTAAGAAAAAAGCACCGTACATATATGTTCATCCCTCGATAACAAGAGATCTCTATCTATAAGAAAAAAAACAAATCAATGTAGTAAATACTTGTAAAGATAGACTTAATCTGCACTGATAATAATGGGTTTCTCTTGTAACAAGAAAGATCAAAAACTAATACGCGCCCTTTTGATCAAATAGAAAGAAAACAAATGTTTTGAATTACAAGCTAGAATTAATGTCCAATAGATGAATTGCTACATATCACTATATGAAAAAGAATAACTTGGACAGCATCAATGCTTGACTTGCAGAATTTTCAAGCAGAAAAACTAAATACTACGAATCAGTCCATGATTCTAAATAATTGGGCAAGAAAACTATATGAGCTTACACTGAAACCTATCTGAACCAAGTAAATAAAGAACACCTCATGACTGAATCTACGGAGGTGAGCTCCCAGGATCCAACTATAATCAGGAAAATAGTATTTACTAAAAATTATAGGCAGCGTGATGCATGCAAGATCAGGGATAGTGGGTTCTTAATCTCCAAAATGGGATCACCATAACGTGTTGCTTTGCATATTCAATTTGGGTCAATCGCAGGTAAAAAATGCTTGTAAATTCCATTGCTAAAACAATCCTAGCGAGTAGCAGAGTGTTAATGCAATTCTCGAAATCAAACACAACTTAATCCAGTTACAATTCTAGATATAGCTTGTACATCTGCGTGCAAGTAAACAAGTGTTACTTCGGTACTGCAATAATTTATCAAAAGATAATGCTAGTAAGTCACTAATGAAATTACCCTTCTGTTTGTCTTGTAAATATTCTTTACACTTAGGTTTAGTCAGTTAGCCACGTTTGTAAAAAAAAAGGAGCTGTGCTAATTAACTTGGATCAATCACCTAGCCAGGACTAGCACCAGTACTAGATGCTTGCTCATATGCATGCAAGCACGCTCAAGTGAAAGTACCTCTTCCGTTAGCTCTACTAGTCTCGTTTCCCTGATGCTAGAACTGATAAATTTGCCCCAATCACAAAACAAGAATCTCGTCCACTTCTTCAACTGATTGAGCATCTAGAACTAGCTCAAGAGATTTGGGCGGGTCCACAACAAACTAAGAGAAAAGGGCTTCAGAAGAGTCTGCAAGCAAAGATGCAACGAAATTGTTTGTATAATTTTCTGGTGGCTGGCAAAAAGGTATGCAAGTGAACCGATACAGATATGTAAGTTCAAGACAGGCTCGTCCTGCAGCAAGACCGTTGCAGGGGCTCCGGGAGCAAGCATGTTAGGTTGCAGAACTCTGTAAATTCAGGAAAAAGGGGGAAATTTCTGAACCTGTAGCTCCATGGAAGGGAAAGCAAAGAAACTACAAGAAATGTACAACAGAATCCCTGAGCAAGATGCAATACCTTGTAATCCCGGTCGTCGTGGAGGTGGGCGTTCTGGTCGGCGTTCATCCCGCCCGACCGAACCCTAGCGGCCGGACCGCCGGAGGAAGACGAGCAGCCGGCGTCGAAGCGGCACCGATGGCCACCGAACGGCGTCGTGTCGTAGGTGGGCATGAAGCCGCTACAGGAGAAGCACGGGGCCGACTTGCCGAGATCCATCGCGGCAAGGTTTTGTGGTGGGGAAGCGATGCGGTGATTCTGCGCCATAGATTCGGTGGAGGGGGAGGAGGAGATGCCGGGGAGGTGATCTGTAGCTCTAGGGGTCGCGGGAGCCGGCCGGAAACGGCCCGGCGACAGTGGCGGCGCGGAGGGGATCCTGAGAGGAGGGAGGTCGCTTGGTTGGGGAAAAGAATCGAGTAACGGGATCGCTTGGTTGGTGTCGCTGGGTATTGCTTGGTTTTGCTGGAAATTTGGTCCCAAATTTTTTGCTTTGGGCTCCCGCTCAACCCATACTATAAACGATCCAAAATGCCAGCGCGGGCTCCACGTCTGCATACCTAGTGAACTAAGCTGGCGATTTAATTATTTCCCACAGACTCGGTTACGTACCCTAGAGAGAAATATATACGCACGCGTACTACTCTTTCCATCCCACCAAAAGTTTCTCAACTTTATCAAAATTTGATGTATCTAAGTTGAGATACACTTTTGGTGAGACGGAGATAGTACTTCATCTTCATGCCATTCTCGATAGTTTTGTCTGGAATGTATGTACACCCTCAGACCGGAATGGCAGCAGCTAGTTATGGAAATATGGTTCCTCTTCTTTTGTTCTGTTCTGGCTCCTCTAGTCGGAGCATGACGTTGAGGAAGGAGCCCCTGTCTCGTAGAATAAAGTAGGGGTTGCGGATCTTTTGCTTAGTTGATATTTTTGTTTTTTTTTCCTAGAGCGGCTCCTTGCATATGTGGACACTGGTCAAGGCGATGTGGTCGATCTGCTTCCTTGGGCGATGTCAAAACGGAGAGGCTCATCAATCAAATGGTAGATGCTCGCCACCTTGTTCGGAGGCGAGATCTCAAACATTGGCCAAGAAGAAACTAGATAGTTCCTAAAAAAAGCAAATATGAATCCAGTGTTCGAATATGTAGGCTACTCTTGAAAACAATCGATGGTTCGTTAGTGACGCGTTCTTTATTCTCTCCTAGATGGACACGTAAGTATCTGACAAATCAACTAGGTATGTACGCATATATAGCTGGCGGCTGGTTTTCCATCATCGACCTCGGCCGACGGCAGCCGAATAAACCTAGCTAGATAGCCATTTTTGAATTAATTCAATCATTTGGGTAATATAATATCTCGCCAAAAACTGCAGCAACACCTTAGAGACCCCCTCATCCCCCCCCCCAACCAACGATAAAATTCTTCAAACCTATTAACCACCTCGAGTACAAAACCATAACCGCAAATACTGAATCCCAAGTAGGAGACCAAAAGAACTCATTCTAGACCTAAGTAAAGCTAATGTGAGGAAATCGTGGGGCGAACCATGCGAGAAATATTGAATATAAAATAACCATGGAGGATCTTGAATGCAAGTAGCTAAATCCTTAACGATTTAAAACCTAGAGAGTTTTGGGACACTAAAAACCATGGCATATGTAGCGGGATAACATGATGGCTCGAGAGGTGGTTGGTAGGGGCACCACATGAGACTAGCGGTAGGTTTGAGTATGTGGTAGACATGCGATGTAGAGAGTTGGAGATTAACTACCTAAGAGATAAGGTGGGGCCCACCTAGTAGTGACACATGACGGTTGACTCTCGAGTTTATGTGATTTCGGTACTATCGGAGTATTTGTAACTGGAAAGTTTAAACTGTATTTAAAATATTCTCCTTGGGGGATGATTCAGTTGGTTGGCACTAACTGTTTTAACACACTATGATCATGCAAGTGTTGTTCGGTTGCGCTAGAGCACAAAGCTAGGATTGTTGTTTCATGTTGCGAGATGGTTAGCGCCTATTATCGTATGTCCAAAAGAACATATGGTTAGGGCTAGAGTTTAGGTGGGTGGGGCCAATGCTAGATCTCAGCAATAACGCTAAGGCATGCCCCATCAGAGGAGGTTACGGTTGGAGCCCATTGAGACATGCCCTACCGGACGAGGGTTGGGTTGGAGGTTGTCATGGCATGGCTCGCCGGTGGTGAATCCATGCGAAATTATAGGGAGGGAGATGACGTGAGGTGTTGAGAGGACATATCGAAACAAGAGAGGGATTTTTCACCCTTCCTCCCATGATTTCATGCAAAGCCCGATTATATGGGGGCTGTTACCACCAACATTTTCACTGAAAGTAGTCATTTCGTGTTACTTTTCTCTTTGCATGCGTTAGAATATGTCATAAGATTATGACCAAACAAAAGGGGGCCAAGTTCTTACAAGAGTTGAGTTGGCGAGCTCAAAGGAGGATTTTCCCACTATAAGTCAAGAATCTTCCTCGGGGGTAGTCATGTTTGTAAACCACAAAACCATGAAGGTGGTATTTCCACATGTCTAATTGGATGCATGTGTGATGCCATATTGCAATCGAATTGAACGTGTTGTGGTAGCCAGCATGTTCAAGTGCTCGCATGAAGCTAGCTAGCTAGCTCCATGCAGCCACACATTGTTTTGAAACACGTCCGAGCCATACATATGCAAGCACTACCTTGTTTTCGAAACAAAGTTTTGATTTGGTTCGAAGATTGATTTGTTGGTCCAAATTAACAGTGTTGTATGTCTGTAATCAAACAGCTTGACCTTTTTTTTTTTGGAGTTGCTTTGCTGCTCCACGAGGCTAACTAGCTAGGATCGATGGACCACCACTCAATGAAAAAAAAACAAAAAAACAGGATGGATAGATCATCGTGTAGCTAGATTAGCATTACTCACTCCGTCCGCCAATATAAGATCACTTAATTTGTCTAGGCAAAATTTAACTAATAATTTATTTAACTAAATATAAGTTATATGTCATCCAAAAGTATACGATTGGATGCACATTTGGAAAAAAAAATTAACTTTTGAATGATATAATTTTGGATGACTTAATTATTAGTTAAAATTTAACACGAAAACATAGTACACCAGTATGTATAGAGCCAGCTGGTTTCTGAATCGATCGATCCAAAAGTAGCTTGTACTTAAGAACGGAGGAAACAGTATGTATGGAGGCAGCTGACTTCTGAATTGATCGATTGGTGTTTTGTTCGAACCAGCTAGCATTTTTTTCCTTTTTGAGCGGAACAGCGCCACTTTATTAACTCAAGTTGAGCAAGTTTAATATTAAGAGCATCTCTAGTAGAGCTCTTATTCTTCGGAACCAAAAAAAAGTTAGTTCCGTGTCTCGAAAAACAAAATGCGAGCGGTTTGGAGGTGGCGCAGAACAGCACCCGTATTCGGAACCGAAAAATATCGAATTCAAAATTTGCCGGTAAATTGATCATCGCAAACAAGCTTAAAAACTGAAATTCAAACATAGTTGGGGCATAATTCGATACATATGATCGCTAAATACATTGCATTTGAGGTGGTCGTCGGCGACCACCTCCAAAAGTAACCTAATTTCGCCGGCGGCGACCTACTGTGCGCGCCACGGTAGACTACGCCGTCGGTGGCCTACTCGGAGTCGAGGTCGACGACCTCCTGCTTCACGCGGCGGACAGCCACCTCCTTCTTGGCGGCCTCGTACTCGCGCACGGCATGGACGGCTTCCGCCTCCTCGCGGCGGAAGCGCGTGCGCACCTTGGCGGCGGAGATGACAGACACCTGCTTCACCGCCGTCGCCTCCTCCTCGTCATTGAGGACGTAGTCCCCCGACTGCAACTGGAGGTTGCGCACCGGCACCTCCTCCTCCTCCTCCTCCTCCTCCTCCTCGTCGCTGCTGCTGTCGGCGGCGAGCCGCGCTAGCTCACGGCCGGACGCGCCCGAGGACGACCCCTCGCCGCTATTCGCGTAGCGCACGAGCTTCCCCGGCGACGTTAGACCCAGTTGGTCCAGCGTCGCGCGCTGCGCTTCCGAACGCCTTCCGAGCAGTTCCATTTGCGCCGCTGCCTCGAAGACGGGGTGGCGGTGGAGAGTTGCTCCCGCCTCCCCTGCCGCCGCTGTTCGCCCGACATGCGGTCACGTGGTGGTGGAGAGAGTGGAGAAGCGGCGGTGGCTCCGCGATTGCTCGCCGGAAGTCGAACGGTGCGCGCGGTGGAGGAAGCGGATGCGACTACTCCCCTCCGTGGCCTGTATTTATACGGGTCGACGCTCCAGTTTCTCGGACCCCCGAACTATTTATACGAACCGGCCCACGGATTCGGGCTCCGTTCTAAGCCACTTTCGTAAACAAGCCGTAAATCCACCGAAAAAATTTAGTTCGGCGGAATTTACGGGATCTGTTAGAGATGCTCTAATCGCTAGGAGGACCAGCTAGCCATTAAGATCAGCTAGCATTTGTGCAGCATGACTGTTGGTGTCTAGCGCCAAACTGAAGGGTCCACTGAAATTTGACTTGGACCCAGATTTTTCGCTTCAGAATATTTTGGCCCAATCTAAAATTTGAGCGGAACTAGATTTGGGCTAAGAGACCCAGCCTGAACGACCTCACGACCTCTTCATTTCCCGTTCCCCTTCCCGGCCGCCTCCGTCACCTGCAGATCCCCGCTGCCTCCGGCGAGCCCTCGCGCCACCGACCACCACCCCAGCACCATCTCCTCCTCCTCATCTGTCGCCAATCATCGCCTAGCATCTCCGAATCGCTGCGCCCCACCAGAAATCCTGGCAGCACTGGATTCACATTGTCCCCTGCGGCACCGACCGCCGGCATGTCCCCTCCGGCGCCACCTCCTCTCCCACACCACGGGCGCTTACTCCCCTTCTCCTCTTGGCGTGGGAGCTGCTCTCCCGCATCAGCTAGAGCGCCCCATCTCTCCCCTGCAGCTACTCAACCCGCCACCGCCCCCCGTCTTCCCCCACCGCAGCTCCTCCTCTGCTGCTCCTCACCCACAAGAACCCCGGCGGCCGTCTCACTCACCGGCAGGATAGGGGGAGGGGAGATGAAGAGAAAAATGCCCTCCTTTTCTGGCCCGATTCAATCGGGGCTCGACTGGTTACTTCCGACGGCGCCACGGCATGACGAGCTGCAGCTCAACGTCGAGCAGGAAGGAGTGCTCCACTGGGTGCTGCAGCGTTCGTGCCTGGGTCGTGGTCGTCCTCGTCGGCAGCGGAGGCCGTTCAGTGCTTGCAGTTTTCAGGTACCTAGTCCTTTCCGGCTTATGCTGCTCCGATCTGTACAAGATGATTAACAATTAGCTGCAATTCTAGATGCTAACCCTGTGCTGCTGCTGCTGCTGCAGAGTTTAGTTTCGATACAGAGCTAGTACTAGTGCATGCTTTAGCTAGAAGTAGTATATCAGACAACAATCCATCGTCTTAATTAACTGCTTGTTAGTTTGTTCTCGAGCTCGCCCCCACGCTGCGTCGGGCGATGTCTCCCCCTCTCTTGTAATTTGCTGTCAGTTCACACACGGGGCTCCACCCCGATCTAATGATGAAATGGAAATATTCAGGCGAGAGCTTTTCGCTCTCCCCGGTGAAACGTCAAAAAAAATTAACTGGACAAGTCACCTAAACGATTTAAGTGTATAGTGCTGCATGAAAATTCCTTGCTCTTATTTGATTCAAGCAGTTGGATTATGGATATATGAGTTTAGATGTATATACTGCTGGGCAAAGAAAAATGAACTGGTTATTTACCTTGTTTTACTAAGTAATCAGATCTGATAAGCATGCTTGGCAGAAAACGAGCTATTTGGTTTTCTACATACTTGACCAAGCTTAATTATTTTTTCACCTATACTGTTTGCTGTAGACATACTTGACGACGCTTAATTAATTTATCACTTGTATTGGCTGCAAGTTCAGTTGTATTGGATGACAACGAGATACTGCTGCTCACCGACGCCCTCCATTCGCTGCCTGTTGCCCATGGTGAGCACCGACTCCCTCCCTGCAGCTCACGTCTGTTACGCCCTTGCTGATGGAGTGCTGCAACTTTTGTTCTTGTACGTCAGTGTGGGGCAGAAACCCTAGCTAGCTACCTAGCTTCGTGGGATGGCGGTGGAGCACAAGGAGGCTGCGAGGACGGATGGCGGTGGCGGGTTCGGTAATAGCAGCTTCCTCCACGCAGTCGGACGACATGAACGGCAGCGGCGGCTTGTAGTAGTAAAGGTGCCTCCCTGATGGGCTTCGTTCCTCTGCGAGATGTTTCAGTTTCAAAGTGTTTGTTTGGTAGTCCTGAATTGTTGTTAGCGTTTTAGTACACATGTGCTGATCGTGCGATTGATTAGGAATGCTTCTAACTTCACCTCACGCCATAAACGGAATCCCTATCATGAGCGCAACTGTATTTACAAGTTCAGTAGCCTGAGTGAGCTTTCTCCTCAATATGGATGTGGTTATTGTTCAAAAACTCCTTGAAAATCAGAAAGACTTATTATCAGTGTGGTTAGGTATGCTTGTCTTCCATGTGTAGATAAATATGTTGCTGATGTATGTTTGATCAAAACCATGTGCTGCTTGTTCAATGGTTTCGTTAGTGCTAAATGAATGAACCAGGTCTAGTGAATGAGCAGCACCGCGCCGCCAAGGAGCCCCCGCGCCATGGGTAAGGTCAGCCCCGCCGCCGCCGGCACCGCGCGGGTAACGCCCGACGGCCCACGCCGGCGGCGACGGCCGTGGGAAGTGGAGAGGAGGAGGACAAAGGCGGGTGGGGTGGGGGGGGGCCCGCGGGGGGGTGGGGGCGAGCGAACAATTTTTTTCGGGGGAAAGTAACTCAAAATTCTTCAAAATGAAATTTAGAAGAAAGCTCATACCTTGCCAAAATAACTCCTCGATGTTCTTATGTTGCTTCTGCATGCATCAGTAATTCGATATTCCCATATGTGGTCAACACATAGCGACGTGCATGCACTCTGACCACCCTTGATTTGCAGGCGCCATGGTTAGCGATCGATCGACTGTGTGAGCGATGCACGCATTTGACAGCACGTGCAATACATCCAGGCACTACCTCTTTCCATCCACCCGTCCTGTGTCGCTTAAGTCCCATGTGCCTCGGAAGCTCTTTGCGGCCGTATGAAATTCTACAACCCCGCAGTCGGTCTCCAAGAGGCTCCCGCATTGTGTGACTAAGAAAAAAAAAGAGGCGAGTGTCCAAGATAATTACGTACGAGATCTTGAAGGTTTCCGGATGACTCAGAGTTTAACCATAACGGCCACTCCACCAGTCTTGCGTTCTGCAGGGCCTCCTCACCGACAGATTCTTCAGTTGCTTCTGCATGCATCAGCAGTAATTGGATTACTTCCATATGTGCGCAATGGTCGTTCGTGCACACTTGATTTGCAGACGCCGTCTGCGAATAATCCTTGCAGGATGCTATCGTTGCAGCTATTCAGATATCTCCGTGCAGCAGGCTGCAGCGCATAATTGAGTAGGCCCGAGCCAGACGGGTTGCTAATGCTACATGGAAATCGAATCGAACTCCTATGTGTTCCTGACGGCAAGTCCAAGTCGGACAAGCTGATGTCCCTGAAATAAAGAACAGGTAGATCCAAAAGCAGAGCTAGCATCAGGGTATTATCCTAGTCGTAAAACCTAGATGTCTCAACTCTCGGCAATGGCGGCGTACGTCGCTCCGTCCAACAGCAAGGCAAGCCAAAGGCAACAGCAGCAGCAGCACCGCTCCTCTCGTCTCCACTGCCAATGGCAGCGTCCTGCCCCAGGATTTGCTCTACGAGATCCTGGTGCGCATCCCGGCGAAGCCGCTTTGCCGCCTCCGTGCCGTCTGCCGGTCATGGCGGTCCCTCCTCTCCGACTCGTCCTTCGTTACCGCCCACAATACCCTCCACGGACCGCTCGTCGCCTCCTTCAAGTGGGAGCCGTCAGGCATCCACATCCTAGACAGGTCCGGCAACACCGTCAGGCATATACGTTTCGAGACTGGGCTTCGAAGTTACTCCTGGATCGTGGCGTGCAGCAACCTTGACGTGATCTGCCGCCTTGGTGTGGACGAGTGCCCCCGCCTGATCGACCCAGCCACCGGTGTCATCTCCCTATTGCCCGATGACTCAGAGTTCAACCATAACAAGCACACCACCAGTTTTGGGTTCGGCCGGGCCTCCTCAACCGGGGAGACTAAGGTGCTGGCCATCACTGCAAGGCTCATGACAGTCCGTTGCTGCAAGGTCCTCACCCTCGGTGGCGCCGGAGAGTGGAGGGAGACAGGTGCCCCATGACTAAACTTGCTACTCCTAGGCGTGTGGCCCATGCCAAGGGGGTCCTCTATTTCTTGGGCTATACAAACTACTACCCCGATCACATTGCAGCATACGACCTCCAGACGGAACAATGGCGGCCGGATCTCGTGCACTTGCCGCTCCCAGTCCGATGCCACGTTTCCTTGGCTGAGCTGAGCGACAACTTGGTTGCAGTCTACAACCATAACGTTGATAGCCATATCTCCAAGGATTTGTGGTTCCTCACGGACGCTGAGAAGCTTCTCTGGTCGAAGCGATACACGATCACCATGCCTTACCCAAAGACGTTTGACGGGATGATGGGAAGATGGGCAGATTGTCTTCCCTTGTGGAAACTGGATGATGGGAAGATTGTCTTCTGGGTGTCGCTGTACCTGAATGGTGGTGACGTGCTAGTAGTGCATTTTTTGCGGGTGTACGATCCCCCGACGAACACTTACACGGATGGGACTGACATGCCTGGCTATACCTTTTTCGGTGTGTACAAAGGCAGCTTACTTGCTGGTCATCCATGGACCAGGAATCAAGCGGGTATATAAGTACTTTTTGACTGCCATTGTAAATTACAGGGATGGCTGCATACTTTGAGATTTAATGGTAGACATCATCTTTTTTTCCGGATATCATCTTACTCCCTCCACTTCAAAGTACAGTGTTTGTTTTGTATATAGCTTTGTCAAATATTTAAGGAACTAAACACCAATATCGTTGCGAATATGATAATGGAAAATTGAAATAAATTTATAAACTTATGTCAAGAAGTATTTAATTCCCATATCCTAAAACTTCATCAATTAAATCTATGTTTGTTTTAGATCACAACACTTTAGTACTCAAATCCTGGTATAAACGTATAATTCATATGTAAATTTTAGCCAATAAAAGGGAAGTTCAACACCTATGGATGCTAACCGAATTAGGTCCCGATTGGCTTTTTGGACCTGGCACCACGGCGGTGCCGCACACCGGTGCATGCTTGACGGCGGACACCCCTCTTGAAGAGAAGAAACAGCCTTTGCTAAATTATGAGCTATACATTTGAACCCTGTGTTCATGACTGAAAATCGCCTCCTCGAAGAGATTGGTACTCCTGTGCATTATCTCATGTAGGATCATCGTATACCTACATGCACAATCTTCCCATCTCTTCGTGGTGGAACAACCCACCTTATAAGATGGTCTAACTTCCTTCCAGATTTTCATGTGAGACTAAACTTCCCACCTCTTGCTACTCCCTAGTGAGCTGCCACCCACTTGGGCTGCCACAATGTGCACTTTGAGATTTATAGGGAAATCTGAAATCTAATGTGGGCCATTAAAAGTGGACCCAATATTTCAACAGTAAATAGGAGGAAGTGTGACATCATTGGTAGTGTGACATTGCATCTTTCACTTTAATAGTAAAGACTGAATTGTAGAGTTTGTCCATTAAACAATAGCTCACTTACATAGTTACTATGTCGAATATGAAGTCCAAACTCTTTAGGATACTTAGCTAGTGGCGAAGGATGGAAAGAATTCGAGGTAGGGTGAACTCTAGAAAATGATGCAAAAAAACAAAATAATCCTGAGATGTTAGTACAATATGTATGAGTCTTGCACAATCACTTAGTACATTATAAATAGATACATTATGAACTATAAGTAGAACTAAAAACATATCAATAAGGAAGCTTTTTTTAGGAGTATATTGAAGATGTAATGGCATACTCAAGTCCTCGGAATGGCATCGTTTTATCATTTTTTCTTAAATATCTTCCGGTAATTTTATCGATCAAGACATTTGAAACCTCTACATCGATCCTGCATATCATTAGTCATGAAAAACCATCACATACATCTTGTTGCGTAGCTTGGTTTTGATGATATTTGGATCTGAGAACATTGTGTTTGTTATTGTCGTTTCCACCCATAAAAACAATGCCAACTAAATGAGGGCAAGAAGGCGCTGTCAATATTTGTATTGTGGGCATAGGTAAAAGTGCGGTTGTGGTGTGTAAGTCATTGGCACAACGCTCATCGAACACCGTTCCATAAACATTACATCCAAAAAGTGGTACAATAAAAACATCATGGATCCAAAATTCTTCTTATATTTATATCCACATCAAGAAGAATGCAAAAGTCCTCGGTTTAATGAGAATTCACGGAAAATTTAAATCCAAATCAATATGCCTGCTTCCATTTGAGCTCAACGTAGCATTCCTGAATGATCCTCACCCTCGGCGGCGCCGGCGAGTGGAGGAAGACAGGTTGCCCCTTGTCATCATTTACAACTTTCCCTAGGTGTGCCGGCCAGAGTCTTGCGTCTGTCCGCCTGGCGCAGCGGGGGCGAGGACATCGGTGGCGAAGCCAGAAGTGGGCGCTCCTTTGGGGCGAACATGGGCGCCAACGAAAGGTGACCACGGTTGTGCGGCGCAGGAGGTGGCGTGCGCGCAAGCGGGCGATCAGGCTGGAACACCGGCGTGCGCACCGGCGAAGTCGGAGGAGTGTGGAACACCGGAGACGCGGGCGCGGAGCGGGCGTCGAAGCCAGGAGGGCAGGACGGAGAGCGGGTGAGGACGACGGTGAGCGGCGACAGCTGTAGCTGGTGGTGAAGAAGACTTCCGCTTGCCGGAGAGCAAACCCTACTAGCGGCAGAGGGGTTGCGATAGGGGGCTTACCGGCGTCCAGCGAGGTCGGCGAGGCGGGCAATCGGCGGCGGAGACGACGGCGAGTCGATGGAGGGTTGCAGGAGGTACAGAGGTGGGCGAAATCGCCGTCTCAAGCTGGGGATCTAATAACGAGCGGATCACTTTCCACTGCGTAACCGAGTACATGCACGACCTCACGCGTCCACAACTAATTCCGCCATCGTCTCGCTGGCCCACAACTAATGCCATTCGAGCACAGAGTCGAGGCTATAAATAATCGGCCTCATCATCCCTCGCGAGCTCGTCCTCTCCCTCCCATCAACTCACCGCACCTCCGAGGCATCGACTTCCCCGTTTCCAACCAGCAGCGATGAAGACAGTCTTGCGATAATGAGCACCCATGGGCCGCAGAGATGCCGCCTCTCAAGGTGGCCGCGGGCGAGCCGTCGCAAGCGCAGGATGCCTCCGCAGAGGGCTGTCGCGGCGGTGAGGCTTCACCGGGTACCCAAAGCCGCCGGGTCTTCCTCCCGCTTGTCGATTCTTCGACCTCGGTCGAAACGGGCGTCCCGGCCGTCGAGGAGAAGGTGGATAGCAACGCCGTTGCCCCGCCGAAGATCTGCAAGGCGTTGCAGGCCACCACGGCGAGGTCTTCCTCGACCCGGTGCTGGACGCGGACCTCGACCCCTTCGACGATTTCCGCCCAAACGTTCAGTTCCTGGAGGATGTCGAGGGTGACGACGAGGGGGTACTGCTCTTTTACCGAAACTGCCCCGATCCTTTTTGTGTCATATTACTGTTCACGTGGTTTGCACGAACCTGGTTCTTGATTGATTTGATCTCCTACCTTGTTCTTGTAGACGTACTGGATTCTACGGTCGTACGGTCAGATTCTAGTTTAATTTCGACTAATCCGCCATGTAGTTGGCTTGATTTGTCATATAATTAATTTATGTGTTCATACTTAGTGGGACTTGCAATTGTTGTGGCTTATGTTCATTGCTGTTCATAGGGTTTTCTCGTGATTTAGTATGATTTCTTCTGCCTATTTACTTGTTCTACACATTTAATTTTAGGGTTTCTAAGGTTTGCTTATGATAGTGCAATATTTATTCGATCCGTCATTAAGCACCTGATTATTATTTACTTTATAATTCACAGGAATATTCTCAAGGACATGGATGACAACAAGGGAGCCGCAGGGATTAAGAGCCGCTTACCGTTCGAAGCGGTCGAAGGGTGGTGAAATTGCTCGCAAGCTGCCGGGAGCGATGCTGCCCACTCCCGTGGCAAAATCCTCCGTAAGGACATCCGCACTTCTGGGTCTGAAGATGCGATCGGTGTAGGCCTACACATCGGGGAAGCACCGCCCGCGCGCAGCCCCATCCATCATCCATGGCCGTCTTCCACGATAGCACGATCCCGAAGCTCCCGCCAACGCCCCCGCCGCCGCCCTCATGCTCCTCTGGTCCCGTTTAAAGTTCATATGTGTAATCTTATTCCCTTTGAAAGTTCAGTATTAAGTACAACCGCGGTGGTCTTGTGATGGTAGTACTTCTTTGATGCATTTGTGATGTAGTAGTACTAGTATTTTTTTGAAATGGTATAGTACTACTAGTATCTAAGAAAAGTACTCCCTTCGATTCACATTCATTTTACACCAAGAAATATGGATAGTAAATTAAACATGGCATCTCGTGCATGAAGCTTGACATATCGATCAGGTTGGCTAGAATGGCAATACAATGCTGCTCATTAGGCAAATGCATGCCATGTAAAGAAGTCTATACTGACATAAAAAAAAGACTACATTGGGGATTAGAGTCAATTGGGGCATCTACAATACAGAAAATCTTGCTTGTAGCTGATTTGGCTAAGAGGGTTTTACTCACATTACACGTGCCACTTTCCTTGTCTGCAAAACAAGTTCCAACAAAGGAAGAGGAGAAAAGGACATTGGGGCGAGATTTAACACCTTTTTTATGTGTTAAGTCGAGGGCTCCCAGCCGAGGATTTGACTTAGGCCTACACCAAAGACACCCACAATAATCTCCTGCGCACCACCTGTCAAGAAAAAATAACAGACTAACACGCAAGATTAAGAACCTAAGTGAATTTAATTAACTTGGTTAGCTTTTCAAGCAATATATTCAGAGAAAGAGCACACATGTTCGGCTCGAAATAATCGAAGAGAAGAAAAATAAATCTAAGGCACCCCAATTCTCATCGTAAGAAGGGGCGCGACAACGCATGGATTCATATATACCTTGAGTCGACTGCTCATAGAACGGCGGCCGCTCGCGCCGAGGATGCCTCTGCGGTAGTGGCCGTCGCGTCACTGCTTCTCGACGGGCTGTGCGCCGCGCCATGTAGAAGATCTATCAAAAGGGGAGAGCCCGATGATGCTATCGACGCCTCAACCTTGATAGCACCTACTTGTTGCTCCGCACCGGATGCGCCACACGGGGATTTAGCGGATGCGCCACCTTAAGAGATATGTCATGATCGTTGTAACAAATTTCACCGTGATGATGATTTGATCCTGCACTCGGCCTTGAACACAAGTACTAGTAAACGGCCTCACAATTTTTTTTTATCATTATACTTTGCGAGATTTAGCGGATGCGCCAATTTTAGAGATATGTCATGATTGTTGTAACGAATTTCAACGTGATGATGATTTGATCCTGCACTCGGCCTTGAACATAAGTACTAGTACATTCTCCCAATTTTTTATCATTATACGAGATTTAGCGGATGCGCTAAATTCAGAGATAGATCATGATCATGGTAACACACTTTTCAATGTAATGATGATTTGATGTTGCACTCGACCTGGAACAAAGTCCCAGTACGGTCTCACAATTTTGTATCATTATACTTTGCAAGTTTTAGCGAATGCGCCCCATTTTCTGAGGTAGATCATGATCATGGTAACAAATTTTAAACGTGTGATGATGATTTGATGTTGCACTCCGACTCATGAACAATGTAAGTATCTACTACCGTCTGCCAATTTCCTCTTTTATCATTATAGTTTGGCGATTTAGCTGGACAACAAATCAGTAGATAGATCATGATCATGGTAACAAATTTTCAACGTGATGATGATTTGACGGATGTTGCACTCCGGCTTGAACAAGTGACTAGTACTAGCTACTAATTTTTTAGTATTACATTTTGCAAATCTAATGCACCAATTGTGCATGTCACCAGATCCGTGTCCGATGATGATCATGGTAGTAACCGATGTCTAACTTGATGATGATTTGATTTTTTACAATGGTCTTTAAATACAGGTACTAGTACGGTCTCACAATTTTTATCATTATACTTGTACTTTAGCGAAATTCAAAATTCCTGCGGTAAAACTTCCCGCCCACAAAATACAAAAATTTAACACTTCTAAATTCCGATTCTACCCCCGTGGAGATGACAGCAAAGTCGCTTGGGGGTCCGTCATTTTTTGATCCACCACCTCCCTAGCCCCGTATACCCTCCCAAAAAATTCATTTCCCCGCCTTCATCTCAGACCACCCACCTAATCCTCAAGTCCTCTCTCTACCACTCTGTCGTACCACCGCACCGAATATCCCCGCCGTGACTTCCCCGTCTCATCTGTCTCTCGCGATCCTCGCTATCTCGCTGCCTCGCTGAGTCGTTTCATCGACACGTCATCAATCGGATCGATCATCCCCGCCAACCTCGGGTTCATATGCTCATCCAGCAGCTTCACTGCAGTAGCTGCCTACCATGCAGACGTCTACTCCATGTGAGTCGTTTCATTGATCCACGTTCATCAGACTGGATCTTGCTCACCATACCATTGCATGAACTCATCTGCTTTCACCTGGGCTACGTGCATGATCTAAACTTTCACTATCGCTGTATTGCTTCTTGCCCGTGTTCTTGTTTAATCTTTGGGAACCTGCTTGTGCTAACGGGACAACATTGCCACGTTTTTAGATGAGATGAGTAATCACGAAGTGTAATGGCCGTCTCTCCAACCCCAAGTAGCAGATGTAGCGACTTCACCTATCTATCAACCTCAGGAAGATCTGCTGTGACTCCCACACAGTGCTTCTCCTAATGTAAGTCCCTTGTTTTAGCGCCATGTTCTGGGTTCAGATGCTTGTTTGTCTGAAGCTCTTTAGTTCATTCCTAGCTATGACCGTAACACGTTGCTATTTTCTACTTCATTGCTAACTTTAAGCGATTGAACATTTTGGCTTGCATTCCCTGCTGTAGAGATGTGTTACCATAATCTCTATCTACTACTGCTGCTACAAAAATTATACCGAGGTATTATAGTAACATCCTCCTGTGTTATTTAGTTCATGGCCAATTTTGACACTGCACATGTTGGTTCGCATTCCCCGCTTCTATAGCTTTTGGCATCGTAACTTCTTTATTTGGTTTATCCCTGCTCTGGAGATCTAGCCATCATAACTTTATCTGGCTCAGTCGTTGTTAAATTATGGCCTGCTACGTTGTTTGTGCCAATTTTTTACTCCATGAACATGTTGGCTTGCATTCCCTGTAATAGTGGTGATGCTGCTGTTTTGTATCTAGTTCATTGTGAGCTAACAAGTAAGGACTTAGTTTGCATGCTATCACTCGCTATCTAGCCCGTAGTACAAATAAACTTGTCATACTACTAGATAATAATTTTTCGTGCTATCTTGTACTTCAAAAGCTGCATTATTGACTTGTTTCTCTCACTTGGCATGACGCCACATATGGAAAGCTTAACATATTGGTTTGCATTCCTCTTATACAAGTTCACAGTGCATCCCAATTAGTATCTCTCGATTCAGTCCATCCTAAGCTCAAAGATTAACTATCCCCTCCATGGGTGCTCATTACAAGTTTATATCCTAACATCTTGATTTGCATCCCCTTCACTATAAGTTCTGTATTATTTAGTTCACTGCCAAATGAAGTAATTGCACCTGGTACATGTTGGTTCACATTCCTCCTCTTTAGCTTTTAATTTCCTTTTTTAAGTTTATCTCTTTCCAAGTAGATGTAGCCATCACAACTTCATCTTGCTGAGCCGTTGTTACAAAATTTATAGTTCAAGCACAAAGTGTTCATACAATTTTGTACTCCCAACATGTTGGTCAAATGACCGACAAGAGGGTGTCCGTTGTTTCATTCCTAACATGCTCTCATGTATACTAGCCGTTGGTATGCCAAGACAATTTCTTTGTTTGGTTATTGTGCGATTACAATGATCTTGTTATAACAGCGTAATGATGAATTCTCTGCCAAACAATATTGTAGTGTTTTTGCCTTTCCACGTGGAAGGTTTAACTGTAATGTCTTTGTCTAATACTCGTTGGGAGAGATGACAACTAAAAATTGCTCTATCCCTTCATCGTATTGCTAGGTTTAATTACCATTCAATTTCTCCTGGTTTCTGGAATATTTTTTTCAATGCCTTGGAAGCCGATGTAATATTTAGTTAGTTTTTAGAGTTCTTTCGCGTGTAATTAGTTATGCTTGTGGTAAGTGAGGCTATCCTACATAAATCAATGCTGCGTAAATATTCTCGGTATCTAATCACGAATCCCCATCCCTTAAACGGCCCAATTAAGCGAAATCACATATGCCGCCCGCAAAATCCTAAAGCGCATATTACGCCGGCATATAAACAACAACTAAACGGGCTTGCCCACTTACTTCTTGGGCTGTTCATTTGATTTACTGCTGACCCCACACTTTTATTGCGCCGGCCCACTTGCTTTAAGGTGGACCCCACCCAACCACCGGCCGGCCCACTACTAGTTGGGCCAGCGCCCATTTGCTTTTTTGGGGGACCCCACATAATAAATGGGTCGGCCCTTTAAGAGGAAAGTGGGGACCACCCGTGTTTTTGGCCCTACGCACTATCTTGTTGGGCCAGCTCACTTGCTATATGGCGGACCCCACATACTAGTTGGGTCACTTTTTAACAGAAAGGGCCCACCGCTTATTTGGGTTCTTACCACTATCTTGCTGGGCCTACCACTTGCTCTATGGTGGTCCCACATGGTAAATGGGCTGACCCTTTACTGGAAGGTGGGCCCCACCTGTTTTTGGCCCGCCCACTATTTTGTCGGGGTCGCCCCACTTTCTCGTATGGTGGACCCCCATACCAAATGGGCCGACCCATTAACAGAAATGTGGGACCCACCCGTGTTTTTGGCCCGCCATCATCTTGTTGGGCTCGCCCACTTGCTATATGGTGGGCCCCACATAACAAATGGGCCGCCCATTAACAGGAATGCGGGACCCACTTGTGTTTTTGGCCCCACTATCTTGTTGGGCCGCCCACTTGCTATATGGTGGCCCCACATACTGGCTCGCCCTTTAACAGGAAAGTGGGACCCACTGTGTTTTTTGCCCGCCCACTATCTTGTTGGGCCGCCCACTGCTATATGGTGGACCCTACAAACTAAATGGGCCGATCCTTTAACCAGTGGGACCCACTGTGTTTTGGCCCGCCCACTAGCTTGCTGGGCTTCGCCACTTGTTATACGTGCACTATTACACCCAGTCACTGCTTTTAACAGAAAGTGGACCACCTTATGCTGGCCCGCCCACTAGCTTGTTGGGCTTCGCCCCACTCGTTATACGGCTGACTCCCACAAAACTAACAAGCCAGCTTTTGAACAGAAAGTGACCCACTGTGCTTTTGGCCCGCCACTTGCTTCTTGGGTCGCCAGCTTTGTCAAGGTGGACCTCACATGTTAAATGGGTCACCATTTAAGTTTTGACCACTAACCTTAGAGGTTAGGCCCTACCACTAACTAATGGACCAGCCCTTGGTTAAATGGGCCGGCCTAATATTTCTTATTGGGCTGACCTGCTTAAGGCGTGTGGCAGTCCTTGGGTGGGCCTACCATCTACCACGGTTTTTTTAGCCGGTTAACGGCGTTACCGGCCAGTTAACGGCGTCTGCCACGTGTCAGTTTGCATGACGCTAGTAGTCAATGGCCTCCCGAAAATCTTTTGCAACGGTTCGATTTTTCGTGGCCAAAGGGCACCCAAATGCAATAAACCGTAAAATCCGTGGTGCATCCTTAGGTGTTTACGGAACCCATATCGTCAAGTTAGGCCCATAGGCGTACGAAAAATGCCCCTTAGTTGACGATTTTGGGACGTTGTCTATCGGAACTTTTCTTGGTTATATTTCCTAGAATTATCAAATAGAGAGATTAAAGCTATCTTAGGAAAGACTCGTTAATAAATCTAGAAAGAATTTGGCTAGCAAATTGAAAGAAGTACTATGGGCTTATAGAACTGCTTATAAAAATCCTATGGAATGTCACCTTATAAAATGGTTTATGTGGAAAAGCTTGTCATTTACCTTTAAACCAGAGCACAAAGCTTATTGGGTCGTTAGAGAACTAAATAAAGATCCTAAATTTGTCGGTAAGAAAAGATTGCTACAATTGAGTTCTCTAGATGAATGGAGAAGTGAAGCTTATGAAATGCTAAACTCTTTAAAGAAAAAGTTAAGAAATGGCATGATAGAAGGATTATCAAAAGAGAGTTTAATATTGGGGATAAAGTCCTATTGTATCTGTCTCGTCTCAGATTCTTTGCAGGGAAATTACTCTCGAAGTGGGAAGGACCATATGTTGTTCAGGAGGTGTATCGTTCAGAGCAATTAAAATTAGCTCTCTCCAAGGCAATGCCACACAAGTGGTGAATGGACAAAGACTCAAGCATTATATCTCGGGTGATTTTCTTATAATGTTGATGTTGATATTATTCAAGTGGAAACACCGAGGCTTTCATCAAAGGACAAATTGACAATCCACAGAACCGGACTTTGAATAGGTAACAAGACTACGTAATAAAAAGTCCGCGTTTACCTTTCCGAACAATACTTTTGCCGTTTTTGGAAAATATGAAATTACGAGATCGAACGGAGGGGAAAAGACGCGCGAGGGCCCGTCACCATAAAGGCCGGCGCGGCCCACCCCCGGCCGCGCCACCCATGGGGACAGCCCCTCGTCACCCCTTTTCTACTCGTTTTCCTGGAACCTTCCTTTTTGTCGTAAAATATTTGCTATATAATCCGCCGGATCCGTATATCGTGTTTTCGTCGTGTTTTGTTTCGAGTCGTTTCGCAGATTTGTTTTGATCTAGAGGCACCATGGTCTCCAACAACAAGGACAAGGGGCCTGGAAGGAAGAGATGGATGAAAGGATCAATAGGAGGAGAAGATAGCATCAGCAAAAGGAGATTGGGAAATTACGAAGAGTAAGCCAATCTTGGTGGGACCGGTTAACACCGGGCGTCTTTCTCATAACTTGCAGGAGCTCTTCCGCCTGCTCTGGGACCTCGATTCTTTCCCTTTGTGGAGGAAGCAATACGGGTTATTGAAGAGTTTTGTGATCAATATCGCGCTCACAAGGGAAGTGGAGATACTTCAGAGGAGAACCAACACTTCACAGAATGGCTGAATATTACTCAAATCCCAAGACAAGGTCACAATAATTGCCACATCTTGATAACAATGAGTCTCTTCTGTGTTTTGGTGCAGAATTACAAAATTGCGAAGCTGAAGCTCAAGGAGATCCTTATGAAGCGAGAAGAAGCTATCACCATCATCACCGAAGGAGTAATTCATCATTCGGTGATTGGCATCCCCTTGGTTTGTTCCAAGTTTGGGGGAGGCGGGATCACATTATCACTACCTTTATCTTTTACTATCAAGTAGTGTCATATCATGAGTAGGGAAGTTATCATATGGAATAGTATGTAGTGTGGAAGTATCTCTCTTAGTTGGTTATCTATGTATCCGTTGGTGTGAGTTATCGTTATGGAATATTAATGAGAAGTCTTATCATTTACTTTTTGCACACCTTATTTTAGTTTGGAACCTCCATTATATGATTACTCTTGACATTAGTATTGATATCACTTTGGGAGCATCAAGTAAATCTATTTGGTTTTGGCAAACTTAGCATTGGTCAATAGCAACAACACCCTAATGTTTAGATAAAAGAGACAAATACACTTAGATATATTACTCTATTATCTCTATGCTAATGAGTTTAGTATTCTGAAGTTAAAATTGTTTGTGCTTATGAGAAAGATGCATGATTGTTCTATCATATGTATATTTGTTTGTTTCCCTCAACCTTTATGCTTGCTATCAAACCTTGCTAGCCAAAGACCTGTATCGAGGGGAGATGCTTCTCATACATCCATAACCTTAGACCAAACCTATGCCATTTGTGTCCACCATACCTACCAACTACATGGTATTTTCTGCCGCCATTCCAAGTAAATACTTCATGTGCTACCTCTAAATTATTCAAACTACTACTCCTTATTTGTGTCAATGTTCTATAGCTCATGAGAAGTATGTGTGTTTTATCTTTTCAATCTTGTTGGGCGGATTTTCACCAATGGACTCGTGGCACATCCGCTTATCCAATAATTTTGCAATAAGAGCTGGCAACGGGGTTCCCAGCTCCAATTAATAACTTTCATTAATAATTCTCTTCACATGTTTTGCTCTGATTATCAAGTAAGCAACTTAATTTTGCAATAGACACTCCTCTCCATGGAATGTGAATGTTGGAAGGCACCCGAGGATTCGGTTAGCCATGGATTGAGAAAGCCAAGGTTGGGGAGTGTCATCCTTAATAAAACTAAAATACATAAACAAAAGAGAAGTAGGATGATCTACCTTGCTGGTAGAGATGCTGTCCCCTCATGGGAGCCGCTCTAGAAGGTTCGTTTGGCAAGGGGTTAGAGGCCCTACCATTCGTTGACAACAACAAACACCGCTCAAAATTTTACTTTTATGTTCTCTTTATATGATTTCCAAACTTGAAAAGCTCTAGCACATGATTTAATCCTCGTCTCCTCTCCGCGAAGGGCCTATCTTTTACTTTTTATGTTGAGCGTAAACCTATTTCTCTCTATCTCAAGCAAGCAATTGAGTTTGTTGTGAATCAATCATTTATGCTATGATTCAGCTTAATCATGTCTTTTATACTTTCTTGTTTAGTACCAATTTTATCCGAATGAATATGACTTCGAAGGTTATCAATGATTATGAGGAGATTGTTATGCTTGAATATGAAAGCTTTGCTTAGAAGTACAATCCGTTAATAGTTCTCTACCAAGAACAAAGTTTGCCATCACCAACTATGATTTCTCATGCACCTTTACTTGTGATTTCTCTTTACTTATTTCAAGATGAGTCATATGAGAGGAAGTTGTTTACTAGAATGTCTTGTATGAATATGATGTTTGTCCGTATTTTATTTATCCACCTTCACTCCACAAACATGTGGTCTTGTTTATCGAGCTCAGTTTCGCTTGGGGACAAGCGAGGTCTAAGCTTGGGTGAGTTGATACGTCCAATTTGCATCACTATTTTGTATCATAATTTGCTGTTATTCATTGATATATTTCATATTGGGACACAATACTTATGTTATTTCATCTATTTTGCATGTTTCATCATTATTGGAGGATCACACCGAGCCAGATTTCCGCCGGGAAAGCACCGCGAACGCAATATTTCTAAGATCAACCGTGGAAGGAAATTACACGTAAATTCTTATTTTTCCAGGGAGGGAGCCCGAAGGGGGAGAAGAGGGGAGCCAAGGTGGCCTGCAGCTGTGCCGGCGCGCCCATGGCCCTCGGCTCGCGCCACTCCTCGTGGTCCGGGGGCCCCACGCCCCTTTCGCCTCCCTTCTTTCTTCGCGTACTCCTTCGTCCGTAAAACCTAAGCCACAGAGGGAACCTCCTTCACGAAGGGTTACACCGCTCATGTGGCGGGAGAACAATTGCAGAGAAAAGAGTGTAGGATAACGTAGCATAGAAAACAAAAATTTTCCTACGCCACGCAATCCAAGCCAAGATGCAATCTAGAAGACGTAGCAACGAGGGATTGTCGAGACTAACCCTTGAAGAGATTCCAAAGTCTACAGAGGAGGCTCTTGTTGCTGCGGTAGACGATCACTTGCCGCTTGCAAAAGCGCGTAGAAGATCTTGATCACGATCGGTTCCGGGGCCACGAACGGGCAAGACCCGCCGGGTCACACGTTCCGCTGTTGATGAAGACGTACGTCCACCTCTGCTCCAGCTGCAGCGGAAGCAGTAGCTCCTTCATCCGCGCGACGACGGCGTGTGCTCTGGCGGTAGAAGTCCGGCGCCGCTTGCTATGCTGCAATATGAAGCGAGAGCAAAGCTAGGGTTTGGGAGTGTGCTGGCCGGCCACCCATGGGGGGCGGCCGCCTTGTGGTCTTCGGGTGGCCGGCCCCTCCCTTGGCCCTTCATTATATAGGTGGATCCTAAGTGTTGGTGTCCAAGTCTTCGAATAAGACCCGAAACCAAAACCTTCCATATGGCGGGAAACTTTCCCTCCCACTAGAGGTGGGAATTCCACCTTCCATGGGGGGGGTGGCCGGCCCCCTAGGGGGTCCACTTGGGACTCCTCCCCCACTAGGGTTGGCCGGCCATGGAGGTGGAGTCCCATGAGGACTCCACCTTCCTTGGTGGTTTCTTCCGGACTTTTCTAGAACCTTCTAGAACCTTCCATAAAACCTTCCGCATCATTTTATTCACATAAAATGACATCCTATATATGAATCTTATTCTCCGGACCATTCCGGAACTTCTCGTGATGTCCGGGATCCCATCCGGGACTCCGAACAAATATTCCAACTTCATTCCATATTCAAGTACTACCATTTCAACATCCAACTTTAAGTGTGTCACCCTACGGTTCGTGAACTATGCGGACATGGTTGAGTACTCACTCCGACCAATAACCAATAGCGGGATCCGGAGATCCATAATGGCTCCCACATATTCAACGATGACTTTAGTGATCGAATGAACCATCACATACGATACCAATTCCCTTTGTCACGCGATATTTTACTTGTCCGAGGTTTGGTCATCGGTATCACACTATACCTTGTTCAACCTCGTCTCCTGACAAGTACTCTTTACTCGCACCGTGGTATGTGGTCTCTTATGAACTTATTCATATGCTTGCAAGACATTAATCGACACTCCACCGAGAGGGCCCAGAGTATATCTATCCGTCATCTGGATGGACAAATCCCACCGTTGATCCATATGCCTCAACTCATACTTTCCTATACTTAATCCCACCTTTATAACCACCCATTTACGCAGTGGCGTTTGATGTAATCAAAGTAACCTTCCGGTATAAGTGATTTACATGATCTCATGGTCATAAGGACTAGGTAACTATGTATCGTAAGCTTATAGCAAATAACTTAATGACTAGATCTTATGCTACGCTTAATTGGGTGTGTCCATTACATCATTCATACAATGACATAACCTTGTTATTAATAACATCCAATGTTCATGATTATGAAACTAATCATCCATTAATCAACAAGCTAGTTTAAGAGGTATACTAGGGACTTCTTGTTTGTCTACATATCACACATGTATCAATGTTTCGGTTAATACAATTATAGCATGGTATATAAACATTATCATAAACACAAAGATATATAATAACCATTTATTATTGCCTCTTGGGCATATCTCCACCACTTCCCACTCTCCCACTTAGAGTCAATAATCTAGTTTACATATGTAAAGATATAACACCTTGGCCTTCCGGGTGCTTTATCATGTTTTGCTCACGGAGAGGTTTTAGTCAACGGTCCCATGCTCACAAACGTATGTATTTTGCAATTCATATGCTCTCAACGCATCACTCATTTTCCAAATGAGTCGGCATATATGTTTAGTCCTCTGGTGGAACTAATTCCGCGGTCTGGAATATGTCACTAATATTGTCACACACAATATAGCTTCAAAGTTCTGACTTTGCCGGAATCTACACCAAATTCTCAAAGAACCTCCTCGACTAACATCCTTTTGTCATTGTCAAAACAATGACATATTCTGCCTTCTTTTGTAGAATCCATCACAATATTTTAGAACTCTTCTAAATCTAGCATAGACAACTTCTAGCTCATTGTGCTACCTTTTAAACAACACTTAGTCTAATTTGAGATTGAAATTATATTTTATATGTGACAAAACCAATATCGGTGTAACACCTTACAACAGTGATTTGTTTGTCATTTCCTCATACAAAACTATATATATATATATCCTTAGTTCTTCTAAAGTACTCAAGGATATTCTCACTGTCGCTCAATGATCATCATATGAATCATCTCCGGTATATGCTCATAACATTTTATAGCACATGATATCCGATATGTACATGTTATTCGTGATCTATAATCACCATGTGTTTTTTACTCATTGAGTGTCGTATACACTCAAGTCTTGTTAAACCTTCACATGACAAGAACATTTTTCATTTCTATATTGAACTACTTCAATATCCATCATATGTACTTTGACTTAAACTTATTTATGTGTTTCAATCTATCTTCACAGATCTTGACACTAAATTTGTTTCAGTCCATATCCTTTCATTGAAGTTATTTCTCAATGAAACCTTTTAATCAAGTATATAATTACATCATTTATAACCAACTATATGTCACCTACATAAAGTATTATAAATGTGTCTTATCGCTCCCACTAATTTCTTGTAAATGCAAGCCTCTTCATCGTCTCTCCGATGAAATCAAAAAACTCTTTGACTATTTCATCCGGGTGAAGATTCTAACTCCGTGATACTTACTTCATTCAATTGAAGTTCAGAGGCCTATCTTAGTATTCCACTGACCAGCAAAACTCTTGGTTGTATCTTGTATACACCTTTAATATACACTTCGTTAAGTAGTATATTTTGCCATCCTACTAGCATATCTCATAAAAGAAATATGTAGTGATTACTAGAATAATCCACATAGACTATAAGCATTGCTACTGAAGATCTAATCTTATCGTAGTCAACTCTTTGAACTTTGTCGTAAACAATTTTTTCGACAAGTCGAGCGCTTCTTTAAGGATATTCCATCCAAGTCCATCAATTTTATAGATCCATTTACTTTCAAAAAGTATTTATCTATCTTGGATTTCATGGCGTATAGCCATTTTAACGGAGTCAGGGCTCATCATAACTTCTTTGTTTGTAGTTGGTTTATCATTATTCAAAATCAACTTTGTTCACAAATCATTTATTTGATCACAAAGTAAACCATACCTACAAGGTTCAATATGTACTTCGATCTCCATGGCAAAACACTTTGTAGTCATGGGAGCCATGATCGTCGTGGCCGCTTCCGAAACAAATTCGGATGCTGGCTACTTCGATCATTATGCTCAGGTTCATAAACCTTATCAAATTATATTGTCCTCCCACTCAAATACTTTACTAGAAACAATTTCTCGGAAATAAGAAACATTGACAAACACTTTTGTCTTTGTCTCGTGGGAAGAATTCCCAATCAAATCTCCGGGATAACCAACAAAGACATTCATCCGATTTTGGTTGTAAACTCCTAGACCAAAATTTAACGAAAGACTATTAGGGTTTATACCCATACCATAACTCGTATGGTGTCATTTCAAGGGATCATGATGATGCTCTCTATTCAATGTAAAAGTGGTAGTCTCTAAAGCATAATCCACAAAAATATAATGGCATCAATATTTATCTCATCATTGATCCAACAAGGTTTGGATACATCTCTCGGATACTCCATCATCACTATGATATTCCAAGAAACGTGAGTTGTAGAACAATTTCATAACTCTCTTAAAATTCGTAATTCAAATATTTCCACTATGATCCAATCATAACTATTTGACTTTTCTATTACGATGATTTCCACTTCATGCTGAAATTTATTTTGAATCCATTCAAATGTTTCAAACTTCTTCCTTATCGAATATATCCACATATATATACTCAATCTATTGTTGGAAGTTTTCATGAAGTAGAAGAATCTCCCGCACACAACTATGCCCAATGGAACCACATACATCATCATGTATTAATTGTTAGTTGCCCGGGTTCAACTTTTGGCCTTATAACTGGTATTTTAACTATTCCCTTTAGAAATATTTGCAAGCGTCAAATGATTCAAAAATCAAGTGACTCAAAAATCCATTTGCATGGAGTTCCTCATGCGTCCCTCTAACATGACCTAAATGGCGGTTCCACAAATGAGTGGAATTCAAATCATTTGCCTTATGGCATTTTAGCGTCAGTGTTATGTATGTGTGTTTCACCATTAAGATTTATAATAACTTATCCATCGTACATGGAGTAATGTCATAATTTTAACAACTTATTGTCTTCATTTGACCAGAGCAAAATAACAATTATTAAGTTCTTTATTATAAATTCTAAGGGCTAGATAGAATACCAACAACGAACATAATAACACTTTATTTTTGTTCCAGACGTGTATTCCTATCATATTCCTTGTCAGTCACTTAGGCCATTGTATTCTTGTATTGTGTTGCTTTGTATGACACTTCATACCAACCAATATGGTACAAATACCTAAGAATTTTATTGTGTGACCAAACTAGGAAGACAACCATAACATGTGCATATCATTTATATACACCCTAGCTTAGACTTTCTAGTCTTTCTTTTTTTCTGCCATAATATCTTTTATAGTTTCTCTTTTAGCTTTCCTCATTATCTTAAAACACTTCAATATCAATAACTTCTAGGTTTGTTGATCAATACCAATAACCTTGAGGTTCTTTGAAGTTGATCATCATATGACAAGTGTTCCCGATTTCACTATTAGTAACCTTTTAATATGATGAACAATTTCACTCATAATTTATCCATCATATTTATGACGACTTTTTGACACCATGGCAACGCACGGGCATTCAACTATAAAGTTTAACCTTAGTATTCACATGTCAAATCTCGCTTGCACCCATTGTAAGCACAAGGTAGAATCTATAACACCCAATCATCATGCGATACTTCGAAACGACATGAGTCTTAGCAACGCTGCATACTAAGGATGATAACTTCATGGATATGCGAATATCGTTAGTGCTCCAATAGTTGGAGGATTGTGACGCCTGGCGCCTTCAACCTTCATACATTCCCATAAAACTTATGAGTTTATGTAGTCTCACCAAATTATATTCTATCATCTTGCAATAAGGTCTTAGATATCACATATATCTCATACCTTGATTATTTCTCAAAACTAAATTTTCAGCTCCTTACTTTTCAAACAGATTTGAACTTCAAGTTTCACGCCGAGACAAGATAACTTTAGGTACTAATTGAAACCATAGCTCTCTGAATCAACAAAGTGAGTTTCACTAAAAGTTTGCAATAGGACTTTAATCAATTCTTGATTCTTTAACAATACGGTACTAATCCGTAAAGTTTTTGTCAGATTTTAACAGTATTTCTATCTCAATTATAAGACTAGCGCATAGTAGTAATAACGGATGCCAATACTACAAATTAATTCAAAATACTACTCAGACTTATGTTTATGATAATTAGTTCATGTTTTAATCTAATTACTAATGAACTCCCACTTAATACAACATCCCTCATAGTTGTTAAGTGGTACACGATCCAAATCCACTACATCAAAACCGATCATCACGTGAGATGATGTAGCTTCAATGGTGAACATCAACATGTTGATCATATCATCCATATGACTCGTGGTCAACCTTTCGGTTTCCTGTGTCCCGAGGCCATGTCTGTACATGCTAGGCTCGCCAAGCAAACCCAAGTATTCCGCGTGTGCAACATGGCTTACACCCGTTGTATGTCGAGTTTATCACACCCGATCATCACGAGATGCTTCAAAACGTCGAACAATGCAACTGCGTACGAGGGAAGAACACTTTATTATCTTGATATTAATGTGAGGGATCATCTTATAATGCTACCGTCGCGATCTAAGCAAAATAAGATGCATAAAGGATTAACATCACATGCAATTCATATATGTGATATGATATGGCCTCTTTGTCTTTGCGCCTTTGATCTTCATCTCCAAAGCACGGACATGATCTCCATCATCTTCGGGCATGCTCTCCATCATCGTCGGCGTAGCATCAAGGTCCATGGCGCCGTCTCCATGGTTGTTCACCTCATGTAGCAACTATTACAACTACTTTGAAATACTACTCAACATGAAATTTAAAGACAACCATAAGTCCCGCCGGTTGCCACAATACAATAATGATCATCTCATACATATTCATCATCACATTATGGCCATATCACATCACCAAACCTTGCAAAAACAAGTTAGACGTCTCTAATTTGGTTTGCATATTTTACGTGGTTTAGGGTTTTCGAGTAAGACCAATCTACCTACGAACATGAACCACAACGGTGATACTAGTGTTGTCAATAGAAGAGCAAATTGGAATCTTCACTATAGTAGGAGAGATAGAGACCCGCAAAGCCACTTATGAAATACAAGTTGCATGTCAAGCGTGGAGCAAATCTCCATGAACGCGGTCATGTAAAGTTAGCTCGAGCCGCTTCATCCTACCATGCCACAAAGATGCAAAGTACTCAACTAAAGATAACAAGAGCATCAACGCCACAAACCATTGTGTTCTACTCGTACAACCATCTATGCATAGACCTGGCTCTGATACCACTGTAGGATAACGTAGCATAGAAAACAAAAATTTTCCTACGACGAACACGCAATCCAAGCCAAGATGCAATCTAGAAGACTGTAGCAACGAGGGGATTGTCTAGACTAACCCTTGAAGAGATTCCAAAGTCTACAAGAGGAGGCTCTTGTTGCCGCGGTAGACGATCACTTGCCGCTTGCAAAAGCGTCGTAGAAGATCTTGATCACGATCGGTTCCTGCGCCACGAACGGGCAGCACTCTCCGTACTCGGTCACATCGTTCCGTTGTTGATGAAGACGACGTCCACCTCCCGCTCCAGCGGCAGCGAAGTAGTAGCTCCTTGAATCCGACAAAGACGACGGCGTGGTGCTCTGGCGGTGTAGAAGTCCGCGAGCTTCGCTAAGCTATGCGGCAATATGAAGTGGAGGAGCAAGTTTGGGAGGGGGTGGCCCGCCACTCTATGGGGGGCGGCTAGCTTGTGGTCTTGGGGTGGGGTGGCCGCCCCCCTCCCTTGGCCCTTCATTATATAGGTGGATCCCAAGTGTTGGTGTCCAAGTTTTAATAAGACCCGAAACCAAACCTTCCATAGGGGAAACCTTTCCTCCCACTAGAGGTGGGAATTCCACCTTCCATGGGGTGTGGTGGTCGGCCACCCCAAGGGGGAGTCCACTGGGGACTCCTCCCCACTAGGGTTGGCTTCTGGCCATGGAGGTGGAGTCCCATGTGGACTCCACCTTCCTTGGTGGTTTCTTCCTGGACTCTTTCTAGAACCTTCTAGAACCTTCCATAGAACCTTCGCATCATTTTATTCACATAAAATGACATCCTATATATGAATCTTATTCTCCTGACCACTCCAACTTCCTCGTGATGTCCCGGATCCCATCCGGGACCAACAAATATTCCAACTTCATTCCATATTCAAGTACTACCATTTCACTATCCAACTTTAAGTGTGTCACCCTACTGCTCGTGGAACTATGCGGACATGGTTGAGCACTCCTCCCACCAATAACCAATAGCTGGATCCTGGACATCACGGCTCCCACATATTCAACGATGACTTTAGTGATCGAATGAACCATTCACATACGATACCAATTCCCTTTGTCACGCGATATTTTACTTGTCCGAGGTTTGATCATCTCTAGGATCACACTATACCTTGTTCAACCAGTACTCTTTACTCGTACCGTGGTATGTGGTCTCTTAAGAACTTATTCATATGCTTGCAAGACATTAGACGACATTCCACCGAGAGGGCCCAGTATATCTATCCGTCATCGATGGACAAATCCCACGTTGATCCATATGCCTCAACTCATACTTTCCTATACCTAATCCCACCTTTATAACCACCCATTTACGCAGTGGCGTTTGATGTAATCAAAGTACCTTTCCGGTATAAGTCATTTACATGATCTCATGGTCATAAGGACTAGGTAACTATGTATCGAAAGCTTATAGCAAATAACTTAATGACGAGATCTTATGCTACGCTTGATTGTGTGTCCATTACATCATTCATACATTGACATAACCTTGTTATTAATAACATCCAATGTTCATGATTATGAAACTAATCATCCATTAATCAACAAGCTAGCTTAAGAGGCATACTAGGGACTTCTTGTTTGTCTACATATCACACATGTATCAATGTTTTGGTTAATACAATTATAGCATGGTATGTAAACATTATCATAAACACAAAGATATATAATAACCATTTATTATTGCCTCTGGGGCATATCTCCAACAGTCTCCCACTTGCACGTCCGCCGGGGAAATTCCCTCCCGGAGGGGGAAATCGACGCCATCGCCATCGTCATCGAGCCGGACATCATCTCCATCATCATCATCATCATCTCCATCATCTACACCGCCATCACCACCGCCGCACCTCGTCATCGTAACAATTTGGGTTGGATCTGATTGTTTGATAGGGAAACTCTCCCGGCATTATTCTCTACTTGTTATTGATGCTATTGAGTGAAACCATTGAACCAAGGTTTATGTTCGGAATTGTTATTCATCATCATATCACCTCTGATTGTATTCCATATGATGTCCGTGAGTAGTTCGTTTAGTTCTTGAGGACATGGGTGAAGTCTAAATGCTAGTAGTGAATTATGGCGAGTAATATTCAATGTTATGATATTTGTTGTGGTGTCATTCTTCTAGTGGTGTCGTGTTAACGTCGACTCACACGACACTTCACCATTTATGGGCCTAGGGGAGTGCATCTTGTATTCGGGGGCTAATTGCGGGGGAGTGACAGAAACCTCAGCTCCCGTTAGTATATCGATGCAAGAGGGATCGCAGTGTCTCATAGTTTAAGGTTGTGGTTAGATTTATCTTAATTACTTTCTTGTAGTTGCGTATGCTTGCAAGGGGTATAATCACAAGTATGTAATAGTCCTAGGAAGGGCGATGTATTAGCATAGTTTCACCCACACAACACTTTATCAAAACAATGAAGATTATTTAGCCACATGAAGTGAAAGCAGCACTAGAGTAAATCCCCGTGTGTCCTCAAGAACGTTTGTCATTATAAGTAAACAAACCTACTTGTCCTTTGCTAAAAAGGATTGGGCCACTGGCTGTCAATTATTTCTCTCACATTTTACTTCCTCGTACTTTATTCATCTTCTACATCAAAACCCCCTGAATAATTGTTTGTGAGCATTTACGTTGAATCCTTCATCGAAACCGCTCGTCAACACCTTCGCTCCTCGTTGGGATCGACATTCTTACTTATCGAAGATACTACGATACACCCCCTATACTTGTGGGTCATCACGCCTCGTGGCCCCATAGATACCACCGCATGTTGTAGTATACAAGTCGTTGATATGATCTTCATGAAGGGACTTTCTTCACAAATATCACATCCCTCGGAGTGGTACAATGAAATATTGCAGGTCATAACACTTGATAATATTACAATCATGGTCTTAATAAGTTGGCATTCTCACAGTCCGATGAGAACACCCTAATATTTAAGTACTGCTACAAACCAACATAGATATAAAGAGCTCAAGAACTTATTTAAGTATACCACCACGCCGCTTCTGGCCTAAGATTCCTATAGCACTCAATTACTCCTCATTTCGTGTTGTCGCCCGTAGACTATCCCATAGTCTACACCTTCCACTCCTCCTGACAAGATCAGGCTCTTCGTAGACCAGCTCGTAGTCCCTTCCTGGCACCCCTGATTGCCTCCACTTCGCATCACAACTAGTAAGGGTGTTTAAAGAAAGTGAGTACAAAGGGCAATTTCGCAGTTCAAAAGAGTAAAAGGTGTTTGATGCACTAGCTACGACCCTTGATCCAAAAAATCTTAGGTCAATGCATGTTTCAAATCATTTCTTCAAAAGGGTTTATTTTATTCTCAAAAACTATGTTCGTGAGCCTTCACAAGTTGAACATAACTTCACGGAGTTCCTTTCCCCGCTGCTGTCATAGCCTCTTCCGGGAAGGAGGACAACGACAATTTGATACATCTCGTGTGAGGTGCGTTACTTTTCCCATAAGAGATCTCATCCTTTTTGCCAACCGCATGGACTTGCCCCTGTTCACACTTCCGTGGTGTGAGGCCAGGAAAGAAGATCCAAGCCTACACCGCCTTCTCCGGATCATACGTCTTTACCCCCGGTGTACTATGGACAATCCTTCATAGACAGTAGAGCCTCTCATCCACACGGATGGGGATTTTAAAGGATTTCCAACCTACGACAGTGTTCTCCCAACACCCCGCCAGGCTCTATCAAGTCCGTTGGCGTGCAGGAGGGAAAAGATACATCTGACTTCCCCAGAGCCATTATAGATCTTATGGTCAACGCGATATGTACGACGCTAGAATCACTGGACAGCTTTGGTCAATCCTAGGTTAATAAAACCCATGCAATGGAACCGCCACCATATCAACACATACCATGGTTCCATTGCCAGCCACATAGTCATATTCATAATTGGAAAAAGTAACATTTCATTTTCAATGCAGAGTGATAAGTATATAGCTTTGCATTAAATTGATAGAAAATACTCAAAATTGACATGAGCAAGGGTGAACTTGCCTGCAGACTGCGAGATAATGCAATTCGATGTGTTGGATGGAACCGACCTCTAATCGTAAAGAAGCACTGTCCTGGGTATGACAATGTTATAAGATCCAAATAATGCATGCATGGATGTACTATTTTATGTTGAAACCCTGACCCTCATATTTTATTAAATTTAGGGTTGAGTTAAGATTTGTGCCTTTGGCAGTAATTTGCAATTACTTGTAATTATAAAAACACTCTTTATTTTATGAAGAAATACTTTTAAAAGTAATACAATTTTCCTTATTGGAAATATTTATTTAAAATGTAATTTGAAATAATAGAGTTTTTCTCTATATTTTTGGAATAAGAGTAATAGAATATTTTCCTTTGGAAAATACTTTCTTTTTAAAAGAAGTGACTTGGAATAATAGAATTTTATTTTTAAATATTTGAAAACAAATATTTAAACTCATTTGAAATTTTCCTTGATTTTTAAATACAAGGAAATAATAATTTAGAATTCCAAGTTTTAATTTAAATTCATAAAATTCCAAAATTTGAATTTGTTTCCTACATTCCATTTCTTATTTTATTCTTGTTAAGAATAATTTATGATTCATAAATCTTATTTTTCTTGGTTTTTTAGAGTTTCAAATAATTTGTTTGGAATTTTGTAAAATTCTGAGTTATTTAAAAAGTGAAATTGCCAAAATAACCCTGGCCCACCTAAATTTGAGAAATGGGCCCGTTTGGGTCGGCCCATTTTGCCGAGCCAAACCCTCTCCTGGTGGAGACCGGCCGATTCGGCCCACCCACTCATCTCTCTCTCTCTCTCGCTCGTGTCCTAACCCTAGCTCTCAGGCGACTGCGAGGCGATGGCGCCGCCGCCATGGCCGCCGCCTCGCTCCGGCCATCGCTGGGCTCCCCTGACGCCGCCATAGACACCATCTGAACCGTCGTGCGACGATCTATCGATCTGTCCGCGTGGTTTCGCATGTCTCTTCCACCTCTGCCAGATCGCCACCTCTCTGGATCTCGCAGAGAATTGCCTCCGACGATTGGCGATCTCCGGCGAGCTGTGAACCTCGCCACCGACGCAAGCGCCGCTCTGGGACCGACCTGGCACGGGTGCTGCCTTGGTAGCACCTGTGCCGTCGTTCCCGTGTTGTGGTGTTGTCCGTGTGTTCGTCGGCGTAATGCCGGCGTCTTCCCTGGACTCGCAGCTGCTACGGCCGCATGGGCATTGCATCGCCATGCCGTGGCTTCTACTTCCAGGCACTGGTAAGCTACTCTTGCTCCTCCTCCTTCTCAACACCATGTCTGTGCGCCTCCATTCTTCTGTGCTTCTTCCTTCCCTGCTGCTCAAGCATCTTGATGATTCAATGACCATACAGGGCTTTGTTGCTGCTGCTGCTAATGCCTCCTATGCTTCCTCTTGGCAAGGCCTGGCCAATTCACCAAATTCTGGTGACTGGCCAAACCTGTGTTGCGTGCTGCTTCTAGCCAGTGTTGCTCTCTCACTGCATTTGCCATGCCATGCCATGCTCTATATGATTATGATGCTGCTTATGCTTACTGGCATGCTATGCTTGCTTGTCTAGGTGTATATCTATGCATGTGCTGTGTTGGTGATGCTTACTGTCATGCTCTGCTGTGTCCTTGACATTTGTGCTGCTAGTGGTGTGCTCAGTAGCCTGTGCATGATCCAATTGATCTCTTGGATCATCAGATATGCTTGGTTAATGTGGCTTCTTTTGCTAAATGGATGGTTTGCTTACTGGTACTGCTACTCAAGCATGCTTATGCTCATGTGTGTGTGTGTGTGCTGTGACTCTCCATAGCTTTCTGGACTTGATCCAGTAGCTATGATGCATTGATGCATGCTTGTGTTGCCTCATAGTGTGCTACTGTATAATTACTGAATGTATTTGTTATATATTCATGCCTGGATGGATTAATTATGGATGAATTGATGTGCTGATTCTTATATTATTACTTGATTAATAGTTTTGGTAGCCAGATAGGCATTACTAAAGCATCTGCTTCAGTAATCCTTCTGTGCATGTCATGCTGTTACCAAGTTTTAATTTCTGTCAGTTATTCTTGATGAACCATGTCTGGTTATGATTCAATGCTCCAGCTGTTGCTTAAATGAATTCCAAAATCATTTTGGAATATAAATCTTTGACTGAACCTGTGTGGTGATGATGTCAAACTGTCTGTGTGGCTTTGCTTGCATACTGAGATGGTTTGTGACCTCAGTAGCTCTCTACTGCATCTGGTTGCATCCTATTTGGCTATCCGGTTGGTTTTGTGAAAATAAACTGAACTCCACAGTTGGGAATCACCAAGGTGAATGCCCTGTGGATGCCTTTGATGAAAAAGGGTTGGATCTGATGGTTTATTTCACCATAGGTGCTAGGTAACATAGTTGGCTACTGTGTTCTAGGTTTCAGTGTCATGGATAGCTAGCATATAGACATATCCAGTGACTAGATCCACTAGATCTTGGTCTGGCCTCTTCTGCCTGGCATCACTTGGTGAATACCAAGTGATGATGTACCCAGTGGAGCAATCTGCTCCACAATACTTGTGTATGAGCATGCTCATGATGGATGGGATCATCAGATCCATCCATGTATGATGTATACCTTGCTCCATCTCCAAGTATGAAATTTTGTGTTGATGCAGTGCTTCTGGATAGTTGCTGTGATCACAACCCTTCTCCTCCTAGCTCCTGGTTGATCTATGCCTTAAGTCACCATGCTGCTCTGATGGTTTACTGGTTGGTTTTGGATTGACAGATGGGTTCTGTGGTGGATGGTGTTGTTCTTGAGCAAGAACAGGATGAACACTGACACTCCCCTTTTCTGCTTACCTTGTGGATCCTTATCTGGTCGACTGTGCAATGTTTCTAGGGTTTGTTCATATTTATACCTTGCCTACTTTTACTCTGTCCATGCCACACAAGCCTGGCTTGGCTTGATGACTAGGCCCTTGCATGGTCTTGATGTTGCTTGCACAGCACACATGAGCAGTGTGCTCATATGCTGGAACTTGAGCCCCTGGTGTGCTCAGTTTTGGTCTGCTCCATCTTATCTTGGTGTTGTCCTTTGTTTTGGACAAGCACAAGTGTGCATGACACTTGGTGTCTGTCCAAACTGAATATTTGTGGATTACATAACCCCTGTCTAGTGTTGTTGTGTTATTTTGCAGGTTTTGAAGATGAATATGCCCACAGAAGATTTCTTCCAAGTCATTAGTCTAGGATTTTAGTGTAGGATCAAACAATGTAATCTTCTTTTGTTTCTGTTTATTTTTCCATTAATTCTTGTATCAAGAATATTGTAAAGACAATGTATGTGTGTGAATATCAATAAAGCTCAAAGTTTCTCTATGAGCTTGATTGTGTTTGTAATATAACCATTCATAAATAGTTGTTGTATTTATAATTCAAATTTGAAATTCAAAGTCATTTGAATTTATGAGTTGTATTTAAATTATGAATTCCTTCTTTTATATTCACTTTTGCTTATTGTATATTCTTAAGTTTTCAATTCATTATTACTTGTCAAATGAAATCAACTCCCAAAATCAAACAAGATACAAAAGAGGTCATGTCAAAATTCATACTCAACATGCCTAACCCTAATTGCATTTGAGAGAGAACCTCGATCTCTTAGGTTTAGTTGAAATAAGGCGCGAAAATTTCCTCGTTTTGCGATGAAATGCACATCCCATTCCTAAATTTACCCTTCGTTAATAAAGGCAAGATACGTGTGTATAGTGCTATTCCCGGATCACCGATAGCACACACATTACAAAATATAGTAACCATCGCAATAGTATCAAATTACTACATCGTTGATCCGGGAGGGTAATGTAGAACCTTACAAATTGCATAGTCACATGGACTAGCTCAACAATATCCAGAACATCACAACGGAAAGTAAATCATCAATGAGCCTTCATCATCTCCATAAACAGGCAAATATGTTGGAATGTAGACTCGAGATCCTACCACGTACTTCTCCCTCGTAAAATCCCGCACGTTTGGAATATGCGCCCACGAATGGAGGTCGCACAATGATGTAATCGGCAAATGACACTTATATGAGGCGCTTAGGCATGACTATCTACATGATATTTGGCTAGTGGAGTTTAGGCACTGCATAAAGCCAATTTTATCCTATATTTTGTTTAAAACAAAACATTTTGAAATCCTTGAATGACATTATGAAATCGCACCATGGTTATATTCCTCCATGGGTTTTAGAATAATCACATGGTTACATCTCCCATAAGTTTTTCAAGGTTGATCAAATTTTTAAATACATTCAGAAAAAGTGATGAGATTCTTCTGTACATTCCTTGCCTAGAAGCTCAAATTGTTCGTAACCGGGGACACGGCTAAGATCTTAGGTTTAACTCTCGAGAGGTTGTGCACTTTCACCTTACGACCCACCCTTCCCAAGAGAAGAATGAGACAAGATCTTTCAGAAGAAGAATCCAACCATACAAACTAGACCCGTTCCCTTGGCCGTCGCCTCCACCCGCTGTTTAGCCACAAGTTGAACCCTCACAACTTACTTAATCCCGGCAGAGCCCATAATACCATAAGGCTGCACTGGGAAGCTAACTAAAACATGGACGATATAGTACTCCTTTAATCCCCGTACAACCACCTCACAAAGATGCGCACTCAGTGGATTCACCACTTTTAGCCCACTCTAGGCGTGGACCCGAGCAGCCGCCCACCATTCAACCAATCCACCCAGGTGTTTCATTAGGGTTGTTAATTTTAAATTTTCAAACACTCACAACCAATAACGAAACAACATTTGGCATTTGATGTTGCAAAGCAAAATTAAAGCACCCTAGCAATGGGTTCAGGAGTAGCTACACAGTACTAGGGTTTGCTAAGCATAACATAAAACTTTACTTTTGAAAACAAAATCCTACCATGCATACTAGTTTCAAAACCACTAATGCATAATTAAAATAAGTAGGATTTGAGTGTCACTTGCCTTTTTGGTAGTCGAAGCGCGTTCACTTCTCTTAATCAAAATACGTGCCTCTCCGTACAAACTATAACATAGAATATAGCACAACATAAACACACCATTCAACAACAACATCATAATCAAACAAGACAACAATCGAAAATCGCTCTATGGTACTAAGGTGTGGCATGAGGTTTGGCTTGCAAGATATGGCGGTGAGAGTTTGGATGGCAATTCACATGATTAGAAAGTAATGGACTATCCAAGATATAATTGAAGAATTCTTATGCTTTACAAAAGCATGAAAAAAATTCGGAACGGTTTATGTGAATTTAATCACGTAAGGGACAAATAGTGCAACAACAATATTACTGAATAAGTGTGACAACAATTACTCAAAATAGTATGAACTACACATAGGCTTGGTATGGATTTCTGATATATTGAACTACTCAAAATACCCACTTGTAAATTGAATAGTTCAATATAAGCCAATAAGATTAAGTGGGCATAAGGTTGAAAATGTATGAATGATATTTTAGGATATGATGGTGGTTGCGTCAAAGTTGGAATTGGAAGATATGGTAATGTCAAAGTTTTAGATTTTTCTTTGAGGCATTCAACTAGTCTCAAATGCAATTGACATAGTGTGACAACACTTGTCAAAGTAGCACAAGGTCACACATAGCATTGGATATGAACTAACGATATATTGAACTACTCAAATAACCCAATTGAAGGTTTGAATAGTTCGGACTAACTGGAAGGGTTGAATGGCATGAGGTTGTATAGGCATGAATGATATCGGGATTTGATTCGCGGAGCCTAATGGATAACAAAGGTTCATCACATGTGATATGGGGTAGAGTATCTCCGCCCTAATAAAGCAAGGCAAAAATCTAAACTAGGACATGTCACACTTTACTCAAATAACTCAATTGTTATTTGAATAATATGAACTAGCCAACCAGAGCTAAGCTATGTATTATCTGTGAACATGATAAAGAATATAACTGGTCCTGGAAGATTGGTATGATCATAAGGATCATTTTGGCAAAAGGAACTATGTCGAAACCAGTTATAGGACTGCACTTTTCGCGAAAAGTTATTAGAAAAAGTACTCCGGATGGAAGAACTTTCTACACGGAAGTTGTAGAGAATTCCATTACAAGCGTATCGCCAAAAGAATCTCTCGGAAAAAGTTTGTAGAATTTGTTTCATAGACGATGTTGCGAAACAAAGGGGTACCGCGAAAATCAAGTGGGCGAAACTGCCACGCAAAATTTCTAACATGATCTACGTGATTCGCTGATTCCAACGGTATAGAGTTTGTCGAAATCAGATGGATAGAATTTAAGATATGAATTTTACAAAACTAGACAGAAGTGGTTATAGTTCTAATGGTGTACGAAAAGTTGTCCGAATAAAACTTCCTACACGAAAGTTGTAGAGAATCTAATTACAAACTTAACGGAAGAACCACTATTCTAAATGGAGGTGTAGATCTAAGTAAATAAAATTGCGAAATTACGTGCGACAATCTACGAAAAAAGAGCGGGAATAAAATTATTACCGGGCGAGATTGCGTTGAGTCGTGACGTTTTCCAAAATAGCATTGCAGATATTGCGAGTGTACGCCGCGAAACAGCTACGTCTATCAACGGAGAGCAAAAACGGAGAGCAACAGCAGCGTGCGGCTGCGAGAGAGGGGAGAGCGCCGGGCGCTGGTGTGCGTTTTGGGCTCCTGGGGCACTTTATATAGGCTGTGGGATGGAGAGATTCGTTTGGGAAGGCGATGTGGGACTAAAACAAAAAGGAAAAGGAGAGGAGTTCCTATACATCGCTTTATGCGATTGTTCTGGACAACATCGCTTAAGGGCACACCACCTGGGCTGGCCCATTTATCTCCCGTGCTTGTACAGTTACCTCGTTCGGATGGAACCATCGCTAGTTCTGGTGGTTTTTTATTTAGAAAAATATTCACGTTTTGAATAAATGTTTGAATTTGAAAACTGTTTAAGTTTTGAAAAAAAGTTCAAATCCAATAAAAAGTTCAAACTAGAAAATTGTTCAGATTTGAAAAATGTTCAAACGAGAAAATGTTCAGATTTTAAAAATGTTCAAACTAGAAAGTTGTTCTCATTTAGAAAATATTTTAATATTTTTTTGGAAAGTTTTCAAATTTGAAAGTTGTTCTGTTACTAAAATGTTCAATTGTAACAATGTTCAAATTTAAAATTTGTTTGAGTTTTGAAAATTCTTCAGATTTTAAAATTCCTTATATTAGAAAAAGGATAGTATAGAAAAAAGACGAGAGATCAAAAAAACCGAATAGAAAAGAAAACCGGAGAAGAACCAGGAAAGTAGAAACATACAGGATGGTCAGAACCGGATTTCCTATACACCGACCAGGTCGGCGCGTACCGCGCGCCGCACACCCCCACGCGCGGTACGGGCCGGCCCAGTTCGGGTGTTGGGCCAGTTGGCCGTTTTTTTCTGAGTCATTTTTCTGTTCTGTTTTTTTTCATTTCTGTTTCTTTTATATTTCTGTTTCTTTTTCATTTCTGTTTCTTTTTTCGTTTTTAAGATTTAATTTTAAAATTTACATATTTTTCTAAATGTAAAATGTTCTAACTAAAAAAATTGCAGAAAATTTCAAATTCGATAATTGTTCAAGTATAAAATTGTTCAAATGCGAAAATTGTTCAAGTATAAAAATTGTTCAAATGCAAAAATTGTTCAAGAATAAAAATTGTTCAAATTCAAAAATTGTTCATATATAAAATATAATAAATTTTGAAAAATATTTGTTCCAATTTAAAATTTGTTCCAATTTGAAAATTGTTCCAAACTAAAAATTGTTCAAATTTTGGAAATATTTAAATTTCTGAAAA